>SJYQ01004394.1:333199-430978 GCA_006410935.1 Redunca redunca
TTGAGCATCTTTTCATGTGTTTGTTAGCCATCCGTATGTCTTCTTTGGAGAAATGTCTATTTAGGTCTTTGGCCCATTTTTTGATTGGGTCATTTATTTTTCTGGAATTGAGCTGCATAAGTTGCTTGTATATTTTTGAGATTAGTTGTTTGTCAGTTGCTTCATTTGCTATTATTTTCTCCCATTCAGAAGGCTGTCTTTTCACTTTGCTTATATTTTCCTTTGTTGTGCAGAAGCTTTTAATTTTGATTAGATCCCATTTATTTATTTTTCCTTTAATTTCCAGAATTCTGGGGGGTGGATCATAGAGGATCCTGCTGTGATTTATGTCAGAGAGTGTTTTGCCTATGTTCTCCTCGAGGAGTTTTATAGTTTCTGGTCTTACATTTAGATCTTTAATCCATTTTGAGTTTACTTTTGTGTGTGGTGTTAGAAAGTGATCTAGTTTCATTCTTTTACAAGTTGTTGACCAATCTTTTCCTCTATTTCTTTGCATTGATCGCTGAAGAAGGCTTTCTTCTCTCTTCTTGCTATTCTTTGGAACTCTGCATTCAGATGCTTATATCTTTCCTTTTCTCCTTGGCTTTTCACTTCTCTTCTTTTCATAGCTATTTGTAAGGCTTCCCCAGACAGCCTTTTTGCTTTTTTGCATTTCTTTTCCATGGGAATGTTCTTGATCCCTGTCTCCTGTACTTTGTCACAAACCTCATTCCATAGTTCATCAGGCACTCTATCTATCAGATCTAGGCCCTTAAATCTATTTCTCACTTCCACTGTATAATCATAAGGGATTTGAATTCAGTCATACCTGAATGGTCTAGCGGTTTTCCCTACTTTCTTCAATTTGAGTCTGTATTTAGTAATAAGGAGTTCATGATCTGAGCCACAGTCAGCTCCTAGTCTTGTTTTTGTTGAATGTATAGAGCTTCTCCATCTTTGGCTGCAAAGAATATAATCAATCTGATTTTGGTGTTGACCATCTGGTGATGTCCATGTGTAGAGTCTTCTCTTGTGTTGTTGGAAGAGGGTGTTTGCTATGACCAGTGCATTTTCTTGGAAAAACTCTATTAGTCTTTGCCCTGCTTCATTCTGCATTCCAAGGCCAAATTTGCCTGTTACTCCAGGTGTTTCTTGATTTCCTACTTTAGCATTCCAGTCCCCTATAATGAAAAGGACATCCTTTTTGGGTGTTAGTTCTAAAAGGTCTTGTAAGTGTTCATAAAACCGTTCAATTTCAGCTTCTTCAGGGTTACTGGTTGGGGCATAGACTTGGATAACTGTGATATTGAATGGTTTGCCTTGGAGATGAACAGAGATCATTCTGTCGTTTTTGAGATTGCATCCAAGTACTGCATTTCAGACTCTTTTGTTGACCATGATGGCTACTCCATTTCTTCTGAGGGATTCCTGCCTGCAGTGGTAGATATAATGGTCATTTGAGTTAAATTCGCCCGTTCCAGTCCATTTTAGTTCGCTGATTCCTAGAATGTCGACGTTCACCCTTGCCATCTCTTGTCTGACCACTTCCAATTTGCCTTGATTCATGGACCTGACATTCCAGGTTCCTATGCAATATTGCTCTTTACAGCACTGGATCTTTCTTCTATCACCAGTCACATTCACAACTGGGTATTGTTTTTACTTTGGCTCCATCCCTTCATTCTTTCTGGAGTTATTTCTCCACTGATTTCCAGTAGCATATTGGGCACCTACTGATCTGGGGAGTTCCTCTTTCAGTATTCTATCATTTTGCTTTTTCATACTGTTGATGGGGTTCTCTAGGAAAGAATACTGAAGTGGCTTGCCATTCCCTTCTCCAGTGGACCACATTCTGTCAGACCTCTCCACCACGACCCGCCCATCTTGGGTTGCCCCGCAGGCATGGCTTGGTTTCATTGAGTTAGACAAGGCTGCGGTCCTAGTGTTATTAGACTGACTAGTTTTCTGTGAGTATGGTTTCAGTGTGTCTGCCATCTGATGCCCTCTTGCAACCCCTACCATCTTACTTGGGTTTCTCTTACCCTGGGTGTGGGTTATCTCTTCACAGCTGCTCCAGCAAAGCACAGCCACTGCTCTTTACCTTGGACGAGGGGTATCTTCTTACTGCCGCTGTTCTTGACCTTTTCCTTTCTTTTTAAATTTATGTATTTATCTTAATTAGAGGATAATTACTTTACAATATTTTATTTATTTAGTTAGTTTTAGTTTAAATACTAAGGAAATAAAATAAGGAATGATAATGGATACACTCTATTGTTCTCCACATTCTGTTCAGGAAACTGAAGTTCAGAGAGGTTAAATAACCTATCCAAAGGCCCTCAGCTAGGGAGTGGCAAGCTCTAATATGTGCTTGGGCAACACAACACCAGAGTTGATCCTTTAACGTGTACAATGTACTAACTTTAAAAAGAAATTAAATTTATTTATTTTAATTGGAGGCTAATTACTTTACGATATTGTATTGGTTTTGCCATACATCAACATGAACACACCACGGTGTACATGTCTTCCCCATCCTGAACTGCCCTCCCAACTCCCTCCCCATACCATCCCTCTGGTCATCCCAGTGCACCAGTCCCAAGCATCCTGTATCTTGCATCAAACCTGGATTGGCGATTCATTTCTTATATGATATACATCTTTCAATGCCATTCTCCAAAATCATCCCACCCTCTACCTCTCCCACAGAGTCCAAAAGACTGTTCTATATATCTGTGTCTCTTTTGCTGCCTCGCATACAGGGTTATAGTTACCATCTTTCTAAATTCCATATATACGCCTTAGTATACTCTATTGGTGCTTTTGTTTGTTTGTTTTTCTTTTCAGATGATCTAAGGCTAATTTATTTATTGTTATTTTTAATATAAATTTATTTATTTTAATTGGAGGTTAATTACTTTACTATATTGTATTGGTTTTGCCATACATCAACATGAATCCGCCACAGGTATAAGTGACTTAGATATCCACCAGCAGATGAATGCATAAGAAAGCAGTGGTATATATACACAATGGAGTATTACTTGGCCATTAAGAAGAATTCATTTGAATCGGTTCTAATGAGGTGGATGAAACTGGAGCCTATTATACAGAGCGAAGTAAGCCAGAAAGAAAAAACACCGATACAGTATACTAACACATATATATGGAATTTAGAAAGATGGTAATGATAACCCTGTATGTGAGATAGCAAAAAAGACACAGATATATCGAATAGCCTTTTGGACTCTGTGGGAGAGGGAAAGGGTGGGATGATTTGGGAGAATGGCATTGAACATGTATAATATCATATATGAAACGAATCACCAGTCCAAGTTCGATGCATGATACTGCATGTTTGGGGCTGGTGCACTGGAACATGCGTATTGGTGTTTTTCTTTCTGGCTTACTTCACTCTGTATAATAGGGTCCAGTTTCATCCACCTCATTAGAACTGATTCAAATGTATTCTTTTTAATGGCTGAGATGTCCATCAGCAGATGAATGGATAAGAAAGCTGTGGTACATATACACAGTGGAGTATTACTTTACAATATTTTGATTGACCTAAGACAAATATTTTCACAATTCATATGGAAATTTTAAATTGGATATTTGATATGGCAATTTTTACCCGTTGGATGCTGGATAGTCTTAATTTTTATAAACTATTCCTGGCACTGTTTGCAAACACTGTTAATTTCTTGGGAAAAATTGTATTTTTTGAAGCTTTGCTGTTCAGGTTTTTTAGTTGATATAAGACCAGCCTTTAGACCAGGTTTACTATTCCCCACTAGTAAGGCAGTATTGTCTTCAGGGCCATACTGATGTCATGGGAATTATGAGTAATTTCCATGCTGGTGGGTGGTGACACCATTAGACTTGGCACAATTTGAGTCTCAAGGATTGTTCCCTATAATCCTGACCAGTACTATCAACTCTCTGCTGAAAACTGGACGGGTATCTCCTGTACCCTCGCACAGTTCTCTGTGTGTAGCTCTCTCCTGTGAACTCTAACTATCTAGAGTCTCAAATCTTTCTTCTTGGGAGACTGTTTGACTCTGCCTAGATAGTCCTTCCATGTATGTGTTGGAAACTATTTCTAGAGTTGGGGCAATTGTAGAACTCACCTTGCTTGCTCCCCACCTCAGGAATCCATTCTCTGATGCCTGACATTTGATGTAAAAAAACTGCTCTTTCATTTATCTCTACTATTTTCAAGTTGTTTGAGACAGGAGAATAAATGTGTCCTTTGCTCTTCTACGTCTACAAAAATGGAGGTCCCCCTGCAATCAGAAATCACTGAATGCCTTGTGAATGCTAGGCAGTGACTTCTGTGCATGGGTGCAGACTAACTAGGGATACAGGGCTTTGGGGAGCCTCGTCTTGCTGGAGAAACATGACAGTTACAAATAGCATTTGCTATGGGGTATGTTCAGTTCAGTTCAGTCTCTCAGTCATGTCTGACTTTTTGCAAACCCATGGACTGCAGCATGCCAGGCTTCTCTGTCCTTCACCGACTCCTGATCTTGCTCAAACTCGTGTCATCGAGTCGGTGATGCCATCCAACCATCTCATCCTCTGTCATCCTCTTCTCTTCCTGCCTTCAATCTTTCCCAGTAATAGGGTCTTTTCTAACGAGTAAGTTCTTCGCATCAGTTGTTCAAAGTATTGGAGTTTCAGCTTCAGCATCGGTCCTTCCAATGAATATTCATGATTGATTTCCTTTAGCATGGACTTGTTGGATATCCTTGTAGTCCAAGGGACTCTCAAGAGTCTTGTCCAACACCACAGTTCAAAATCTTCAATTCTTCATTACTCACCACTCTTATGCTCCAAGTGGCACATCCATACATGACAACTCGAAAAATCATAGCTTTGATTATACTGAACATTTTAAGCAAACTAATGTCTCTGCTTCTAAAAATGCTGCTAGGCTTGTCATAACTTTTCTTCAAACAAGCAAGCATCTTTTAATTTCATGGCTGCAGTCATCATCTGGAGTGATTTTGGGGCCCCCCAAAATAAAGTCTTTCACTGTTTCCATTGTTTCCCACCTATTTGCCAAGAAGTGATGGGACAAAATGCAATGATCTTCATTTTCTGAATGTGGAATTTAAGCCAGATATTTCACTCTCCCCTTTCACTTTCATCAAAAGGCTCTTTAGTTTCTCTTCACGTTCTTCCATGAGAGTGCTCTTTTCTGCATATCTGAAGTGACTGATATTTCTCCCAGCAACCACAGTTCCAACTTGTGCTTCATCCAGTTGGGCATTTCACATGATGCACTCAGCATATAATTTAAATAAGCAGGGTGACAATATACAGCCTTTATGTACTCCTTTCCCGATTTGGAACCAGTCTGCTGTTCCAAATTCAGTTCTAACTGTTGCTTATTGACCAGCATACAGATTTCTCAGAAGGCAGGCGAGATGGTCTGGTATTCCAATCTCAGGATGTTTTCCACAGTTTGTTGTGATCCACGCTGTCAAAGGCTTTTGCATGGTCAATAAAGTAGAAGTACGTATATATCTGGAATTCTTTTGCTTTTTCTATGATCCAACGGATGATAGCAATTTGTTCTCTGGTTCCTCTGCCTTTTCTAAATCTAGCTGGAACATATGAAATTTCACAGTTCATGTACTGTTGGACTTACTTGGAGAAATTACTTTGGCAGCATGTGAGATGAGTGCAAGTGTGTGGTAGCTGAACATTCTTTGAAATTGCCTTTCTTTGGGATTGCAATGAAAACAACCTTTCCAATCCTGTGGCCACTGCTGAGTTTTCCAAATTTGCTGGCGTATTAAGTGCAGCACTTTAACAGCATCATCTTTTAGGATTTGAAATAGCTCAACTGCAATTCCATCACCTCCACTAGCTTTACTCATAATGATGCTTCTTAAGGCCTTCTTTACTTCATATTTCAGGATGTCTAGCTCTAGGTGAGTGATCACATCATCATGGTTATCTGGGTCATTAATATCCTTTTTGTATAGTTCTTCTATATATTCCTTCAATCTCTTCTTAATATATTCTTCTCTTAGGTCCATGTCATTTCTGTCTTTTATTTGGCCAATCTTTGCATGAAACGATCCTTCCCCACCTCTAATTTTCTTGAGCAGATCTCTGGTCTTTCCCATTCTATTGTTTTCCTCTATATCTTTGCACTGATAACTTGGGAAGACTTTTTAAAAACCTCTTCTTGCTATCTTTGGAACTCTGCATTCAGATTGGTATGTGTTTCTTTTCTCTTTTGCCTTTTGCTTCTCTCCTTTTCTTTTTTTATTTTTAAAATATAAATTTATTTATTTTAATTGGAGGTTAATTAGTTTATAATATTGTATTGGTTTTGCCATACATCAACATGTTTCTGCCACAGGTATACACATGTTCCCCATCCTGGACACCCCTCCCTCCTCCCTCCCCATACCATCCCTCTGGGTCATCCCAGTGCACCAGTCCCAAGCATCCATTATCATGCATTGAACCTTGGCTGGTGACTCATTTCATATATGATATTATACAAGTTTCAATGCCATTCTCCCAAATCATCCCACCCTCTCCCTCTCTGACAGAGTCCAAAAGACTGTTCTATACATCTGTGTCTTTTTTGCTGTCTTGCATACAGGGTTATCATTACCATCTTTCTAAATTCCAAATATATGCATTGGTATACTGTATTGGTGTTTTTCTTTCTGGTTTACTTCACTCTGTATAATAGGTTCCAGTTTCATCCACCTCATTAGAACTGATTCAAATATGTTCTTTTAAATCGCTAATTAAGAATACAGAAAGGACACCCCAAACGCAGCAATATAAACAAGATGAAGAGACAGAGGGATACCCAGCAGGTAAAGGAACAGGATAAATGCCCACCAAACCAAACAAAAGAGGAAGAGATAAGGATCTACCTGATAAATAATTCAGAATAATGATAATGCAAATGACCAAAATCTTGAAATTAAAATGGAATCACAGATAAATAGCCTGGAGAGAAGGATTGAGAAGATAAGGTTTAACAAGAAAGGTTTAACAAGGACCTAGAAGAAATAAAATGAATAAAATGAATAAAATTATTCATATATAATGAATAATGCAATAAATGAGATAAAAAACACTCTGGAGGCAACAAATAGTAGAATAAAAGAGGCAGAAGATAGGATTAGTGAATTAGATAGAATGGTAGAAATAAATGAGTCAGAGAGGAAAAAAGAAAACGAATTAAAAGAAATGAGGACAATCTCAGAGACCTCTCCTTTTCTAAGTTATTTCTAAGGCATCCTCAGACAACCATTTTGCCTTTTTCGATTTCATTTTCTTGGGGATGGTCTTGATTAGTTACGTATAGATCAAAAAATGAAGATCACTGCATGCAGTTCCATTATTTTATGGCAAATACATGGAGAAACTATGAAAGCAGTGACAGACTTTATTTCCATGGGCACCAAAATAACTGCAGGTAGTGACTGCAGCTGTGAAAACAAACAAACAAACAAAAAACAAAACAAAACAAAATAAAAACACTTGATCCTTGGAAGAAAAGCTATGAAAAACCTTGACAGAATACTAAAAAGCATAGACATTACTTTAGCAGCAAAGATCTGTAGAGTCAAAGCTATGGTTTTCCCAAAAGTCATGAGTGGATGTGAGTTTGGACCATAAAGAAAACTGAGCACCAAATAATTGATGCTTTGGAACTGTGTGCTGGACAAGACTCTTGAGAGTCCCTTGGACTGCAAGGAGATCCAAACAGTCCATCTTAAAGGAAATCAGTCCTGAATATTCATTGGAAGGACCGATGCTGAAGCTGAACCTCCATTACTTTGGCCAATTGATGAGTAGAAATGACTCATTATAAAAGACCCCAATGCTGGGAAAGATTAAAGGAAGGAGGCAAAGGGGAAGATAGGAGACAAAATTGTTGGGTGGCATCATCAACTTGACGAACATGAGTTTGAGCAAGTTCTCAGAGTTGGTGATGGACAGGGAAGCCTGGCATACTTCACCCCATGATATAGCAAAGAGTTGGACATGGCTGAGAGATTGAACTGAACTGATGTACAGAGGACAATCAGGGAGCAGGCAGAAGTCTTTAAGGAAGAAGGAAGGAACAATTTCTGGATAGCTAACAATTTTGGGTCAGCAGGCCATTTCAAGCTGGAGAAGCTGTAGGGAAGTAATTCTATGCCAAGTGGAAAGAATGGAAAGAGAAAGGCAGGGTGGCAGTGCCGGGATTTCCCAGAGGACTAGATCCCACTTCTATTAAACTTTATCAGTGTTCAATATTGTTAGGTGATTAGAAACATGAGTTTTCTTTTGGAAGTGGTAGAGCAATATTCAGTGGAAGGACTGATGATGAAGATGAAGCTCCAACACTTAGACCAATGATGTCAAGACCCAGCTCTTTTGAAGAGACCCTGATGCTGGGAAAGATTGTGGGCAGAAGAAGAGGGAATAAAGGATGAGATTGTGAGATGGTATTACCTACTCAAAGGACATGAGCTTGAGGAAACTCCACAAACTATTGAAAGACAGGGAGGTCTGTTTTGTTGCCAAACATGTAATCAGAAACAGTCAGACATGGCTTAGCATCTGAACAATACCAATTAGGACACAGGGTGTCCTGTGAAGGATCCTGGGAGTGAAGGATCTGGTCCTGGTTGGAGTGGAGAAAGATTTCGTTGGAAGGGGATGCTTCCCATCCTCTGGTGCAGGTCCTTGAATACAAGGCAAAGAGCACAAGATTTTGAATGTGTTACCAAACATTGTTTTCTAAAAAAACCGAAAGTCTCTTTTATGCAGGAGAGAGAGCTTTGACTGGGTTTGTTCATTAGATTTTACTGAGGGATGTCGAAGGGATCTAGAGTGGGCTGAATCTGCAAACACCAGGTGACCGCCTGCTGGAGGGTGAAGCTTGTGGTAGACATCTGGCACTAGGTGGAAAACGGATCCAGAAAAAGTGTCCCTTCTGGAGTGTACATGCCAATGTATCACATTGTTTCAGAAGATCACTTCAATGTTGTTTCGGGGCAAGCAAGAAGTGGATGGGTGGCTTGCTTTTGTCAATTCCTGTGGGTAGTTAGATGACTAAATGTCTGGTTACCTCATTGCATGTTTGGAATCATGCTTGGGAAAGAAAACTAGATCAAGTCCACACATATTTGGTCGTTAAACAGCAAGCATAGGAAGGTTTCTAAGGCAATTGTAGGTAATTTAAACATGAGGGGCCAAATGGGGATAGGTACATTTAATAGCCTGAGATTGGACTGTACAGGTTGCATTGCTGTTTCTATGACAAGTAGCCATAACAGCTACTTCTTGTTATGCTGGAGATGTGGGAAACTGAAAAGAGACCAAAAGCCTTACAACTTTCCTTGCAGTGTGATTTCAGGCTCGAAGTAGTTGATGAGGAAAGGCTGACTGGTAAGCCTGAGAAGGGAGCAATCTGAGCCAGTAATGATTAACTCTTGTTGGGGCCCAGAAAACAAGCATTGGCTCAGTCAGAGTTCTGGGTCAGGTTCAAAGATAGATGTCATTTGGCTTGAATCAGTATTTAGCCTTGGGGATGGCAGCCATAACCTCTAAACAGAAGATTTCCTTCTCCCCAGGTGGCAGAATCATTCATACTTTTTCCAGACTCAGGAACCCAGTAAGCCCTCTCAGGGCCACTTCTTCTTAGCAGGCACACATGCACTTAGAGATGGAATTATCATCATCGTGTCCATTGTCCAGATGAGAAAACTGAGGTTAAGGGACTTGATAAAGGTCACACAGCTAAGCACGTGAAAAGCCAAGCCCAAACCCATGGTAACAGTCCTCAAATTGTGTGTTTTTGCTCCACACCCACTGGGAGTGGTGGGTGGTGATCTGTCACCAATGCTTAGGCAGACACGAGCAGTATTCAGGCTTTAATTGAAGAAAGTAAGGAAAACCAGTAGAACATTCAGCTATGACCTAAATCAAATCCCTTATGATTTTATAGTGGAGATGAAAAATAGATTTAAGGGATTAGCTATGGAAGCCTGAAGAACTATGGATGGAGGTTTGTAACATTGTGGTCACCAAAACCATCCCCAAGATAAAAAAATGTGAGAAGAAAAAAGGGGTGCCTGAGGAGGCCTTAAAAACAGCTGAGAAAATAAGAGAAGTGAAAGGCAAAGGAGAAAGGGAAAGATGTCCTCAAGGAATGCAGACTTCCAGAGAATAGCAAGGGGATATAAGAAAGTCTTCATAAGTGAACCCTACAAGAATTAGAGGAAAATAATAGAATTGTAAAGAGCATAGGTCACCTCAGGAAAACTGGAGATACCATAGGAATACTTCATGCAAGGATGGGCACAATAAAGGGCGGAAAAGTCAGAGACTTAACAGAAACAGATGAGATTAAGAAGAGGTGGCAAGAATGCCTTGAAGAAGTGTACAAAAATGGTCATAAAGACCAGGATAGGGATGATGCTTGCGTCACTCATGTAAAGCCAGATATACTGCAGTATGAAGTCAAGTGGGCCTTAGGAAGCATCACTACAATAGGAGAGGTGATGGAATTCCAGCTGAGCTATTTAAAAATCCTAAAGAATGAGGCTGTAAAAGTGCTGCATTCAATATGTCAGCAAATTTGGAAAACTCAGCAGTGGCCACAGTGCTGGGAAAGGTCAATTTTCATTCCAATCCAAAAGAAAGGCAATTCCAAAGATTGTTCAACCTGTAATGCAACTGCGCTCATCTCACTTGCTAGCAAGGTTATGCTCAATATCCTTCAAGCTAAGCTTAAACTCTACATGAACTGAGAACTTCCAGATATACAAATTGGCTTGAGGAACCAGAGATCAAATTGGCAACGTCCATTGGATCATAGAGAAAGCAAGGGAATCCCAGAAAACATTTCCATCTGCTTCACTGATTATACTAAAGCCTTTCACTGTGTCTACCACAACAAACTGGAAAATTCTTAAGGAAATGGGAGTAGCAGATTACCTTACTTGTCTCCTGAAAAGTCTGCATGTAAGTCAAAAAGCAGCAGTTAGAATCAGACATGGAACAACTGAAATATTTAAAACTGGGAAAGAAGCGTGACAAGGTGTACATTCTCACTCTGGTTATTTAACTTCTATATAGGATACATCATTCGATATGTTGCACTGCATAAATCCCAGGCTGGAATAAAGATTGCTGGGAGAAATATCAACATTCACAGATTTGAAGATGACACTGCCCTAATGGCAGAAAGCAAAGAAGAACTAAAGAGCCTCTTGGTGAGGAGAGGAGATGCAAAAACTGGATTAAAACTCAACATTCAAAACACTCTTCACAAAAATATACTCAACATTCATGGCATCCAGTCCCACCACATCATGGCATATAGATGAGGGAAACGTGGAAAAGGTGGCAGATTTCATTTTCTTGGGCTCCAAAACCACAATGGACCTTGACTGCAGCCAAAAAATTAAAAGACACTTGCTTCTTGGAAGGAAGAAATGCTACAAAAAACCTGCACAGTGTATTAAAAAGCAGAGCCTCACTTTGTTACAGAGGTCTGTAGTGTCAAAGCTATGATATTTCTAGTAATCATATACAGATGTGCGATCTGGACCATAAGAAAGGGTGAATGCTGAAGAATTGAGCTTTTGAACTGTGGTGCTTGAGAAGATTCTTGAGAGTCCCTTATACAATAAGGAGATCAAACCAGTCAATCTGAAAGGAAATCAACCTGTGACCCCTGCTGACTCAGCTGAGGCATCTACTGAGGGCCTCCAGGTGGAAAGAACGGATGCTTCCACTGCAAAAGTGCCTAACCATAACAGCTCCAAGCAAATTGTTTGTAGCTCCACCCCTGGAGGAAGCTCAGAAAGGCTGAAGGTTATGTGTACCTTGGGTTCCCCAATACATGTGTTGCATTCTTCCCAGCAGCATTGGAGGCCAAAGAAGGGGGATTCTTGGTCCTGGAGGAGGGGGATGGCTCAGGGATCCACTGGGGCCACCACTTACCAAGTAGGACTGGTAAGGACAGAGCAGGCATATGTGGCAGAGAGCTGGTGACTGGGGTGTGGGAACAAGAGGGAACCAGCTCTGCATGAAGTACCTCAACCAAACTCCCCTGGAGGAGAAGCCCAGTGATAAGATCATCTGAGATGGGACGAATGGAGTCTATTTCATTACCCCTTATAATTCCTCTGAATGAGTAGGTGGTGGGTCATCACAAATTCTTCCATGGTCTAGACCATCTGCCATTTGCTATCCTTGGGGCTGCCTCTCCCCAGCTTCAGTCATGTAGTTCTGGAGGAAATTGACAATCATGCTTGCTGCTGGGTCAGGGACAAAGACCATGTAAAGCCAGTCATAAGACACCATGTCCCTGACAGGATGGCTGATCTAGGGCTGTACATGTGAACTGAGGTGGGTGATTCAGAGAACACCCTTGAACTCTGATGTCTGCAATCATTTTTCCTTTCTAGGTGATGCCTTCAGGATTTAAAACCCTAGGGCAGGTAGCTTTAACTCCCTCACTAGGTGTAGACGCCTTAAGGAAAATAGTTGCCAGCCTGAGACCATCAATGCAGACCGAAGGGAAACAGCAAGGGTGAGAGAGAATTGACGACTTCTGATTTCTTGGGTCCAGTCACTGAGATCTTTGTATTTGCTCTGAGTCTTATATCCTGGATTCCCAGAATCATTTCAATGAGTCCCCCTGTTCCTTGAAGCCAGTTGGAGTAGGGATCCTCTCAATTTTGATTCAGACTTCGTTCTAGATCCTTCACTCCCTGACACAAACAGAGGCACTCATTTGTTTCAGCACCATTAAGAGGGAAACACTTTATTCTTTACTGAGAATAGGGTTTACAGAACACCAAATAAACTTCACCATCATCCTGGGCAGGAATGCCCAAAGTGTGAGTGAGTGTGTGTTAGGAGTGGCCTTACTGATTCCTGAAGCACTCCAAGCATTTACACTGACTGTGCCAGGCCAATCCTGTCATTTCCTCCATCAAAGACCGAGAAATACAGCCTCAGGAAGACGTCACCCAGAACCAGGTCTCTGTAGATCTCCTCACTGTTTTATCTTTAAAGGTGGAATAGCAGTGGCCTCTAGAATCCTGGGGGAGCCAGAGACACACACCAGTAAGCATGAGCCCTTACTGATGACTCCCCCCCAATATCCAACCCCAGCACAATTCTTTGTTTTATTTCCATCTTTTGGTAAGTATCAAGGTGTTTTCTAGGCAGCACAGGATATGAGAGTTCATCCAAAACCAAAGAGGGCCAAGACATCAGGTTGTCATGAGGAAGGGTGTGGTGAGTGGAGGACTGGGAGGTGGGGAAACAGAGGAATGAAAAACAACACAGTGCTATTGTCGAGCGTAAGGAACTATATTCAATACTTAGTGTTAAACCACATGAAAAAGAATAAAAAATATATTTTTATGTCTATAACTGAGTCACATTGTTGTGCAGGAGAACTTAATGCAACACTGAAGATTAGCCACACTTCAATATAATTATTTAGAAAAGAAAAAGTGTGTCCATAGTTCCCCTCACTCCCTGTTTCTTTCCTTCTGATTCCTGCTCCTTGCTTCCTCTGCAGAGAAGGCTGGTTCTCCCCTGCATCCCCACAATCTGGGCTTTATGAAAACATTTATTTTGTATTGGAATATAGCTGATTAACAATATTCTGAGTTTCAAGTGGACAGTAAACGGACTCAACCATATGTATCTGGATATCCTGGTCCCAAAGACACCCCTCCCATCCAGGCTGTCATAAAACTGAGTGGAGTTCCCTGTGCTACACAGTAACTCGTTGTTGGTTATCCATCTTAAATAGAGCAGTGCCCATAATACGTTCTTGAACACTTAACTCAGGAACTCTGAGAAGCCTCCTTTGGCCCACACTCCAGGCTTGGGTGGGTAACGTACTCTGGTTCCCCATCCCCACTGGTCAGTCCATAGGCCTCATCAGCCCTAGTAAGTCCCCAGTGCCTTAGTGCAGACCACTTTGGATGCCATTTGCATAGAATCCAGTGCACTTTTGCCTAGAACCAAGCAACCCTCAAAATGGTTCAATGAGTTTGTCATTTTAGAATTCCTGAAATTCCCTCTCTTCCTCAAAGCCTTTGAGCCCATCAGCCTGCTCTGAACTCTCGCAGGGAGCTGACATGAAGCCTCTCTCCTGTGCCAGGGCTGAGCAGTCACTGTGCACCCTTTATTCACCTTATTATCCAACCTCCCCACACAGGGGTCGGGTACCCCAACTGATAAAGGAGGCACCTGTCCAGAGCAAGGGGAAGATGCAGGGGAGGACTAGGCTGACCATGTAATTTATCATTCAAAGCAGAAACATCTAGAGAAGGTTAGGCAGACTGTTAACTTATGCTAGGACATCACACTGGGACTGTCCCCTGCCATTCTCCTTGTAACGTGGCCTATTTCAGGGACTGCTAGAGGTGAATTTCATGTTCATGCCGCTAAGGGTTCAGATTGAACTGAAGCTCTTTGAGGACTGAGGACCTTAGTGTTCCCCTCTCCTTGACTCCCAACATGCCATATGGTGTGGCCTCTCCACGTATTTCAGGAAGATCAGTGTTCCTCACGTCCCTTTACTCTCAAGTGATTGGTTTTCTGGGGGCACTGGCCCAGCCACTGGGCTCAGCAGCATCTGCAGTGGTGTGACATGGCCTCCAGAGGGCGCCCTCCTCCCAGCAGCAGCCCAAGTGTTCCTGCAAGCTCCAGTTTGAGAACCAACCCTCAGTATTGTCCCCTCACCTTGAGGATGTAAGCTTGAGCTGGCACTGGGTAGTTGATGCCACTGATGGTGAAGATAATAGAGGGCAGAGTATTGACCGCAGAACATGAAACATAGTGCTGTTAGAGAGAGAGGGTGAGAGGTTGGCCCTGGAGATCCTTGTTGTTTGTGGAGACTGAGAGTGACCCCGGGGCATGACCCTTCACCTCAGAACCCCGTGGCGTGGCACCGATGAGCTTCTGTATGTTGTCGACAAGTCTTCCTGGGCCTTGGATATGTGATGTCCCAGTGTCCACAAGGGCATCACAGCCATCAGAACAAGCAATAACCTCTCTTTTCATGGTGATGCTGAGAGACAATGGAAGAAAGCAGGCATCAAGGTCAGACTGAGTCTCCCCAGAGTTGCCCCCTTCCCGACTGTCTCATAAACAGCCCTTTGTCTCTTGCCCTCTTTTCCTTTGCTCTCGACACAGCACCTTTCCTGACATCCTCAAATGTGGTGCTTGAATACACCAGGATCTTTTGTACCTTGACACAAGCTGGTCATCCTTCCTAGAGGATTCCACTCCACTTTGACTAGCATATTTCTTCTCATCTTCCAGATTCCACCCGGTGCTTATCAGTCTCCTGTCTTGGTCACTCTCTGTAGACTCTTCCTCATGTTTGCTGCTGCTGCTGCTAACTCACTTCAGTCATGTCCGACTCTGTGGAAGCTCATAGAGGGCAGCCCACCAGGCTCTGCCATCCCTGGGATTTCTCAGGCAAAGTACTGGAGTGGGTTGCCATTGTCTTCTCCTCCTCATGTCTGGCATGTACCAAAGTCACAATTCACTATATGGGCAGGTCACTTCATGTACATCTGCCTTCTTAGATGTGAGGGAGAGTTTTATTCACCTTGCCTCCCTAAAGTGCCTGGCACACAGTGGATGCCCAGTGCTTGTCTGTTCAATGAGTGAATGAAGTCTGAAAAAACAATAAAAAACCTCCAGAGAGCTGTATCTGGTGGGGAACAAATAACGGGTTGCAGGCAGAGTGAAGATGGAGATTTGCAGGGGCAGCAGATTCTCATAGTAAGGGGAGAGAGGGGCTCCTCTGGGAGAGGGTGTCTCCCAGCACTGCTCCTACAACCAGCTCATACCCTAATACCCTGGCCAGGAAATACATAACTAGCCCACAGAAACTCCAAAGGACAGGTCACCTTTTGTCTGAGGGTATCACACAGAATCCTGTCAGTTATGCCTCTTGTCCTCAGATCACTCCTGGATCCCACTTTCCTGATTCTCTGTTATAGCCCCTGCTTCCCTATGTGCCCATGAATATGGGGTGCCTTTTTAATTAGTTGCTTTCACATCTTAAGACTGCAGCCAACCTCTCTCCACTGCTGGGTAGCTGCTCCCTAAGGAGACCAGTTTTCCCCATTTGTTCAGGACTTTCCCTGTTTTTAAACAGACAATTATCTGTTCTGAGAACTTCCTATGTCCTAGATAGCCCTGGACTATTGGTCATCTTATCATAACTCTGTCCAGGCTGGTGAAATTCTCTATGATCCTCTGTTCACCACACTGTAGAGTCCTCTAACCATGCTCCCCACCTCAAAGGGCAGTGGGTGCAGCCCTCTCCCAGCTGCACAGACCTCTCTGGACCCTTTTAGGACGCTGGTCAAAGGTTTGCTCAGAAGGCCTGGGGATTATGAACCCATGGGTTGTTTGTGTATCTATGTGCTTGTGTGTTTGTCTGTATGTGTGTTTGTATGTGTCTCCGTGTGTGCTTGTGTGTCTCTGACTAGCTATGCATGTTTTTATGTGTCTCTGTTTAGGTTTATGTGTGTCTGCTTGTGTGTTTCCAAGTGTCTGTGTGTCTGTCTGTGTCGTTGAAGGTGGTGATTATGTCCGTGTGACTGTATGTCTGAGAACGTATATGTGTGTGTCTTCCTGTGTCTATGTACAATAGTGGGAGCATCACTGGGCTGACCCTCAGAGGGAGAGGCTTACCGGTCTATTTGTACATTCCAGACACCCTCTTGGACCAATGGTACCCAGTTGAGCTCTCCCTCATAGTAGCGGTGGTCCACCCCACCAAACATTACCACACTGCCCTCCCGCTTGTCTCTGTAGAGAAAAGTGAGGGGGGTATCCTTAGAGGACAGTAAAAACAGCACTGTTTGAGCACTGTGCTTGTCCACCCATCAAGGCCGTACTAAGGTCCTCATGAACAGATACAGAAATAGCATCTAGGAGAGACTGAGATCCAGAAAGAGGTCTGTTATTGTCTCATGAGTGGCACAGAGGAGATAGAAGCTGAAACACTTGTCTGAGCTCCACCTACTATGTCTTCCGAAGACACCCTGGACCTCCAGCGACCTGAGTGCTCAGACACCCTCAGAGGACAGGTTGTTGAAGAGTTTAGGCTTTTCCCTTGTCCACCTTGTCATTTTTTCAGGAAAATCAAGGCCTGGGAGTTCTAAGGGTGTGGGTACAGGTCACTCAGAGTTGGCTCCGCTGGCCTGTTACCTCCATTGTCCAAAAGGGCCCCATATTCAAAATGGACCCCACCTCTGCTCTCCCTGTCTTGAATGCCTAATATTTCTTGAACAAGGGTTCCCACACTTTTGTGTCCCAAGGTTTCATTTCTCACTTGCTTCATAATTTAGGTAGCTGGTCCTGGGCTCCCTGTTGAATGCTAAAGAGGAAGGAAAGATATCCACCATCCTTTTCCTTCCTTCCTTATCAAATTCATAAGCACGTCGTATTTCTTTTTCCTCCAGTTTGTTTCCTATTGCCTTCCTTTTGCCTCCCTCATGATTCACCCCCTAGACCAAGGTACTGGTCTTGAGCCCAGGAGTAAGGTTGTGTTCCAATAAAATTTTATTTATAAAAGCCAGTGGTGAAGCAAGGTAGGGCCCTAGGGCCATAGTTATCCTTGGTTATATTACTCTCAGGATACTTCTTTATCAAGCATTCTATAATTTTTGTGCAACTGAAAGCATCTTACAGCTAATTTGGAGAAAGGAATTGTCCATCTCAGACTTACTTGGTCAAGTAGAAGGCAAAAACAGGCTCAGAAATGGCACCTTGATTCTTCAGCTTGTCAAAGATGGGGATGGCTCCAGAGAAGGATATGTTGGGGTAGTTCAAGCCCAAGACGCCATCAAATCTTCTGCCCTCAAACCCGTATTCTGCCACGCTTAGACCGAACGGCTGGTCAGTATTACAAGGTCCCCAATCTGTGGGAGAGAAGAGTGTTGCCACTTATAGATAGTGAAGTGGGGCCAGGACTGGGCTGGGGTGCATTGCCATCAGATCCTCAGAGAAGAATTGAGGCTGGGCTCTGTCTTTGGTTGCCCACAGATGGTTATAGCAAGGTAGAAGGGGAACTGGGATTCCATTTGAGAGAGGCTGTGAATTTTAAAACATCTGCCCCTCTGAAAAACACCACCTGAGTGAGTCAAATTGGCCTCGTGGCTTCTGTCCAGGCAGGGCAACCAAGAGTCAGGCCAGGTCGCATTGGTGCCACCTTATGGACAAAACAATTGAGAGCAAGATAGCCTTCTCTTTCCCATCACTGTGACCTAATGACAGGAATGGACTGCATTCTCTGCAATGTACTGTGGATTCTGCACCTGTCCAGGAAGACAGAAGCCAAAAACACAATCTTGCCTGCAGGGTTCTATGAAATTACTGCCTGGGGAATTCACTTTTGGGGATATGTGTATATTTCTGTGACTGTGTATGAGAGAGAAAGAGAGAGAGGGGAAATACTCAAGTATTTTCGGAGAGGACTCTCAAGGGTCCTCTAGAGTGAGAACTCATTTATCAGGCCCCTTGACTTCTCAGGCCTCCAGTTTCCCACTCTGGACATCTGAAGCCCTTGACTGCCCCCAGGGTCCCCACATCAGTTTTATCCTGTCCCCAAATACCCCACAGCAACTTCAGTCCTGAAAAGCCAGCCTAACTCCACTTTTTATCACTGTATGCCCTCAGCAAGGCCTTTGCTGTCTGGTCCTCAGTTTCCTCATATGTTTCTTGAGTTAATCAGAGTAACTGCTTTGTGGGGTTGTTGCAGAATTAAACCAGTTATCACCTGAAAGTGGCTGGAACAGTCTGTTAATATAAAAGTACGTGCTTTTATCCCTTCTCGTTCTGAGCGAAATGAACCTTGAACTGCTCATGGGCAGAGGAGCTGCAAGTACACACCTCAAGCCACACTCTGGGTTAGCTTATCTGTGTGTTCGTGTGTCACCACGGGCACTGCCACCCCAGAGACGTGATCCTGCCAATATCTGTCGGAGTTAGGCTAGGAAGGGTCCTGCCAGATGGTCCTGCATCTGTTTTGCAAGCAGTGGTCACCTCATATCGAGTCCTGACTCAGCATTTGTTACACTGCTACCCGAACTGTGTCATGAGCAACAACTCCTTTCATTCTCCCAGCTCCATAGATGATCCTGAATGTCTTATTCATAAGCCGGAAGGCGGAAGACTGATGATGTCTGAACCTAACATGTCTAGCTGCAGACACAAGAGATGAGTGTCATCAGGTGCCGAGGGTGGAAACAGGGTGGCAGGGTAAGTAAAAGATGGTCCGGGTAGGGGATGTCTGTACTCACAACAGGCTGAGCTGTTGCAATAGATGGAGGGCACCCACAAGTCAGATGAGCCTGTGTCAAAGACACCCTGAATTCCTGTGGGGGTGTTCCAATGGTGATGTTACCCACGTAGAATATCTACATGGAGAAGGAGGGAGTGGGTTAGTGCAGAACTAGCTACCCTCTATTCCCACACTGATGACTCCCTCTGGTGTCATATATCTCTTGAGATCACTTTCTAACCACCATTCAGTTCACAGACTTTGGTCACAGAGGTATCTGCATTTGATATATTTTTCCTGTGCTACATTGTATGCAAGATATTGACTCTATGAACAGGCGTTGAAGTAGTACCTCCTCCATGGGAAGCCCAGAGGCATAACCACTGCACCTCCAGGACTGCTGGACACCCAGGGAAGTCCTGGTGCCTTCATTTGGGAAGCTCTGTAGTCTCTTCAAACCCAGCCTTAGCATCCCCTTCTCCAGGAGGTCCTTCTTGATTAACTCCAGTGACTCCCTCTACACTCAGACCACATCCAATCAACAACACACACGTGACCCTTTCATTTGACATGTATTTACTCTTTGCCTATCTCTCAGGCTGGCATGGGCATTTTTGAAGACAAAATAAGCCCTTTTCTAATCTAAAAACAGTAAGCACTGTGTTAGATTCTTATGGCCATACACGGAATACAGGTTCAGTAACTTTTTCCTGCTGTTGTTCTTGCATATGTGGAAACTGAATTCCTCTACCTGCGGATTCACAATTGCTTTGCAGTTGGTTCTGCCTTTTGATCACTGATGGATCACTCTTCGTCTGTAACTGAGTGGCTCACCTAGTTCCTAAAGAACAATCACCCTCAAACTAATGACACATGTTTGACACAGGAATGGATATTTATTTACCTGCCACCTGGTAATTGCCAGGCCCAGTCACAAAGACCAACAGTTGAGGATGAGAAGGCCTTCTCCCCTGGGTGGGGTCCCTGTTTTCCAGTGTCTCGGCCTCCTGCAGGAACCCCAACCCCAACATCCCACCGGGCACCTCCAGATGAGCCCATGCTAAGCTAGAGCACCAGGGGGCGCTGTGAGCACCATCCTCCCAGAATACTCACGTCCCTGATGTTCCTCAGTGGGAGAATAGTTAGATTTGAACCACGAAAAGAAATCTGGGGCAGTCTGTAAGGATGCTCCTTCAAGACATCGTTCAGCATGTTTTTTCCACTGAGGGTTTTTCTCATGGTCCTCACTCTCCTTAGAGGTATTCTTTCATCGAGCATTTGACAAAGAAAACAAAGAAGATGCTACAATTAGCTGTCTGTGTTAAGGTATAACTGTCATTGTAATGGCCCTGTGTTTTCTAATCATTTTTATGAGGCACATTATTGTCAGAATTTTATGCATATACCATGGCAAAAGCATAGATTTGAATACAGGTTCTTTTCTGCCATCTTGGGTAAGCCATATGACCATGTGGTGTCTCGGTCTCCCCTTCGGTAAAATGGTGGAATGTAACAATACAAACCCTCCAAATAGAATATCTTGGGGATAAGTGAAGTGATGGATATAAAGAACCTGATAAATAGGAAGTCTCAACAATGACAGCCATTCAGCATTGCTGTTGCCATCCCACTCATTCCTTCCCAAAGAACCTCAAGCAAGGAGGTAGAAGGGGGACTCTTATTCTATTTCACAAGGGAGAAATTTGAAATGCAAGAGGTTTCTGAGTTGGCTGTGGTCACACTGCTTGTCAGATATAAGACAGTTTATCTTTCTCCATGTTGAAAGAGAAGAGAGAGTTGAAAGAAGAGTCCAAGATATAGGGAACAAGGAAGGGAAATTCAGAGGCTTGAGAAGGAAGGACGAGTCAAATGAAAAATTAAAAGCAAACAACACACAGAGAAATAGACTGTCAGTGACTTCCAAAGAGATGGAGAGATAAATGACAGTGATACAGACATGCAGACATAGGCATATACACACTGAAATAGGGGGAAAAAAACGACATGTTGAACAAAATGTAGAAAAGTGCTATTCCATAGGACTACATAAACATCTGCATAGACCATGCACTGAACAGTTGCAAGGAGTTGCATTTTCAACAGGTCATGACATGACTGGACCCCAAGTGTTGTGCAACCCAAATCTACACCAAGACCTTGGGATCCACAGTTCCTATAGCAAGTTTCTTATCAATAAGTCAGAGTTGAAATTTAACACTCTTACAGTAATATTCTTTTCCCTTCTAAACCTGATCTGGTTGGAAGAATAATCAGATGAAAAGAAAAATCCGAGAAAGGAATATTATGTGACATACAGTCCCCATAATTACTTGGCTATGCACTCTGTGAAGGCCGCCAGCCCGAGGAGCACAAGCCACTTCATGCTTCTTTTCTGGCTCCAGGTACTCAGGGAAGTTTAGGTTCTTAGAATGTAGTGGTGACCGGAAGCCCCTAGTTATATATGTTCTGACCTACCATAGTTTTCCCCTTCAGGCTATTAAAAAATGTGAAAAAAACAAAGGTCTCGATAAAAACTTTACCTTCATCAGTGTCCTTGGCGAATGGACTTTGAAGCTTTTCAGAATACAGAGAATTGAGCTGTAATCTCTTCCTTGAATCTTGACTGGAAAATCAAGCTGATCTGCATGGCCATCTAAGAAGATGGAAAACCTTGCCTACTTGGAGAAAAAACTGCTAACAACATCATGAAAATGGATATTAGGGGCCATGCTCGATAGGTGTGGTTTCATGTCTTCTTCCTAGCTACTTCATGAGATATGCATTGCTGACTTTGTGAGATTTGCATTGCCCTCTTCGTTGCTGAGGACATTGCTAGGAGGATAAGTTGTCAAATGGCAAAGTGAAGATTTCAGGGACAGCCAAGGGACGTACAACTGGGTTTAGGTAGTGGGTCTAATGGCAGACTTAGGGGCACTTATGATGCCAGGTTGCATCAAAGATTTAGGGCAGAGCAGTACTTCAATTGCATGGTTTCAGTATTAGAAGAAATGTCAGATGCATCCACAAGCTATTTTATAGCATCCAACAACTGTACAAGGAAGAACTGTGTGCTAGGTTCTGGGTTAACGGCTTCAAAGTCAAAGTTGATCAAGACAAAAGTAGTCTTTATCTTAAGAGAGCTAGCAGTCTAGTTCTCACAAACTCATGGCCCCAGGAGGCAGGAGATGTGATACTAGGACTAGGTGGCCATGTTGGAATCTGGGCAGCACAGGCCTTACCACTGGGAGCAGCCTTTCCTCCACTTCACCCATTCTGGAAAGCAGGCCAGTTGGCCATGTTTTCAAGAAAATCAGAAGTTTGGATATTTATATACAATCTACTGATTTTAATGTTAGCAACTAATTTTATTTTCCCGAAAAAAACAAAAAGTGGGAACAAAATCTCCACAGGATTGTGCTGGAATCAGCCTTCAGTCTGCAGGTTTTTGTTTCTGGCCTAGAGTTGGGAGTGCAGTGGGGACAGAGAGGAATTTAATTCATGTTGGCTGATTTTAAAAGAGACTGAATGCATACTAAACATGCTGACTGATTGGAAAAGACCCTGATATTAAGAAAAATTGAAGGCAAGAGGAGAAGTGGAAGACAGATGATGAGATGGTTGGATAGCATCACCAAGTTGATAGACATGAGCTTGAGAAAGCTCCAGGAGTTGGTGATGGATAAGGAAGCCTTGCCTGTTGCAGTCTATCACATTGTAACGAGACGGACACAACTGAAGTACTGAAATGAACTGAACTGAACAAATTGAGAACAAAGACTAATAAATCTAATTGCGTCAAGTTGTTGACTTAACACATTACTTAACAACACATTACTTAAGTGGCTTTAAAATTCAGACTTATGACTACATTCAGAGTGGAATACCTTCTAAGGAAAAAAAAATCATGCCCATCAAAACAAAACCAAAGAAAACCAAAAAAAAAAAAAAAAAAAAAAAAGAAATCTGACACTATATTCAACAACTTCAGTTCAGTTCAGTTCCTCAGTCATGTTCAACTCTTGTGAGAACATGAACAGCAGCACACAAGGCCTCCTTTTCCATCACCAACCCAGAGTCCACACATATTCATGTCCCTTAGTTGGTGATGCCATCTAACCATCTCATCTTCTGTCATCCCCTTCTCCTCCTGCCCTAATCTTTCCCAACATCATGGCCTTTTCAAATGAGTCAGCTCTTTGCATCAGGTGGCCAAGTATTGGAGTTTCAGCTTCAGCTTCAGTCCTTCCAATGAACACTCAGGACTGATTTCCTTTAGGTTGGACTGGTTGCACCTCCTTGCAGTCCAAGGAATACTCAAGATTCTTCTCCAACACCACCATTCAAAAGTCCATTCTAACTGCTGCCTCCTGACCTGCATACAGATTTCTCAAGAGTCAATTCATGTGGTCTTGTATTCCCATCTCTTTCAGAATTTTCCAATTTTATTGTGATCCACACAGTCAAAGGCTTTGGCATAGTCAGTAGAGCAGAAGTAGGTGTTTTTCTGGAATTTCTTGCTTTTTTAATAATCCATCAGATGTTGGCAATACAATCTCTGGTTCCTCTGCCTTTACTACAACCAGCTTGATCATCTGGAAGTTCACGATTCACGTATTGCTGAAGCCTGGCTTGGAGAGTTTTAGCATTACTTTACTATTGTGTGAGATACGTGAAATTGTGTGGCAGTTAGAGCAATCTTTGGCACTGGCTTTCTTTGGGATTTCAATGAAAACTGACTTTGTCCAGTCCTGTGACTACTGCTGAGTTTTCCAAATTTTCTAGCATATTGAGTGCAGCATTTTCACAGCATCATCTTTCAGTATTTGAAATAGTTCAATTGGAATTCCATCACCTCTACTTGCCTTGTTCATAGTGATGCTTTCTAAGGCCCATTGACTTCACATTCTAGGATGTCTGGCTCTAGGTAAGTGATCACACCATCGTGATTATCTGGGTCATGAAGATCTTTTCTGTACAGTTCCTCTGTGTATTCTTGCCACCTCTTCTTAATATCTTCTGCTTCTGTTAGGTCCATACCATTTCTGTCCTTTATTGAGCTCATTTTTGCATGAAATATTCCCTTTGTAGCTCTACTTTTCTTGAAGTGATCTCTAGTCTTTCCCATTCTGTTGTTTTCCTCTATTTCTTTGCATTGATCACTGAGGAAATCTTTCTTATATCTCTTTGCTATTCTTCAGAACTCTGTATTCAAGTGGGTAAATCTTTGCTTTTCTCCTTTGCTTTTTGCTTCCCTTCTTTTCACAGCTATCTGTAAGGCTTCCTCAGACAGCCATTTGCCTTTATTGGAATTCTTTTCCTTGGGGATGGTCTTGATTCCTGTTTCCTGTTTCATGAACCTCTGTCCATCATTCATCAGGCACTCTGTCTATTAGTTCTAGTCCCTTAAATCTATTTCTCACTTCCACTGTATAGTCCTAAGGGATTTGATTTAGGTCATACCTGTATGGTCTAGTGCTTTTCTCCACTTTCTTCAATTTTAGTCTGAATTTGCCAATAAGGAGTTCATGATCTGAGCCACCATCAACTCCCAGTCTTGTTTTTGCTGACTGTATAGAGCTTCTCCATTTTTGGCTGCAAATAATATAATCAGTCCGATTTTGGTGCCAACCATCTGGTGATGTCCATGTGTAGAGTCTTCTCTTGTGTTGTTGGAAGAGGGTATTTGCTATGACCAGTGCGTTCTCTTGGCAGAATGCCTTTGCGCTGCTTCATTCTGTACTCCAAGGCCAAATTTGCGTGTTACTCCTGGTGTTTCTTGACTCCTACTTTTGCATTCCAATCCCCTACAATGAAAATGACGTCTTGTTTGGGTGTTAGTTCTAGAAGGTCTTGTAGGTCTTCATAGAACTGTTGAGCTTCAGCTTCTTCAGCCTTACTGATCGGGGTATAGACTTGGATTACCATGGTATTGAATGGCTTGGCTTGGAAACAGAGATCACACTGTCGTTTTTAAACTGCATCCAAGTACTGCATTTCAGACTCGTTTGTTAACCATGATGTCTACTCCATTTCTTCTAAGGGATTCTTGCCCACATTAGAAGATATAATGGTCATCTGAGTTAAATCCACCCATTCCAGTCCATCTAAGTTCGCTGATTCCTAGAATGTCTGTGTTCACTCTTGTCATCTCCTGTTTGACCACTTCCAATTTGCCTTGATTCATGGACCTAACAATCCAGGTTCCTATGCAATATTGCTCTCTACAGCATTGAATCTTGCTTCTATCACCAGTCCCACCCACAGCTCTGTGTTGTCTTTGCTTTGGTTCCATCCCTTCATTATTTCTGGAGTTATTTCTCCACTGATCTCCAGTAACATATTGGGCACCTGATGACCTGAGGAGTTCATCTTTCAGTGTTCTGTCTTTTTGCTTATCATACTGTTCATGGGGTTCCCAAGGCAAGAATACTGAAATGGTTTGCCATTCCCTTCTCCAGTGGACCACATTCTGTCAGACCTCTCCACCATGACCCATCCGTCTAGGTTGACCCCACACAGCATGGCTTAGTTTCATTGAGTTAGACAAGGCTGTGGTCCATGTGCCAGATTGGCTAGTTGTTTGTGCATGTGGTTTCAGTCTGTCTGCCCTCTGATGCCCTCTCTCAGCGCCTACTGTCTTACTTGGGTTTCTCTTACCTTGGACGTGGGGTATAACTTCACTGCTCTCCAGCAAAGCACAGCCGCTGCTCTTTACCTTGGAAGTAGGGTAGCTCCTCTTGGTTGCTGCCCCTGATTTGGACATGGGGCAGTTCCTCTCTGCCACACTTCTGCGCTGCCATTGTAGCCATCATGCATCTGCACCGCCATCACAGCTGAGGCGAGTAAAAATTCAACCACTTATTGTTCCTCATACTGTTTCTGTTATCGTGACAGAATCATATGTATGTTAACAGGTAAAAGCAAGATGATAATTAAAACTAATGTTTTAAAGTAAGCCTTTCAGTGGCTAGGAAAAAAGGTTCACACATAACGTATATAAGTTTAATTCAAACCTTGCTGTCTTAAGTCTTGAACTGAAAGCATAAGTTTGTACCAAAGAATTATATTCCTTTTTATTTTAATTTCTAAGGAAAATGGGTACTTCCTCCTCCAAACACTGTAAAGCCTAGAAGCAGTAACAACTTGATGACGGTGCCTATTCTGAGGTCTAACATGGAGCTTCTAAATACATTTCCCATCAGAAGATATTAAGGAGATGGCTGATTTCAGGGCTGGGTAGAGAAATGCACAAAATAATCTTGGGAATCATGAAGGACCAGAAAACTGAAGGACTTCAAAGACCAGTGGGGACTGGACAGAATGTTTATGTTTCTCATAGTTTTCCTGCCAAGAAACTAATGTCTTCTGATTTCATGGCTGCAGTCACCATCCACAGTGGTTTCAGAAGCTAAGATGAAGAAATCAGTCAGTGCTTCCACCTTTTCTCCTTCTATTTGCCATGAAGGATGCGGCTGGATCCCATGATCTAAGTTTTTTAATATTGAATTTCAAGCTTGCCGAATGTGTCCAAATGTTAATAGGAAACATGTAATTTGTTACTGTGATAGACTGCTGGGACACCAACTCACCATTCTGAGCACTGAGAAAGGAAAATAATCATCAATATTTAAACTATTTTTGTTTCTATGAAGCTTAGGTTATGTAACTACAAATAGTTCCAGGAAAACAAGCTAGATTCCCTCTTCTGGGGGTGATGAGAAAGTGATGGGGTGCAGCTATAATACAGATGAAGCCTGACTCACTGGCCTGCAGCTCACTTCCTTCTGTGGAGGTCTGGTTCCTAATAGACCAAGGACTGGTACTGGTCCTGACCCACTGTGCTGGTACTGTGGAGTCCTGCTCTAAAACCAATAGTGGGACATTCTCTAAGACAAACCACCCTGCTTCCGCCCAGTTTCTGAACAAATGAATGGCATTAAAATTGGGAGAGGAACAGTTATTTAGTCCTAAAGGAGAACAACCATGTGCAACATAGGACTACATTCTCTCAATAAACTGTGAAAAGACATCTGCTTTTTGAGCATCCGGGAAATTTTCACATGGACTGAATATAAAATGTTCATTTTTGGGGGGAACAAAATAGCATTTTTTTTTCATATCCTATCATTCTACCACAGATACTCATTATGTAGATTTGGTGAAATATTCATCTTGTCCCTTAAATACTTCAGGGAAAATAAATAAGTGTTAAGACAGAGAGAATGAAACGATGGTCTGTCTGTATTTAAAAACAGATAGCTGCTATGCTATGCATAGCTGCTATGGATTGTATAGTGTCTACCCTTGACTGCCAACATGATGATATTAGGAAGTAGGGTCTTTGGGAGGTACCCAGGTTGACATGGAGTTTTGATGGTGGTCCCTCATGATGGGATTAGCCTCTCCTTCTTTTTCTCTCTTATTCTCCCTCTTCTTCCTTCCCTTCACCACCACATGTGAGAACATAGCAAGAAGAGAAAGACTGATGCAAGTCAAGAATGTCCTCGCTGGGAACTTAATTGGCCACCATCTTGATGTTGCATAGTCTCCAGTCTATGACATCTTGTGGGACTAAGAGGATTGCTTTGTAGTTACTGATGCCAAATGATGAAATATAGGGTTCATGACACTCTTCTCTCTTATATTTGTTATGTTTCAAATTTTTTGCATAAGAGGTTTATGGAAAGTCCATTTTGAAGGTTCTGTCTTAGTGATACCCGAGCAGTCCAAGAATACAGATTCAGGCAGGTTCCCAATGAATGAGTGGTTGGAGGACCACATGCTCCTTACTCCAACTCATCTCTTGTCATCTGAAAACTGCCCCCCCCACAACTGACACCCTTACCACCCCCTTCCCCAGTCTGTATCTCCATTCCTCTCCTAAGCTCAGTCATCTAGCTGTAGATGTTGATGACTCAGGACAGGGTCTGGAAGCAGAAGGAATGCGGACATTTTTAGTAAGAATGAACTGGGAAGATTCGTCTTCGTTTTTGCTCCTTTAGTGCGATCTGCAGGTGAGGGATTGGGCCTGGGTAGGGAGGGAGCCACAAGTGTGACTGCCTAGATATCTACAAGTGAAGGGCAGAAAAATTCAGAACCCAGTAACCAGGAGGTGGGCGGTGTGCACAGGACCGAGGAGGGAAGGAAGAAACACTGGGAAAAGAATAGTGCCTACCTGAAGGCCAGACCTTCTTGAGTCTTCTGGTTAAACTTGGAGGTCGCCTCCTTCCTGCTGGAATTCCTGCTCCAGATGTGGAGGGGAGAGAGCTCTACTCACTACTAATGAGTCAAAGGCAGAGGGACAGTGTTCCCTAGAGGCCCTTTGATTCCACTCTAACTGTGGGTATCATCCCAAGCCATAGGCCAAATGGCAGGTCATCCAAAAGATGACCTACTTTAAAAAGTATTTAAAATAGTACAAAATTTGTCTAAGAGTCATGGCATATCTAGTTCCCAGAGTTTTTTTGGAGAGACGATTCATCACCCAAATTTGGGTTTCTGCTGAGGAATCTACATGCTTTCCCATTGGTAACTTCTGAATTATAACTACCTGATCTCATCCCACAGAACTCAAATGATGGTAAGTACCAGGGGGCAAGGCCTCTAAGGTCCTCGATGGCACATCAGCTGTGTGCCAAGTGGTCTACACCTCTCAGCCCTGAGACCAGGACCCATGAACATCACCAGACAGTTACATTCCCCTGCCCACCAGAGGCAACCTCATCATCCTCAGCAACAGCAACCTCTGAGCCACTTGTCCACTGATTGGCTTTGAGCCTCATTCTGGAACAAGTGTTCTGGAGCATGTCCAGACTCCTTCATCCAAAAAATGGGAAACCGAACCCTGGGATGTATGACTCACCTTAGCTGTAGGTAGGTTAGTGAAGACGTGGGACCCAGGAACTCCGGTTCCCAGGCTAGGAGACTTCCAGGAAAGGAAAGATGAGAGAAAACTCCATTGTATTCCCTGCTGAGTAGCTCTCAGATGTCTGCAAGCACCAGAGTGGAAGTTTCTTTCACGTTGCCCCTCAAGTCTGGTTCTGATTTTATTAGCAGACCTGCCTCCCTGTAGCAGCAGGAATGCAATATTCAGGGCTGTTTCTTCTAGGTTCCAGGCATATTGGGAGAGCCCCAGCTGTAATGACCCTACGAGGCCATCATGCAGGTCATCACTGACTCACTCCCAACTCAGAATCCCCAAAATTCCCAATCCTCATTCAGATAGCACAGACCTTTGGGTGACTGGTTAACATGAACCGGCACTCACAGTGAGAAGCATTCTCTTCTCAGCCTTCTGGCAACTTAGATAAGTGTCTTATGTTTCCTCAGGGAACCACTGGCTGAGCGAGGTTGGGGTCTGAGACTAGCCTGGATGCAGGGATGTGTTCCCACTTCGATGCTCCAAATAGACCTTGGAGATTCAAAGTCCTTGAGAGAGTTACAATCACCCTTATATTTTGTAGGGACTTTGCTTTATGAATCTGGTTGGAGAAAAAGGACAGAAACACAGGACAAGGCTGGACATCTCTGGGTCCCAGCTGACTGTGAATAGAGTTCCAGCCACCAGGCTTCAGAGTCAGGTGATGATGTTATTCACAAGCCACCTTTGAAGAAGCAAAAGACGAAAGAGTTTTGGGCAGAGAGCAGTGTGGTCAAAGGGCCATTGGAATCACACGGGGCAAGATGAAACAAGGGGCATTATTTGTTTCTTTGCTCTATCAATTCCTTGGCTTTTCTACTCCTGAGAACAAGTACATGGAGATAGTCAGAGCATTGGTGGTGCCCCTGGCACCTGATGGTCCTGGTGATAACCAGTTTGTGGACAAGTCCCTGAGTCCAGAGCATATTCAGCCTCGTGATAACCCCTGGTTCTCCTTTCTTGGGAAGGTTGACACAGCTCATTGCTGCTAACTCACAACTGAAGCATGGGATGAGGTCATGGCGGTTGACCTGTGGGTCAAGTTCCAAGCATGGAAGGAAGATTGGCAGTGGAAGGGTAGCCATTTATTAAACTTGGTTACCTTGGCCCTTAGCAGGGTCGACTTACCTTATCTACAAAGTTTTTCTCCCAGATTTTTGCATGGCCAGGTCCTTCACATTCAGCATCATCTCAAATGAGTCTGTCTCAGGCTTGCTTTCCCTGACCACTCCACTCTCACAAGCACAGACCCTCATCCAAAAAGTGCCCATAGACACTTCCCTCCATGAAAACAATAATTATAGTTACTAATGTGGAAAGGTGGCAGAGGGATAAATTGAGAGTTTGAGATTAATATATGTATACTACTGTATTTAATAGATAATCAACTGTACAGCACAGAAATTCTGCTCAATAATCTGTAATATCCTGTATGGGAAAAGAATCTAAGAGATAGTGGATACAGGTATATGTATAAGGAAATTAATTTCCCATACAACTAAGATTAATGCAATGCTGCAAATCAACTACACTCCTATATAAATTAAAACCTGAATTAAAAAAAAATGCTTATATGTAGAGACCCATGGAGTTCTTTAGACTCACAGGATTTCAGATATGATGTTGGAGATGGCAGAACGGGTGCAGAAATCTATACATTATCTTAGTTTGCATTTTCCTGAGGTGTCTTTTGCTTCTAGTGTCACCTTTGATTTGTCTTTGGAGGATCTAATACAAGGGCTTGGAGACACTAGCTAGGTGTTAGTTGAAGGAAGAGAAGGAGGCATTAATGGGAGAGTGAAATCCCAGCTCCGCAGCCTTGGGTTGGGACGTGTTTGAGGCACAACTTATATCCCAAGTTCCCTGTGACAACAGGCTGTAGCTACCTTCTCCATGACTTGCATGATATCAGACCCAGACTGGTTTCATTTTTCATGTCCTGCTGGCCCTGAGACATCACGGGTTTTTCTGGGAGAATCTTTTTTTTTCTTTTGCCAGCACTAGGTCTTCATTGTGGAGAAAGCAATGGCACCCCACTCCAGTACTCTTCCCTGAAAACCCCATGAACGGAGGAGCCTGGAAGGCTGCAGTGCATGGGGTCGCTGAGGATCAGACACGACTGAGCGACTTCACTTTCACTTTTCACTTTCATGCATTAGAGAAGGAAATGGCAACCCACTCCACTCTTCTTGCCTGGAGAATCCCAGGGACAGCGGAGCCTGGTGGGCTGCCGTCTATGGGGACTCACAGAGTTGGACACGACTAAAGTGACTTAGCAGCAGCAGCAGGTCTTCATTGCTGCTCAGGACTTCTATATTACCAGCGAGCAGGGGCTACTCTGTAATTGCAGTGCACTGGCTTTTCAACCCTGTGCTTCTCTTGATGTAGATCACAGGCTCTAGGTCACTCAGGTTCAGTAGCTGTGGGTCACCAGCTTCGTTGCCCTGGAGCATTTGAAATCTTCCCAAACCAGGTATCAAACGCACATCTTAAGCAATGGATCAAAAGGGAAAACACTCCGGAAAGAATTTGAAATACTCACTATTACATGAAACTTGGCACCATGGCCTATTTATGAGGAGACTGAGAGAGGATTGTCCCTGCTTCAAGCAACCTCCTGAGATCAGGACTGATTGAGGTTCCCCTCCCAAGGGTTCCTACAGGATCATGAATCTCTCCTTCCATGTGGCTTTGTCTTGCTTCAGTTTCTGAATCCCACACTAGAGCAAAGCTTCCAGAGGGCAGGGCTGTCACTCGACTCACTTCTAAGTATACATCAGTAGATATTGTTTCATTCAGACCCTAATGTCAAGACGAGGCTAACACAAAGATCAGTTATTCTATTATGAGTGTTAGGTTACAGGTTCAACGACTGTAATCAAAACCTAAATAACATTGTCTTAAATGCAATACAACTTCAATTCTCTGTCATGTAATGTTAGTACAGGCCTCTCCACAGAGATGAGGGCCCACTTCTTTCTTGTCACATCTTATGCCTGTGCTGCTTACCTTTGTTTTAACATGGCTACTCCAGCTCCTGTCATTATATCTGCATTCCAGCTAGTGGGACAGAAAATAATACTTCCATTTGGAAGTGACATATCAACTCTACTCAAATTCCACTGGCTGAAGTATCTTCCATGGTCATGGCAAACCTGGGGTGGTGGGCACATAGAAGGCAGGGAATGTGATCCTACTGAAGAACATTCATGATGAGTAACAAGGGCCACCATCCTTCCTTCATGTCTCTGTAATTAATTCTTTTTTGGTTCTCCACACACAGCTTTCAGTCTGGTTTAGCCTGTAGATATGAATATGGATGAGGTTATAAGAGAAGACATGGCCCAGGCTGTATAAATATGGAGAAAGCAATAATGGAAAGAAGAAAGTATAAAAATTAAAAATCCAAAGGAAAACATGTTTATAATCATAATTTTGCATTTATACAGTTTAGGTATAATGGCTGATGAATCAATTTATAAAATAAAAAATTAGAGAAATGTAAAACATAAATATATTCACTAAACCTAACAAAATAATGAGGCTATATTGTATTAAACTCATAGTAGTATCAGGATTAAGTTTGGATGCACATTGCAAAAAACTAAAACAACTACAAGTTTAGCAAGATAAACTTGATTTTTTTCTCCCTTTGAAACAAAGCTGGGGGTGGGCCAGCCAGAGCTTGGGTGGTATCCATCTCCAAGGTTACATGATTGTCCAATACAACTGCAGTAGTTCCAGCCATCACAGATAAAATCCAGACATCAGTTAAGAAGAAAGTAAGGAAGGGAAGAATCCCATCTTTCAGCTAAATCAGCTCCTTGAATGTAGTCTTCCAAGAAATCCCTCTTACAGATCTTCTTGCACCTCTAAGTCACCAGTCATGACTAAGGCATGGGTGTATAGGAAGGGCAGTCCTGTAGCTACTGGGCTCATGGCTATATAACAAACTATTTTCAGTTTTGAAAGAGAAGCAGAGAATTGATCATTTTGTAGGTAGCCTGCAGCACCTGCCTTAAAGAACAACAACAACAACAACAACAACAAATGAATGGAATAGGCTGAATGGCTGCCCACAGTGTTGGAGCCAGGAGAAAGCAGCAGCAATGAGAAACAGCTAGATGGATCTGAACTGTGCTCCAGAAAATAGAGGCAGACTGGTCTGTAGAAATCTTCTAAGGGATGAAGTGAGAATTACACATACCACATGACCCAATTTGTTTTGAAAACTGCTTTTCCAACTCAGGTCCCAAATCTCTCTCAATTCTTCAGCTTCTAAATATCTTGTCTTTGTTACCTCACATTCTGATCTACCTGTTTCACCTTCTTTATTTTTGTTCACATCACTTGTCCAATAGTCCACCAGCATTACAAGATCCAGTATTGAAAACTTAGTAACACTTTCTAGAAGTGGGTAGAAATACAATGACTATTTCTACTTTAGTGTTTGTTTGTCCTGATCAAGGTCTTTTGAAAAGACTGAAATGGCTAGAATTATGGAGATCTCACGTTTCCTCTAAAATCCCAACCGAGATGGAGGGGATGCGTTCACTTTTGTTATCCACAGGTTTTAGCAGAACAAGTCCCCTGTATATGGACAAGTTACATTTGAAAGGGGGGTTCAAAAATCCCAATTTCTTCATAAATCCTGCAAAGTTACTTAGGTAGCCAACTAAGACAATTGGCTATATATTACTGTAGTTTAATAGCTTTATGATACTTTTCACACAAATAATACATAAAAAACAAACACAAACAATAAAAGAAACATTTTAAATCTTGCGTACCTGGATAGGGCTTGGCAACCCACTCCGATATTCTTGTCTGGAGAATCCCTTTGACAAGAGGAGCTGGCATACTGCAGTCCATATGTTGAAAATTCAGACACAGCTGAGCAACTAAGCACAGCTTTAAAAATAGAATAGTAGTAGCATCTCCATTACCACTGCATTTATGCTTCCTTTCAGACAGTGTGGGCTTGAAATAAAAGTCATGCACTATTGTACTCCATACAGTTCTGTACAGTAAAGTACACAAATGCACACCAACTTGTCTTGGATGTGCCCACGACAATGGGTGTCAGATCTGTGAATTAACTGATGTGATTGCACTTGCAAATGCACTTTTACATGTTTGGAAGTTTTCAACTTGAACGTTTGTATGTAACAAACTTGCTACACAGGTTTTCAGTGAATGTTATGTAGTGAAGGAACAAGAGAGGAGAGTAAGGAGCTGCCTGTTCTTTCCCTTTTTGCGTGTATTATGGCCACTCTGAATAGGAATTTCTTTGGGTGTAATTGAGGCCTGGTGTATGGGAACATGGCTGCAACTGATGGAGGATCAAGTTCCCAGGAGGTAGGACAAGAGTCGTGGTTGGTTGAAAAAAGCCAAGAGTGCAGAATAGGAGGAAACAAGTTTTCACTGGTTTATGTGAAAGACGCAGTAAATATCATCCAGCTTTTTGTGTAGTGATTGAGCTGAGGTTTAGAGGAGAGGTCCCTGTTACTCAGGATGAGCAAGAGAGGAGACTGAACAGTGAAAATCAAACATGTATGTCTAGTATTGTCTATGTATATCAAGTATGTCTAGTATTGTCTATGTATATCAAGTATGTCTAGTATTGAAGAGATATAAGTCCTGTCAATTTATCTGCTCCTTCCTGGGCAGAATTAGTGTTGTAAAAGTGGGAAAGTCTGCACTATGCTAGCACCTTCTTCTTCTGTCCAGTGAACATTGATTTCTAATGCCATTTCTTTATAAACAGAGGATATACTTTGTATGATTGAAGTCTTCTAAATTACTGTAACTTATAAACTTTTGGTGCTGTTCTGTGCCCAGGCACATGGGGCCATGGAGCCTGGCAGGCTCTGTTTCGGCTTCATAGTGCAGTGTATGGGTATCTGCTGTCGTCTGGGGCCTGGGGCATATCTTCAGTCTGGGTTCACATCTGACGGGTTAACTCTAGTTGGTTTAACTCTATTATCTTGCTCTTTATCTTCAGTTAGTCTCATGTTCTTTCTTTCTATGTCTTTTTTTATCCCTGACTTCTTTGTGACTGAGTAGGTTTTCGGATTCCCTTTTACCTTTTGTCCCTTTATTCAATGTAACTGTTTTTTAAGTAGTTTAAGATCCATGGTATGCATCTTTTACTTGCCAGTCTATCATTATTAATTATGATAATTATTAAATTATTTATTCATTTATCATTTCTTTGTCTGTACTGGGTCTTTGTGTGGCATGCAGGATCTTCCTTGTGGTAGGAACTCTATTTGAGGAGCACAAGCTCAGTACTTGCAGCATGTAAACTTTATTTGAGACATGAAGGCATAGTTGCTCAGTGGCATGTGGGGTCTTAGTTCTCTGGCAAAGGAACAAACCTTTGCCATTTGCAAATGCATTGCATTGCAAAGGAGATCTGTAATCACTGGACTGCCAAGGAAGTCCCTATATTTACCTTTTAATACATATAACATGTTTATCATTTTGGGTACTGTTCATTCCTCCTGTAGATCCAGATTTTCACTTTGTTTTAAATTCCTTCTGACTTAAGACCTGTTAAAAAATATTTATTACATTGGTCTGTTGGTGGCAATGCAGTCTTGTCGTTGTTGTCTGTCTGAGAAAGTATTCTATCTTGTTTTTGGTATGTATTTTTCTTGGGTATAGAATTCCGAGTCAATTATATTTCTCTCAGCAATTAAGATGTGGTGCCAGTGTACCCTGGCTAACATTGTTTCATTTGCCTAATCTGCTGTCATCCCTATTTTTTGTTCTACTGTGTCTGTTTTTCCTTCTGGTTACATTTCTTTGGTTGATTGTCTTAATCCAGGAATTATATTGTGCCTTTGTTGAGTTGTCATATTTTTTGTCCTCGAGTTAAATGAGCTTCTGTGTTGATGGCCTTAAAGATTTCATCATACCTGGAAATTTTTCAACCAGTAATTATGAAGTTCTTTGCTTTATTCTACTGTCTTTCACTTCCTGTGTGATTCCATTTACATATATTTTAGCACTCTTAAAGTTACTTCAAAAGTCTCTGATGCACAATTTATTTTTCCCCAGAGTCTTTGCATTTCTATTTTACATGTCTCTATTTAACGTACTCAATATTCTTCAGCTTCATGAAGGATTATTGATGTAGTAAGCACTTTAATGTCCTTCCCTGCTAATTATGTAACATATATCTTACTTGTGTTTTTACTAATTGATTTCGCCCTCGTTATGGATATTTTCTTGCTTCTTTACACATCTGGATGTTTTTTCTTTTTAAATTTATTTATTGATCTTAATAAGAGAATAATTACCTTACAATATTGAGATGAAACTAGGACAAATACATTCACAATTTATATGGAAATTTTAAATTGGATTGTGGATGTGGTCACTTTACCTTTGGATGCTGGATATTTTTTAATTTTTATAAATTATTCCTTTCACTGTTTGCACTATTACTTTCTTGGAAACAATTGCATTTTTTGAAGGCTTGCTGTAAAGTTTTTTAAGCTGAGATGAAACCAGCCTTTAGACCAGGTTTACTATTTCCCACTAGCAAGGGAATATTGTCTTCATGGCCCTATTGATCTCATGGGAATTATGAGTAATTTCGGGGACAGTCCTAAGATGGTGGAGGAATAGGACAGGGAGAAAACTTTCTCCCCAAAAGATTCATCAAAAGAACATTTGGACGCTGAGTAAATTCCACAAAACTACTTCTGAATGCAGGCAGAGGATATCAGGCACCAAGGAAAGCAGCCCATTGTCTTTGAAAGGAGGTAGGATAAATGTAACAGATAAAAAGAGAGGCAAAAGAGGTAGGGATGGAGATCCATCCCGGGAAGGGAGTCTTAAAAAATAGAGAAGCTTCCAAACACCAGGAAACACTCTCACTGGCGAGTATGTGGTGAACCTTGGAACCTCAGAGGGCAACATAAGTGGGAGAAAAAAAAAATAATTTAAACCCAAAGATTACATGCCCAATGGTAAGTCCCAGCAGAGAAGCAGTGCAGACGCCCGCATCCGCCACTAGCAAGTGGGAACTGGGCAGGGAGGTGCGGGCTGCATTGCTTAGAACAAGGACTGGGCCTGAATGCCCTGAGGGCAATCTGAGGGAACTAACTTGAGATAGCAAACCAGACCCTGTGATAGCTACCCTGGCCAAAAGCCTTAAACTAAGACACCACCTGGCCTGCTCACAGTCAAAGGACTGAGCAGAGGTAGCCAGCTGTGGACCTGCCCATCCCCTGCCAGGGACAGGGAGCGAGGGCAGCCAGAGCCGGAAGGGGGCAGTCGTGGCCCCAGAGAGTCATCAGCTACCAAACTTCAAGCAGCTGCTGCTGCTGCTAAGTCACTTTAGTTGTGTCCAACTCTGTGTGATCCCTTAGACGGCAGCCCACCAGGCTTCTCTGTCCCAGGGATACTCCAAGCAAGAATACTGCAAGCAGGCTTTGTTGCTAACCAAGTCTTCTTGGGATTCTGGATGGTCAATATCCTCCTGAGAAGTTACACCGGTTGTACACCCAGAAAACTGAACAGCAGGGATGGCAGAGGCAATAAGTAGGAGCGACTGCACTCACCAAACACCTGGTCATGGTCACCTGAGCAGCTCGGACCTGGGAAGGGCACAAAACGCAGGCCCAAACAAGTCTGCGCCTTTGAGGAGTACCCAAGTAAATGAACCTGAGTGGCTTAGACCTGGAAAGTTCATGCAACCCGGGGCCCACCTCAGATAGTTCTCAGCAGAGCAACTTAGAGCCTGAACAGTGTACACTGGGAAAGCACACATGCCGTGAGCAGGGGCAGACCCAGTGTACCTGAGACACTGGGAGCACTCCCCACACACCCCAGTGATATTTGTTTGCAGTGTTCCTCCCTCCCCACAACACGAGTGAACAAGTGAGCCTAAAAATTTGTCCACCACCAACCCCTTCTGTCAGGGCAGAAATTAGACACTGAAGAGACCAGCAAACAGAAGAAGGTACAACAGAGGGAACCACCCTGGAAGTGACAGGTGCAACAGATTAAAACCCTGCAGTTAGCACCGACTACATAGGAAGGGGCCTATAGATCTTGAGAAGTATAAGCTGGATCAAGGAACTATCTGAAAGTGAATTGATCCCACACTGTCCACAACAACACCAGAGAAAGTCCTAGATATATTTTTACTATTTTCATTCTTTAAATTTAATTTTTTTTATTTTTAAGTCCTCTACTACTTCTTTAAATTTCATTTTTATAACCTACAATTACTTTGAAAAAAAAAAAAGACCCTATTTCTTAAAGCAAACTTTATATCTATATATATATTTTGTGTGTGTGTGTGTGTGTTTTTTCTTTAATATTGTATTTTTGAGAATCCAACCTCTTCTCTAGATTTTTAATCTTTGCTTTTTGGTATTTGGTATCAATTTTGTACCTTTAAGAACCCAATATTCAGTGACCATTTTTACTTGGGAGCGAGATCACTGGCCTAATTGCTCTCTCCCCCTTTGGATCTCTTTTTTCTCTACTAGTTCGCCTCTAACTCCTCCCTCCCCCTTCTCTTCTCTAGCCAACTCTGTGAATCTCTTTGTGTGTTCCTAATGGGTGAGAACACTTAGGGAACTGATTACTGGCTGTATCTGTCTTTCTCCTTTTGATTCCCCCCTTTATTCCCCCCTGGCCACCTCTGTTTCCTTCCTCCCTCTTCTCTTCTTTGTGTAACTCTGTGAACATCTCTGAGGGATCCAGACTGTGGAGAGCACATAAGGAAGTGATTACTGGCTAGCTTGCTCTCTCCTCTTTTGATTACCCTTCTTCTACTCCTGGTCACCTCTACCTCCCTTCCTCCCTCTTCTCTTCTCCATGTAACTCTGTGAACCTCTCTGGATGTCCCTCACTGTGGAGAAACTCTTCATGTTTAACCTAGATGTTTTATCATTGGTGGTGTATAGATGGAGAAGTCTTGAGGCTACTGTAAGAATAAGACTGAAACCCAGAGGCAGGAGGCTTAAGTCCAAATCCTAACAACATCAGAGAACTCCTGAATCCAAGGAGCACTAATTGATAGAAACTCATCAAATGCCTCCATACCCACACTGAAGCCAAGCACCACCCCAGAGAAAGACATACCATGCAAATTCTCCAGCAACACAGGAACATAGCCCTGAGCTTCAATATACAGGTTCTCCAAAGTCACTCCAAACCCATGGACATCTCATAACTCATTACTGGACACTTCATTGCACTACAGAGTGAAGAAATCCAGCTCCACCCACAAGAACACCGCCACAAGTTTCCCTAACCAGGAAACCTTGACAAGCCATCCGTCCAAACCCACACACAGTGAGGAAACTCCACAATAAAAAGAACTCCTCAAACTGCCAGAATACAGAAAGGCGACCACAAAGACAGCAATATAAACAAGAAGAGGAGGCAGAGAAATACCCAGCAGGTAAAAGAATAAATGTCCACCAAACCAAACAAAAGAGGAAGAGATAGGGAATCTACCTGATAGAGAATTCGAAATAATGATAGTAAAAATGATCCAAAATCTTGAAAACAATAAGTAAACCCAGATAAACAGCCTGGAGACAAGGATTGAGAAGATGCAAGAAAGGTTTAACAAGGACATAGAAGAAATAAAAAAGTCAATATATAATGAAAAATGCAATAAATGAGATCAAAAACACTCTGGTGGGAACCAACAGTACAATAATGGTGGTAGAAGATAGAATGGCAGAAATCAATGAAACAGAAAAAAAGAAAAATAAATATAAAGAAATGAGGACAATTTCAGAGACCTCTGGGAAAATGTTAAATGCCCCAACATAAGAATCATAGGAGTCCCAGAAGAAGAAGACAAAAAGGAAGACCTTGAGAAAATACTTGAGATAATAGTTGAAAACTTCCCTAAATTGGGGAAGGAAATAATCACGCAAGTCCAAGAAATCCAGAAAGTCCCAAACAGGATAAACCCAAGGCCAAACACCCCAAGACACATATTAATCAAATTAACAAAGATCAAACACAAAGAACAAATATTGAAAGCAGCAAGGGAAAACAACAAATAGAACACAAGGGGATTCCTATAAGGAAAACAGCTTATCTTTTAATAGAAACTCTTCACCCCAGGAGGGAATGGCAGGACAGACTTAAAGTGATGAAAGAAAAAACCCTACAGCCCAGATGACTGTACTCAGAAAGGATCTCCTTCAAATATGAAGGAGAAATCAAAAGCATTATGGACAAGCAAAAGCTGAGAGAATTCAGCACCACCAATCCAGCTCTCCAACAAATGCTAAAGGATCTTGTCTAGACAGGAAACACAGAAAGGGTGTAGAAACTCGAACCCAAAACAATAAAGTAAATGGCAACAGGATCATACTTATCAATAATTACCTTAAATGTAAATGGGTAGAATGCCCCAAACAAAAGGCAAAGACTGGTTGAATGAATACAAAAACAAGATCCCTATATATGCTGCCTACAAGAGACCCACTTTGAAATAAGGTACACATACAGACTGACAGTGAAGGGCTGGAAAAAGATATTCCATGCAAATAGAGACCAAAATAAAGCAAGGGTAGCAATACTCATATGAGATAAAATATACTTAAAAAAAAAAAAGGCTGTGAAAAGAGACAAAGAAGGACACTACATAATGATCAAAATATCAATCCAAGAAGAAAAGAAATAAAAGTAATCCAAATTGGAAAAGAAGAAGTAAAACTCTCACTGTTTGCAGAGGAAATGATCCTCTACATAGAAAACCCTAAAGACTCCACCAGAAAATTACTAGAGCTAATCAATGAATATGGTAAAGTTGCAGGATATAAAATCAACACACAGAAATCCCTTACATTCCTATATACTAACAATGAGAAAATAGAAAGAGAAATTAAGGAAAGAATTCTATTCACCATTGCAATGAATGATTAAAATACTTAGGACTATATCTACCTAAAGAAACTAAAGATCTATATATAGAAAACTATAAAACATTGGTGAAAGAAATCAAAGAGGACACTAATAGATGGAGAAATATACCATGTTCATGGATTGGAAAAATCAATATAGTGAAAGTGAGTATACTACCCAAAACAATCTATAGGTCCAATGGAAACCCTACCAAATGTATTTTTCACAGAGCTAGAACAAAAAATTTCACAATTTGTATGGAAATACTAAAAAACTCGAATAGCCAAAGCAATCTTGAGAAAGAAGAATGGAACTGGAGGAATCAACCTGCCTGTCTTCAGGCTCTACTACAAAGCCACAGTCATCAAGACAGTATGGTACTGGCACAAAGACAGAAATATAGATTAACAGAACGAAATAGAAAGCCCAGAGATAAATCCACGCACCACTGGACACCTTATCTTTGACAAAGGAGGCAAGAATATACAATGGAGAAAAGACAATCTCTTTAACAAGTGGTGCTGGGAAAACTAGCCAACCACCTGTAAAAGAATGAAACTAGAACACTTTCTAACACCATTCACAAAAATAAACTCAAAATGGATTAAAGATCTAAATGTACAACCAGAAACTATAAAAATCCTAGAGTAGAACATAGGTAAAACACTCCTACGTAAATCACAGCAGGATCCTCTATGACCAACCTCCCAGAATATTGGAAATAAAAGCAAAAAGAAAACAAATGGGACCTAATTAAAATTGACAGCTTCTGCATAACAAAGGAAACTATAAGCAAGGTGGAAATACTGCTTTCAGAATGGGAGAAAATATTAACAAATGAAGCAACTGACAAAGAATTAATCTCAAAAATATACAAGCAACTCCTGCAGTGCAATTCCAGTAAAATGAACAACGCATTCAAAATATGGGCCAAAGAACTGAACAGACATTTCTCCAAAGAAGAGATACAAATGGCTAACAAACACATGAAAAGATGCTCAACATCACTCCTTATCAGAGAAATGCAAATCAAAACTACAATGAGGTGCCATTTCACGCCAGTCAGAATGGCTGCTATCCAAAAGTCTAGAAGCAGTAAATGCTGGAGAGGGTGTGGAGAAAAAGGAACCCTCTTACACTGTTGATAGGAATGCACACTAGTACAGCCACTCTGGAGAACAGTGTGGAGATTCCTTAAAAAACTGGAAATTGAACTGCCATATGACACAGTAATCCCACTGCTGGGCATACACACCAAGGAAACCAGAATTGAAAGACACAAGGGTTCGTTAGCCATCTGTATGTCCTTTGGAGAAATGTCTGTTTAGTTCTTTGGCCCATGTTTTGATTGAGTCATATTTTATCTGGAATTGAGGTGCAGGAGTTGCTTGTATATTTTTGAGATTAGTTCTTTTCAGTTGTTTCATTTGCTATTATTTTCTCCCATTCTGAAGGCTGTCTTTTCACCTTGCTTATAGTTTCTTTTGTTGTGAAGAAGGTTTTAATTTTAATTAGGTCACATTTGTTTATTTTTGCTTTTATTTCCAATATTCTGGGAGGTGGGTCATAGAGGATCCTGCTGTGATTTATGTTGTGGAGTGTTTTGCCTATGTTTTTCTCTAGGAGTTTTATAGTTTCTGGTTGTACGTTTAGATCTTTAATCCATTTGGAGTTTATTTTTGTGTAGGGTGTTAGAAAATGTTCTAGTTTTATTCTTTTACAAGTAGTTGGCCAGTTTTCCCAACATCACTTGTTAAAGAGATTGTCTTTTCTCCATTGTATATTCTTGCCTCCTTTGTCAAAGATAATGTACAGCCCCAGTTGGATCCAGGGTATCCAAAGTGTGACAGCATCGGCAACTGAGATTTATTTAGAGATATAGAAAGAGATAAAGAAAGAATATTGCAGTTAAGAAAATAGAGGAGATAAAGAGGCTGATATTTCTTGGTTTACGCAGAAAGCCAATAAAGCCCCAGCAGAGGCCTTGTTCTGTTCACATAGGCCACAGGCGCCTTCCCAAATAGCGGAGGGGGCCTCACCTTGGACACCCTCTCAAGTGGGTCTTAGAAGCCCGGGCAGAGAAGTGAACTCAGAGGGCCCCTGCGCTCCAGGGAGTCAGCCTGAAAAGGAAAGAAAGAATGACACGGGGTGACCAAGCTTCCATTAGCAAGGCCCATGAGATTGTCTTTTCTCCATTGTATATTCTTGTCTCCTTTGTCAAAGATAAGGTGACCATTGGTGCGTGGATTTATCTCTGGGCTTTCTATTTTGTTCCGTTGATCTGTATTTCTGTCTTTGCGCCAGTATCATACTGTCTTGATGACTGTTGGTTTGTAGTAGAGCCTGAAGTCAGTCAGGTTGATTCCTCCAGTTCCATTCTTCTTTCTCAAGATTGCTTTGGCTATTCGAGGGTTTTTTATATTTCCATACAAAGTACAAAATTATTTGTTCTAGCTCTGTGAAAAATACCATTGGTACCTTTATAGGAATTGCACTGATCTAACAAATACATGAAAATATGTTCAACATCATTATCAGAGAAATGCAAATAAAAACCACAATGAGATATCATTTCACGCCAGTCAGAATAGCTGCTATCCAAAAGTTGACAAGCAATAAATGCTGGAGAGGGTGTGGAGAAAAGGGAAATCTCTTACACTGTTAGTGTGAATGCAAACTGGTACAGCCACTGTGTGGAGCATTGTGGAGATTCCTTAAAAAACTGGAAATAGAACTGCCTTATGAGCCAGCAATCCCACTACTGGGCATATGCACCAAGGAAATCAGAATTGAAAGAGACATGTGTACCCCAATGTTCATCCCACCACTGTTTATAATAGCCAGGACATGGAAGCAACCTAGATGTCCATCAGCAGATGAATGGATAAGAAAGCTGTGGTACATATACACAATGGAGTTTACTCAGCCGTTAAAAAAATACATTTGAATCCATTCTAATGAGGGGGATGAAACTGGAGCCTGTTATACAGAGTGAAGTAAGCCAGAAAGAAAAACACCAATACAGTATACTAACACATACATATGTAATTTAGAAGGATGGTAACGGTAACCCTGTATACAAGACAGCAAAAGAAACACAGATGTATAGAATAGTCTTTTGGACTCTGGAGAGGGCTAGGGTGGGATGATTTGGGAGAATGGCATTGAAACATGTATATTATCATATGTGAAATGAATCACCAGTCCAGGTTCGTTGCATGATACAGGATGCTTGGGGTGGGTGCACTGGGATGACCCAGAGGGATGGTATAAGGAGGGAGGTGGGAGGGGGGTTCAGGATGAGAAACATGTGTACACCCGTGGCAAACCAATACAAAATACAATAAAGTATTTACAATACAATAAAGTAATTAGCTTCCAAATTAAATAAATTTATATTAAAAATGAGTAATTTACTTGCTGGTGGGTGGGGACACAATTAGACTTGGTGCAATTTGAGACTCAAGAATTGTTCCCTATAATTCAGACTAGTACTATCAACTCTTGCAGAAAACTGGAAGAGTATCACCTGTACTTTCCTACAGTTCTCTGCATGTATCTCTCTCCTGTGAACTCTAGGTATATAGAGTCATAAATCTCTCTTCTTGGGGAGACTGTTTGTCTCTGCCTAAGTACAACTTCCATGTATGTGTTGGAAACTATTTCTAGAATTGGGGCAATTGTAGAACTCTCCTTGCTTGCTCCCCACCTCAGGAATCCATTCTCTGCTGACAGATGTTTGGTGTAAGACAATGCTCTTTCATTTGTCTTTCCTACTTAGGAGTTATTAGAGACAGGAGGATAAATGTGTCTTTTAATTCTTTATGTCGACTGAAATGGAGGTCCCCCTGCAATCAGAACTCACTGAATGCCTTGTGAATGCTAGGCACTGACTTCTGTGCATGGGTGCAAACTTGATTGGAGATATATGTTGGGGCCATAGGGAGTCCCAGTGTTGCTGGAGAAACATGCCCATTACAAATAATATTTGCTATGTGGTATGTTCAGTTCAGTCTCTCAGTCATGTCTGACTCTTTGCAACCCTGTGGACTGCAGCATGCCAGGGCTTGCTTTTCTTCACCAAATCCTGGAGCTTGGGGAAACTCATGTCCATCGAGTTGGTGATTCCATCCAACCATCTCATCCTCTGTCATTCTCTCTCCTCCTGCCTTCAATCTTGCCCAGTAACAGGGTTTTTCTAATGAGTCAGTTCTTCACATCAGTTGCCCCAAAGTATTGGAGGTTCAATTTCAGCATCGGACCTTCCAATGAATATTCAGGACTGATTTCCTTTAGGATGACTGGGTGGATCTCCTTGCAGTTCAAGGAACTCTCAAGAGTCTTGTAAAACTCCACAGTTCAAAACCATCAATTCTTCATCAGTCACCATTCTTTATGGTGCAACTGTCACATCCATACATGACAACTGGAAAAATCATAGCTTTGATTATACTGAACTTTTTCAGCAAAGTAATGTCTCTACTTTTAAAAAATTTGTATAATGTGTCATATTTTTTCTTCAAACATGCAAGCATCTTTTAATTTCATGACTGCAGTCATCATCTGCAGTGATTTTGGAGCCCCCCAAAATAAAGTCTCTCACTGTTTCCATTGTTCCCCCATCTATTGGCATGAAGTGATGGGACCTAATGCCATGATCTTCATTTTCTGAATGTGACATTTAAACCAGACGTTTCAGTCTCCTATTCCACTTTCATCAAGGGGCTCTTTAGTTCCCCTTCAATTTCTGCCATGAGGGTGATGTCTTCTGCATATCTGAAGTTCCTGATATTTCTCCCAGCAATCTTGATTCCAGCTTGTGCTTCATCCACTTGGACATTTCACATGATGTACTCTGCATATAAATTTATAAGCAAGGTGACAATATACAGCCTTTACGTACTCCTTTCCCAAATTGGAACCAGTTTGTTGTTCCATGTTCAGTTCTAACTGTTGTTTCTTGACTTGCATACAGATTTCTCAGAAGGCAGGTAAGGTGGTCTGGTATTCCTTTCTCTGTAAGTTTTCCACAGTTTGTCGTGATCCACATAGTCAAGGGTTTTGCATGGTCAATAAAGCAGAAGTAGGTGTTTTTCTAGAATCCTCTTGCTTTTTCTATCATCCAATGAATGTTGGCAGTTTGATCTCTGGTTCCTCTGTCTTTTCTAAATCCAGCTTGAACATATGGAATTTCACAGTTCATGTATTGTTGAAGACTTGCCTGGAGAAATTACTTTGGTAGCATGTGTGATGAGGGCAACTGTGTGGTAGTTGAACATTCTTTGAAATCACCTTTTATGAGGATTGCAAGGAAAATGACCTTTCCAGTCCTGTGGCCACTGCTGAGTTTTCCACATTTGCTGGCATATTGAATGCAGCACTTTAACAGCATCATCTTTTAAGATCTGATATAGCTCTACTGCAATGCTATCACACCCACTAGATTTGCTCTTAGTGATGCTTCTGAAGACTCATTTGGCTTAGCATTTCAGGATTGTCTAGCTCTAGGTGAGTGAGCACACCATCGTGGTTATCGTGGTCATTAATATCTTTTTCTGCAGTTCCTCTATGTATTCTTTCAACTTCTTAATATATTCTGCTTCTGTTAGGTCCATCCCCATCTCTTTTATTGTGCCCATTTTTGCCTGAAACATTCCCTCCATATTTCTAATTTTCTTGAAGAGATCTCTGTTTTTTTTTACCATTCTAATGTTTTCCTCTATTTCTTTCACTGATCACTTAGGAAGGCATTTTTAAAATCTCTTCTTGCTATTATTTGGACCTCTGCATTCAGATGGGTAAATCTTTCTTTTCCCCTTTGCCTTTAGCTTCTCTTCTTTTCTAAGTTATTTGTAAAGCCTCCTCAGGCAACCATTTTGCCTTTTTGCATTTATTTTTCTTTGGGATGGTCTTGATGTGGTATGTACAGATCAAAAAATGAAGATCATGGCATCCAGTTCCATCACTTCGTGGCAAATACCTGGAAAACAATGAAAACAGTGACAGGTTTTATATTCCTGGGGTCCAAAATCACTGTAGATAGTGACCATAGTTGTGGAAAAAAAAGATGCTAGCTCCTTGGAAGAAAAGCTATGAAAAATCATACAGCATACTAAAAAGCAGAGTCCTTACTTTACCAGCAAATGTCTGTATATTCAAAGCTATGGTTTTACCAGAAATCATGAGTGGATGTGAGAGTTGGACCATAAAGAAAGGTGAGTACCAAAGAATTCATGCTTTTAAAATGTGGTGTTTGATAAGACTCTTGAGAGTCCTGTGGACTGCAAGGAGATTCAACCAGTCCATGCTAAAGGAAATAAGTCCTGAATATTCACTGGAAGGACCGATGATGAAGCTGAACCTCCAATACTTTGGCCAATTGATGCGAAGAACCAACATTAGGAAAGACCCTGATGAAGGGAAAGATTAAAGACAGAAGGCAAAGGGGAAGACAGAAGATGAAATTGTTGGGTGGCATCACTGACCTGATGAACGTGAGTCTGAGCAAGCTCCTGGATTTGATGATGGACAGGGAAACCTGGCATACTGCATCCCATGATATAGAAAAGAGTTGGACATGACTGAGAGAATGAACTGAACTAATGTGTAGAAAACATCAGGGAGCAGGCAGAAGTCTCTGAGGTCCAGTCAAGCCTGTGGCCCTGGTGGGAGTGGTGAAAGATTTAGGTGGAAGGGGAGGCTTCCCATCCTCTGGTACAGGTGCTTGAATCCAAGGCAAGGAGCTCAAGATTTTGAATGTGTTACCAAATATTGTTTTCTAAAAACAAACAAACAAACAAACAAAACAAACAAACAAAAAAAAACTGCTTTCTGCATGAGTGAGAACTTTGACTGAGTCTGTTCATCTGTTCTCTAGATTTTACTGAGGGATGTGGAAGGAATCTGGAGTGGGCCGAGTCTGCAAAAATTAGGTGACCAGCCTGGAAGGCCAGGCTTATAGTAGACATTCTGCACTAGGTGGAAAACAAATCCAGAGAAAAAGTATCCCTTCTGGAGTGTACATGCCAATGTATCATATTATTTCAGTAGATCAGTTCAATGGTGTTTTGGGGCAAGCAAGAAATGCATGATGGGTGGTTTGCTTTTGTCAATTCCTGTGGGTAGTTAGATGACTAAATGTTTGGTTACTTAATTGCATAGTTGGAATTATGCTTGGGAAAGAAAACTACATCAGGTCCACAGATATTTCGACATTAAACAGCAAGCATAGGATGATTACTAAGGCAACTATAGGTAATTTAAACATGAGGGCCCAAATGGGGAAAGATTCATTGAACAGGCTGAGATTGGACTGTACAGCTTGCCATAGTTGTTGCTATGAAAAGTAGCCATAACAGCTACTTGTTGCTATGCTGGAGATGTGGGAAACTGATAAGAGAGCAAGAGCTTTTACAACTTTCCTTGCAGTGTGATTTCAGGGGAGAAGCAGTTGACAAGGAAAGGCTGACTGGTAAGGCTGAGGAAGGGAGTAATCTGAGACAGTAATCATTAGCTCTCATGTGAGCCCAGAAAACAGAAGCATTGGCTCAGTCAGAGTTCTGGGTCAGGGTTCAGAAATAGATGTCATTTGGCTTGAATCAATATTTAGCCTTGTGGATGGCAGCCATAACCTCTAAACAGAAGATTTCCTTCTCCCCAGGTGGTGGAATAATTCATATTTGTTCCAGATTCAGGAACCCAGAAAGCCCTCTCAGGGCCACTTGCTCTTGCAGGCACACATGCAATCTAGAAGGTGGAATTATCATCATGGTGCCCATTTTCCAGATGAGAAAACTGAGGTTTAGCGACTTGATCAAGCTCACGGAGCTAAGCACGTGAAAAGCCAAGCACAAATCCAGGGTAACAGTTCTCAAATTGTGTGGTTTTTCTCCACACCCACTGCGAGTGGTGGGTGGTGATCTGGAAGCAATCCTTAGGCAGAAGCAAACATTAATGATGTTTAAATTGAAGAAAGTAAGGAAAACCATTAGAATATTCAGCTAGGACCTAAATCAAATCCCTTATGGTTATATAGTGGGGATTAGAAATAGGTTCAAGGGATTAGATCTGTTAGCCTGAAGAACTATGGATGGAGGATTGTAACACTGTATGGGAGGTGGTCATCAAAACCATCCTCAAGAAAAACAAATGTGAGAAGGCAAAGTGGTTGCCTGAGGAGGCCTTAAAAATAGCTGAGAAAATAAGAGAAGTGAAAGGCAAAGGAGAAAGGGAAAGATATACCCAATGGAATGCAGACTTTCAGAGAATAGCAAGGAGAGTTAAGAAAGTCTTCATAAGTGAATAGTGCAAGAATTAGAGGAAAACAATAGAATTGTAAAGAGTATAGATCTCTTCAAGAAAAGTAGAGATACCAGAGGAACACTTCATGCAAAGATGGGCACAATAAAGGAAAGAAAAGTCAAAAGACCTAACAGAAGCAGATGAGATTAGAAGAGGTGGCAAGAATGCACAGAAGAATTACACAAAAATGGTCATAATGACCAGGATAGGGATGTTGCTGGGTCACTCACATAAAGCCAGATACTGGAGTATGACGTCAAGTGGGCTTTAGGAAGCATCACTACAAGAAATGTTAAGGAAGGTGATGAAATTCCAGCTGAGCTATTTAAAGTTCCTAAATAATGAGGCTGTAAATGTGCTGTATTCAATATGTCAGCCAATTTGGAAAGCTCATTAGTGACCACAGTGCTGGTAAAGGTCAGTTTTCATTCCAATCCAAAAGAAAGGCAATTCCAAAGAATGTTCAGCCTATCATGCCATTGTGTTCATCTCACTTGCTAGCAAGGTAATGTTCAAATTTCTTCTAGCTAAGTTTCAACAGTACATGAACTGAGAACTTCTAGATATGCAAACTGGTTTGAGCAACCAGAGATCAAATTGCCAACACTCATTGGATCATAGAGAAAGCAAGGGAATCCCAGAAAAAATATTTCCATGTGCTTCACTGATTATGCTAAAGCCTTTTATTGTGTGGACCACAACAAACTGTGGAAAATTCTTAAGGAAATGGGAATACCAGATCACCTTACCTTTCTCCTAACAAGTCTGTGTGTAGGTCAAAAAGCAGCAGTTAGAATCAGACACGGAACAACTGAAAGATTTAAAATTGGGAAAGGAGATGACAAGGTATACACAAGGTATGGAACCAGCTCTCCATGACATACCTCACTCAAACTCCCCTGGAAGTGAAGCCCAGTGATAAGTTCTTCTGAGATGGAATGAAGAGAGTCTATTTCCTTACCCCTTATAATTCCTCTGAATGAGGAGGTGGTGGAGTTGGTGGGTCATCACAAACTCTTCCATGGCCTAGACTATCTCCCAGTCACTTTCTTTGGGGCTGCCTTTCCTCAGCTTCAGTCATGTAGTTCTGGAGGGAATTGACACTCATGTGTGCTGCTTGATCAGGCCACAAGAGCATGCAAAGCCAGTCATAGGAGCCCATGCCACCACCAAGTTGGCTGATCTAGGACTGCACATGTGATCTGAGGTGGGTCATTCAGAGAACACACTTGAACTCTGATGTCTTCAACCTTTTCTTTCCTTATTGGAGATGCCTTCAGGATATAAAACCCTGGGGCAGGTAGCTTGGACTGCCTCACTAGGTGTAGAATCTTTAGGAAGAAAGTTGTCAGGTTCAGACCATCAAAGAAGAGAATGAAAGAGTGAGGGTGTGAAATAGAGAACTGATGACTTCTGATTTCTTGGGTCCAGTCACTGAGATCTTTGTATTTGCTCTGAGTCTTGTGTCCTGGATTCCCAGAAGCATTTCAGAGAGTCTCCCCTTTTCTTGAAGCCGGGTGGAGGTGGGCTTCTCTCAACTGTGATTCAGACTTTGTTCTAGATCCTTCCCAATCATTGTACCCCTCCCAGACACAAATGGAGGCACCTCTTTGTTTCAGCACCATTACGAGCGAAACCCTTTATTCTTTACTGAGAATAGGGTGTGCAGACCAACAAATACAGTTCACCAGCATCCTGGGCAGGAGTACCGTAAGTGTGATTTAATGTTTGCTCGGAGTGCCCTTACAGATTCCTGAACCACACCAAGCATTTACACTGCCTGTGCTAGGCCAGTCCTGTCATTGCCTCCATCAAAGACTGAGAAATACAGCCTCAGGAAGACATCACCCAAGATCCAGGTCTCTCTAGATGTCCTCACTGTGTTGTGTTTCAAGGTGGTATAGCAGTGGCCTCTAGAATCTTGGCGGAGTCAGAGACACATACCAGTCAGCCTGAGCCCTTATATGCGACTCCCACAAATATCTAGAGCTAGCATAATTCTTGATTTTATTTCCCTCTTTTGGTAAGTATCAAGGGAGTTTCTCCTTAGCAGGGGATATGAGAGTTCATCCACAACCAAAAAGGGCCAAGACATGAGGTTACCATGAGGAAGGGTGTGGGGGAGGGAAGGACTGGGAGTTGGGGATACAGAGGAGTGATAAACAACAAAGTCCTACTGTAGATTATAAGGAAATATATTAATTATCCAGTCATAAACCGCATGAAAAAGAATAAGAAAAAGAATATGTATTTCTGTATGTGTATAACTGAGTCACACTGCTGTGCAGCAGAACTTAATGCAACACTGAAGATTAGCCACATTTCAATAAAATTTTTAGAAAAGAAAAAGAGTGTTCATAGTTCTCCTCTTTCCCTGTTTCTTTCCTTCTGTCTCCTGCTCCTTGTTTTCTCTTCAGAGAATGCTGGTTCTCCTCCTGTGTCCCCACAATCCATACTTTATTAAAATTTTTTATTTTGTATTGGAGTATAGCTGATTAACAATATTCTGAGTTTCAGATGGACTGTAAATGGGTTCAACCATATGTATCCATGTATCCTGGTCCCCAAAATACCCCTCCCATCCAGGTTGTCACATAATTAAGTGGAGTTCCCTGTGCTACACAGTAACTCGTTGTTGGTTATCCATCTTATATAGAGCAGTGCCCACAACACGTTCTTGAAGACTTAACTTAGGAACTTCGGGAATCCTCCTTCGACCCACAGTGACCCTCCTTGGCCACTTCAGGCTTGGGTGGGTGATGTATTCTGGTTTCCCATCCCCACCAGTCAGTCCGTAGCCCTCATCACCCCAAGTAAGTCCCCAGTGGCCCAATGCAGAGCACCTTGGGATGCCATTTGCATGGAATCCAGTGCAGTTTTGCCTAGAACCAAGCAACTCTCCATATGGCTCCATGAGTTTACAGTTTTAGAATTCCTGAAATTCCCTCCCTTCTTCAAAGTCTTCTTTGAGCCCATCAGCCAGCTCTGAACGCCCCTAGGGAGCTGACATGAATCCTCCAGCCTGTGCTGGGGCTGAGCAGTCATTGTGAACCCTTTATTCACATTAGCATCCATCCTCCCCTCAGAGGGGTTAGGTAGCCTGACTCACAAAGCGGGCATCCGGCCAGAGCTTTCGGAAGATGCATCCAAGAACTAGGGTGACCTTGTAATTTATCATCCAAACCAGGAAAACTGCAGGTAGGGAAAGGAGACTGTTAATCCCTATGGTGGGACAGCACACTGGGACTGTTCCCAGCCATTCTCCTTGTCACATGGCCTATTTCAGGGACTGCTAGAGATGACTTTCATGTTCATCCATCTGAGAGTTCAGATTGAACTGAAGCTCTCTGAACACTGAGGACCTGAGTGTTCCCCTCTCCTTATGACTCCCACCATGCCAGCATAGCGTGGCGTCTCCACATTTATTTCAGGATGCTCAGTGTCCCAGAGGGCCCTTTACTCTCAAGTGGTTCATGTTGTGGGAGGCTCTGGCCCAGCCCCAGTGCTCAGCAGCATCTGCAATAGTGCGAGATGGTCTGCAGAGGGCGCCCTTCTCCCAGCAGCAGGCCAAGGGTTCCTGCAAGTTCCTATTTGAGAACCACCCCTCAGGGTTCTCCCCTCACCTTGAGGATGCTTGAGCTGGGACTGGGTAGTTGATACCATTGATGGTGCGGATAATAGAGGACAGGATGTTGACTGCAAAACATGAAATATAGTGCTGTTAGAGACAGAAGGAGAGAGGTTGCCCCTGGGTATCCTTTTTGTGCGTGGAGACTGGGAGTGACCATGGGGCATGACCCTTCACCACGGAACCCCGTGGCGTGGCACCGATGAGCTTCTGGATGTTTTTGACCAGTCTTCTTGGGCCAAGGATCAGTGTTATCGCAGTATCCACAAGGGCTTCAGAGCCGCCAGAGAAACAAGGGCTTCACAGCTGCCAGAACAAGGAGTAACCTTTCTTTTCATGGAGATGCTAAGAGACAGTGTGACAAAGCAGGGATCAAGAACACCCTGAGTTTCCCGAGAGCTGCCCCCTTCATGACTGTCTCCTAAACAGCCTTTTGTCTCTTGCCCTCTCTTCCTTTGCTCCTGACATGGCACCTTCCTTGACATTCTTGAATGCAGTACTTGAATACACCAGGCTCTTTTGCACCTTGACACAAGCTGGTCTTCCTTCCTAGAGGAGCCACCTCCCCTTTGACTAGCAAATTTCTTCTCATCTTCCAGATTCCAGCTTAATTGTCATGGTTTCAGGGAAGTCTTTCCCCCGGTGTTGATCAGTCTCCATCCTTGATAGTCTCTGTAGACACTTACTCATGTCTAGCATGTACCAAAGTCACAATTAATTATGTGTGTGTCTCATTTCCTGTGCATTTGCCTTCTTAGATGTGAGGGCGAGTTTCATTCTCATTGCCTCCCTAAAGTGTCTGGCACATAGTGGATACCCAAGGCTTGTCTGTTTGGTGAGTGAATGAAGACTGTGAGAGTAATGAATGAGAAATACCCAGGGAGCTGTATCTGGTTGGGAACAAATAACGGGTCCATCGCAGAGTGAAGATGGAGATTAGTGAGGGCAGTAGACTCTCAAAGTGGTGGGAGAGAGGGGCTCCTCTGGGAGAGGGTGTCTGCCAGCACTGCTCCTACAACCAGCTCAGACCCTCAGTCCCTGGCCTGGAAATATATGACAAGCCCACAGACACTCCAAAGAATGGGTCAGCTTTTGTCTGAGGGTATCACACAGAATCCTATCAATTATGCCTCTTGTCCTCAGGTCAGTCCTGGATCCCACCTTCCTGATTCTCTTTTATAGCCCCTGCCTCACTGTATGCCCATGAACATGGGGTGTCCTTTTTATCAGTTGCTTTCACATCTTAAGACTTCAGCAAATCTCTCTACCTTGCTCAGTAGTTGCTCCCTTAGGAAACCAGTCTCCCCATTTGCTTAGGACTTTCCCTGTTTTTAAAATGACTTTTATCTGTACTAAGAACTTCCTATGTCCCAGGTAGCCCTGGACAGTTGGTCATCTTATACCTCTGTTCACCACACTGGAGAGTCCTCTAACCTTGCTCCATGCCTCAAAGGGCAGTGGGTGCAGCCCTCTCCCAGCTGCACAGACCTCTCCAGACCCTTTTAGGACCCTGGTCAGAGCCCTGGTCAGAAGGCCTGGGGATTATGAACCCATGGGTTTGTGTATCTATGTGCTTGTGTATTTGTTTGTATGTGTGTTTGTTTGTGTCTCTGTGTGTGCTTCTGTGTCTCTGACTAGCTATGCATGTTTATATGTGTCTCTGTGTATGTTTATATGTGTCTGCTTGTGTGTTTGCATGTGTCTGTGTGTCTGTCTGTGTCATTGTGGGTGGTGTATATGTCTGTGTGACTGTGTGTCTGAGAATGTATTTGTGTGTGTCTGCCTGTGTCCATGTACAGTAGCAGGAGAATCACTTGGGCTGACCCTCAGAGAGAGAGGCTTACCAGTCCATGTGTACTCTCCAGTCGCCCGTGTGGATCAATGGTACCCAGTTGAGCACTCCCTGGTAGTAGGATTTATCCATCCCACCAAACATCACCACACTGCCTTTCACCCTGCATGTGTAGAGAGAAGAGAGGGGGAGATCCTTGGAGGAGAGTAACAGTGGCATTGTCTGAGAGCTGTGCTAGTCCACCCATTAAGGCCCTGATAAGTTCCCCATATACAGAAGTAGAAATCAAGTCTAGGAGCAATTGAGATACAGAGCAAGCTCGGTTACTTGCTAATGAGTGGCACAGAGGAGGTTAGATGCTGAGTCACCTGGCTGGGATCCACCCACCATATCTTCTGAAGATGCCCTACCTCCTGTGACGTGAGTGCTCAGACACACTCAGAGGACACGGTGCTGAAGCATATTGGCTTTCTCCTTGTCCACCTTGTAATTTTTCAGGAAAATAAAGCCTGGGAGTTCTAAGGGTGTGGGTTCAGGTCACCCAGAATTGGCTCCACTGGCCTGTGACCTCTACTGTCCAAAGGGCCCCACACTCAAAAGGAACCCCACCTCTGCTTTCCCTGTCTTGAAATGCCTACTATTTCTTGAACAAGGGGTCCCACACTTTTGTGTCCCACACTTTCATTTTTCACTGGCTCCTACAAATTGGGTAGCTGGACCTGGGCTCCAAGTGAAATGATAATGAGTAAGGAAAGATATCCACCAGCCTTCTCCTTCCTTCCTTATCAAATTCATAAGCAAATCTTAATGCCTTTTCCTTCAACTTGTTTCCTGTTGCCTTCCATTAGCCTTCCTCCTCACTCACCCACCTAGACCAAGTTACTGGTCTTGAGCCCAGGATCTGGGTTGTGTTCCAATAAAATTTTATTTATAAAAGTGAGGGGGTGATGTCAGGTAGGGCCCTGGGACCATAGTTTTGGTGGGTTAGATTATCTCTCAGGATACTTCTTTATCAAATTTTCTATAATTTTCTTGCAACTATAAGAACCTTACTGCTAATCTGGAGAAAGAGATTGTCCATCTCAGACTTACTTGCTCAAGTAGAAGGCAAAAACAGGCTCAGAAATGGCACCTTGATTCTTCAGCTTGTCAAAGATGGGGATGGCTCCAGTGAAGGATGTGTTGTAGTAGTTCAAGCCCAAGATGCCATCAAAAGGAGTATCAAACCAGGATTCCATGAAGGTTAGATGGAACAGGTGTTCAGTACCTACAAGGTCCCCAATGTGTGGGAGAGAAGGGTTTCCCACTTATAGATATGTGAAGTGGGGCTAGGACTGGGAAGGGGTCCACTGCGTTAAGATCCTCAGAGAAGAATTGAGGGTGACCTCTGTCTTCAGTGGCCCACAGACGGTTAGACCAACCTGGGAGGGGAATTTGGGTTCCATTTGAGAGAGGCTGTGAATTTTAAAACATCTGCCCCTCTGAAAAAATTCTCCTTCTATTTGCCGTGAAGGATGGGGCTGGATCCCATGATGTTAGTTTTTTAATACGTAATTTTAAACTGGCTGAATGTGTCCAAATGCTAATAGGCAACATCTAATTTGTCACTGTGATAGACTACTAGGGCACCAACTCACCATTCTGAGCACTGAGAAAGGAAAATAATCATCAATACTTATGCTATTTTTGTTTCTATTATGCATAGGTTATGTAACTACAAACAGTTCCAGGAAAACAAGCTAGACTGTCGATTCTGGGAGTGATGAGAGTGATGGGGAGCAAGTATAGTACAGATGAAGGCTCACTCACTGGCCTGCAGCTCACCTCCTGCTGTGGAGGTCTGGTTCCTAATAGACCCAAGACTGGTACTGGTCCTGACCCACTGCTTGTATTGTGGACTCCTGCTCTAAACCCAATAGTGGGACATTCTGTAAGACAAACAACCCTGCTTCCACCCAGTTTCTGTACAAATAAATGGCATTAAAATTGGAAGAGGAACAGTCATTTAGTCTTAAAGGAGAACAACCAAGTGCAACATATGACTACATTCTCTCAATAAACTGAAAAGACATCTGCTTTTTGAGAATCAAGGAAATTTGTACATGGGCTAGATATTAGATGTTAATTTTTTGGGGAACAAAAGATCATTTTTTTCACATCCTATCATTTTACCCCAATACTCTTATGTATATTTTGTGAAATGTTCATCTCGTCCCTAAAACACTTCAGGAAAAATGAATAAGGAGTAAAAGAGAGAATGAAATGAGGCTCTGTCTTTATTTAAAAGCAGATCTGCATAGCTGGTATGGATTGAATTGTGTCCACACTTGATTCCCAATGTGATGGTATTAAGAAGTAGGTTCTTTGGGAGGTATGCAAGTTGACATGGGGTTTTGATGGTGGTCCCTCATGATGGGATTATCCTCTCCCTCTTTTTCTCTCTTATTCTCCCTCTTCCTACTTCCCTTCCCCCACCACAAATGGGAACATAGCAAGAAGAAAAAGACCTGATGCAAGTCAAGAATGTCTTCACTGGGAACTCAATTGTCCATCAAATTGATGTTGCATAGTTTCTGGTCTATGACAACCTGTGGGACTAAGAGGTTAGTTTTGTAGTTATTGATGCCAAATAATTAAATATAGGGTTCATGACCCTCTTATTTCTTATATTTGTTATGTTTGAAATTGTTTTGTACTAAGAAGTTTATAGAATGAAGTTTCTGTCTTAGTGATACCCTGAGGGGCCCAAGATAGCAGATTCAGGCAGGTCCCCGATGAGTGAGTGGTTGGAGGACCACATGTTCCTTCCTCCAACTCTCCTGTTGTCATCTGAAAACCATCCCCCCCATACCTGACAACCTTAACTCCAACACTATCTGCATCTCCACTTCCCTGCTAAGCTACTGAGTCATCTGGTTGCAGATCTTGATGCTTCAGGACAGGGCCTGAAAGGAGAAAGAATGGATACATTTTTAGAAAGAATGATCTGGGCAGACCCCTCCTTGGTTTTCCCTTCTTTATTGCCATCTGCAGGTGAGGGATAGGGCCTAGCTAGAGAGGAAGCCACAAGTGAGACTGCATGGATATTTGCAAGAGAAGGGAGCAGGAATTCAGAACCCAGCAACCAGGAGGTGGGCAGCTTGCACAGGACGCTGGAGGGAAGGAAGAAGCGCTGGGAAAAGAATAGTGCCTACCTGAGGGCCAGACCTACCCGAGTCTTCTGGTTAAACTTGGAGGTCACGTCCGTCCTGCTTTAATTTCTGTTCTAGATATGGAGGGGGTAGACCTGTACTCACTGCTAATGAGTCACAGGGAGAGGGACAGCCTCCCCCAGGAGTCCTTGGATTCCACTCTAAGTGTGGGTATCATCCCAAGGCAGAGAGCAAATGGCAGGTCATTCAAAAGATGACCTACTTTGAATAGTATTTAAAATACTACAAAATTTGTCTGAGTCCTAGCATATCTTGTTCCCAGAGTTTTTTAAGAGAGATGATTTGTTGGCCTAATTTGGGTTCTGCTGTGGATTCTACAAGCTTCCCCATTGGTATCTTTTGACTTACAACTACCTGATCTCATCCCACAGAACCCAAATGATGGTACGTTCCAGGGGGCAAGGCCTCTAAGTCCTAGGTGTCACAGCAGCTGTGTGCGAAGTGGTCTACCACTCGCAGTCCTAAGCCAAGGACCCATGAATATTATCAGACAGTTAAAGCACCCTGCCTGCCAGAGGCAGTCTCAGCATCCTCAGCAACACCCACCTCTGAGCCATTTGTCCACTGATTGGCACTGAGTTTCAGTCTGGAACAAGTGTTCTGGAGCAAGTCAAGTCTCCCTCATCCAAGAGATGGGAAACTGAACCCTGGGGTGTATGACTCACCTTAAGACTGCAGGTAACTTAGTGAAGATTTGGGACCCAGGAACTCTGGTTCCCAGGCTAGAAGACTTCCAGGAATGGAAAGATGAGAGAAAGCTCAACTGCATCCACTACTGGGTAGCTCTCAGATATCTGCAAGCACCAGACTGGAAGTTCCTTTCCCTTTGCTCCTCCTGTCCCATTCCAATTTTATCAGCATACCTGATAAAGCAGCAGGACAGCAATATTCAGGGCTGTTTCTTCTGGGTTGGCAGTGGAAGGGTAGCCATTTATTTGACTTGGTTACCTTGGTCCTTAGCTTTGTAGTAGAGCCTGAAGTCAGGCAGATTGATTCCTCCAGTTCCATTCTTTTTCAAGATTGCTTTGGCTATTAGAGGTTTTTTGTATTTCCATACAAATTGTGAAATTATTTGTTCTAGTTCTGTGAAAAATAACATTGGTAGCTTGATAGGGATTGCATTGAGTGTATAGTTTGCTTTGGATACTATACTCATTTCCACTATATTGATTCTTCTGATCCATGAACACAGTATATTTCTCCATTTATTAGTGTCCTCTTTGATTTCTTTCACGAGTGTATTACAGTTTTCTATATATAAGTTTTTGTTTCTTTAAGTAGATATATTCCTATGCATTTTATTCTTTTCATTGCAATGGTGAATGGATTGTTTTCTTAATTTCTTTTCTATTTTCTCATTATTAGTGTATAGGAATGCAAGGGATTTCTGTGTGTTGATTTATATCCTCCAACTTTACTATATGCATTGATTGGCTCTAGTAATTTTCTGGTGGAGTCTTTAGGGTTTCCTATGTAGAGGATCATGTCATCTGCAAACAGTGAGAGTTTTACTTCTTCTTTTCCAGTCTGGATTCCTTTTATTTCTTTTTCTGCTCTGATTGCTGTGGCCAAAACTTCCAAAACTATGTTGAATAGTAATGGTGAGAGTGGGCACCCTTGTCTTATTCCTGACTTTAGAGGAAATGCTTTCAGTGTTTCATCATTAAGGATCATGTTTGCTGTGGGTTTGTCACATATAGCTTTTATTATATTGAGGTATGTTCCTTCTATTTCTGTTTTCTGGAGGGTTTGATCATAAATGGATGTTGAATTTTTTTAAAGGCTTTCTCTGCATCTATTGAGATAATCATATGGTTTTTATTTTTCAATTCGTTAATGTGATATATTTGTTGATTGATTTGTGGATATTGAAGACTCCTTGCATCCCTGGGATAAAGACCACTTGGTCATGATGTATGATCTTTTTAATATGTTGTTGGATTTTCTTTGTTAGAATTTTGTTAAGGTTTTTGCATCTATGTTTATCAGTGATATTGGCCTATAGGTGGCATCTTTGTCTGGTTTTTGTATTAGGGTGATGTTGGCCTCATAGAATGAGTTTGGCAGTTTGTCTTTGTCTGCAATTTTCTGGAAGAGTTTGAGTAGAATACATGCTAGCTTTTCTCTAAATTTTTGGTAGAACTCAGCTGTGAAGCTGTCTGGTCCTGGGCTTTTGTTTGCTGGAAGATTTCTGATTACACTTTCAATTTCTGTGCTTGTGATGGGTCTGTTAAGATTTTCTATTTCTTCCTGGTTCAGTTTTGGAAAGTTTATTTTTCTAAGAATTTGTCCATTTCTTCCATGTTGTCCATTTTATTGGCATATAGTTGCTGATAGTAGTCTCTTATGATCCTTTGTATTTCTGTGTTATCTATTGTGATCTCTCCATTTTCATTTCTAATTTTGTTGATTTGATTCTTCTCCCTTTGTTTCTTGATGAGTCTGGCTAATGGTTTTTCAATTTTATTTATCCTCTCAAAGAACCAGCTGTTGGCTTTGTTGATTTTGCTTATGGTCTTGTTTATTTCTTTTGAATTTACTTATGCCCTAATTTTTAAGTTTTCTTTCCTTTTACTAACCCTGGGTTTCTTCATTTCTTCTTTTTCTTGTTGTGTTAGGTGTAAAGTTAGGTTATTTATTTGACTTTTTTCTTGTTTCTTGAGGTAAGCCTGTATTGCTATGAACCTTCCCCTTAACACTGCTTTTACAGGATCCCATAGTTTTGGGGTGGTTGTGTTTTCATTTTTATTCATTTCTGGTGGTCTTTGGAATGAATGATGCTAAAGCTGAAACTGCAGTACTTTGGCCACCTCATGAGAAGAGTTGACTCTGATGCTGGGAGGGATTGGGGGCAGTAGGAAAAGGGGGCAACAGAGGATGAGATGGCTGGATGGCATGACCAACTCAATGAACGTGAGTTTGATTGAACTCCAGGAATGGTGATGGACAGGGAGGCGTGCTGTGACTCATGAGGTTGCAAAGAGTCGGACATGACTGAGCGACTGAACTGAACTGTACTGAATGCATATTTTGATTTCATTTTTTTTAAAATTTCTTCTGTGTATTGTTGGTTATTCAGCAGCATGTTTTTCACCCTCCATATGTTGGAATTTTAATAGTTTTTCTCCTGTAATTAACATCTAATCTTATTGTGACCAGAAAAGATGCTTGGAATTATTTCAATTATTTTGAATTTGCCAAGGCTAGATGTATGGCCCAGAATGTGCTCTATTCAGGAGAAGGTTCTATGTGCATCTCCGAAAAACGTTAAATTCATTGTTTTGGGGTAAAATGTCCTATAGATATCAATTAGGTCTAACTGGTCCAAGGTATCATTTAAAGTATGTGTTTCCTTGTTATTTCCCTGTCTAGTTGATCTATCCATAGGTGTGAGTGGGATATTAAAGTCTCCCACAATTCTTGTGTTATTGTTAATTTCCCCATTTTATTGGGGGGAAAAATTTTGTCTGAACTAGTACTTCATTGCTGCTCAGGATTTCTCTATTTGCAGCGAGCTGGGGCTACTCTGTGCAGTACACTGGCTTTTCAAGCCTGTGTTTCTCTTGATGCAGATTACAGGCTCTAGGGCACTCAGTCTCAGTAGTTGTAGCCTGCTGGTTTAGTTGCCCTGCGGCATTTAAAATCTTCCCAAGCCAGATCTCAAACACATATCTTAAGCAGTGTATCAAAAAGGAAAATCCTCTGGAAGGAATTTGAAATACATAACTTTTACATGAAACTTGGCACCATGGTGTATGTTTAAGGAGACCATTAGAGGATTGTCTACTACTTTAAGCAACCTCATGAGACCAGGACTGATTTAGGTTCCCCTCCCTGGTAGCTCAGAGGTTAAAGCGTCTGCCTGCAATGCGGGAGACCCAGGTTCAATCCCTGGGTTGGGAAGATTCCCCTGGAGAAGGAAATGGCAACCCACTCCAGTATTCTTGCCTGGAGAATCCCATGGATGGAAGAGCCTGGTGGGCTACAGTCAATGGGGTCGCAAAGAGTCGGTCACGATTGAGCGACTTCACTTTCACTTTCCCAAGTGTTCCTACAGCATCTTGAAGCTGTTCCCGCCATGTCGCTTTGTTCTTGCTTTATTTTCTGAAACCCACACTAGACCACAGCTTCCAGAGGGCAGGGCTGTCACTAACTCACTTGTAAGCATACGTCAGCAAATCTTGTCTCATTACACCAGACTCTAATGTCAAGACAAGGCTAACACAATGATCAGTTATTCCATTATGAGTTTTAGGTTACAGGTTCAACTACTGTAATCAAACCTTAAATAACATTGTCTTAAATACAATACAATTTCAATTATCTTTCATATAATAATAGTGCAGGTCTCTGCACAGAAATGGGACCTACTTCTTTCTTTTTACATCTTCCACCTGCACTACTTACCTCTGGTCTAAGATGGCTGTTCCAGCTCCTGTCATTACATCTGCATTCCAGCTGGTGGGACAGAAAATAATACTTCCATTTGGAAGTGACATATCATCTCTACTCAAATTCCACGGGCTGAAGTATCTTCATGGTCATGGCAAACCTGGGTGTAGTGGGTCCACAGAAGGGCAGGAGAATGTGATGCTACTACAGAACATTCATGATGAGTAACAAGGGCTACCACACTTCATTCTTGTCCCTGTAATTCATTCTTCTTTGGTTGTCCCCACACAGCTTTCAGCCTGTTTTTGCCTGCAGATATGGATATGGATGAGGCTGTAAGAGAGGAAATGGCCCTGTCTGTACAAATATGGAGAAAACAAGAAATTAAAGAAGATAAGAAAGTATAAAAATGCAAAATCTATAGGAAAGTATGCTTATGATAATAATTTTGCAGTTATTCAATATAGGTATATCTGTGGTTGGTGAATCAACTTATTAAATAAAAAATAAGAGAAATGTAAAATATATCAACTAAACCCAAGAAACTAATAAGGCTATATCACATGAAACACATAGTTGTATCATGATTAGTTTGGAGGCACATTGCAAATTACTAAAACAACCATAACTTCAGCAAGATAAACTTGATTTTTCTCTCCCACTGAAACAAAGATTGAGGTGGGCCAGTGAGAGCTTGGGTGGTATCCATCTCCAACGTTACATGATTGTCCAATACAACTGCAGGAGTTCCAGCCATCACAACTAAAATCCAGACAACAGTTAAGAAGAAAGTAAGGATGGGAAGAGTCCCATCTTTAAGCTAAATTAGCTCCTTGAATGCAGTCTTCCAAGAAATCCCTCTTACAGATCTTCTTGCATCTCTAAGTCACCAGTCATGACTAAGAGCACGGGTGTATAGGAAGGGCAGTCCTGTAGCTACTGGGCTCACGGCTATATAACAAACTATTTTCAGTTTTGAAAGAGAAGCAGAGAATTGATCATTTTGTAGGTAGCCTGCAGCACCTGCCTTAAAGAACAACAACAACAACAAATGAATGGAATAAATGGAATAGGCTGAATGGCTGCCCACAGTGTTGGAGCCAGGAGAAAGCAGCAGCAATGAGAAACAGCTAGATTGATCTGAACTGTGCTCCAGGACATAGAGACAGACTGGTCAGTAGAAATCTCCTAAGTGATGAAGTGAGGATTACACATACCACATGACCCAATTTGTTTTGAAAACTGCTTTTCCAACTCAGGTCCCAAGTCTCTCTCAGTTCTTCAGCTTCTAAATACCTTGTCTTTGTTACCTCACATTCTGACCTACCTGTTTCACCTTCCTTACTTCTGTTCACATCTCTTCACCATCCAGTCACCAGCATTACAAGATCCAGTGCTGAGGAGTTAGCAACACTTTCTAGATGTGTGTAGAAACACAATGACTATATCTACCTTAATATTAGTTTCTCATGATCGATGTCTATTGAAGGACTGAATTGCCTAGAATTATTAAGATCTCATGTTTCCTCTAAAATCCCAAACAAAAATGTGACTTCTTTGGACCTGGAGGGGATGCTCTTACTTTTGGATCCACAGGTCTTAGCAGGACAGTAATTCCCCTGTGCATGAACAAGTTACATTTCAAAAGGGTGTTCAAAAATCCCAATTTCTTCATAAGTCCAGCAAAGTTACTTAGACAGCCAACTAAGACAAATGGCTATATGTTACTGCAGTTTAATAGCTTTTTGATACTTTTCATACAAATAATACATAAAAAACAAACACAAACAATAAAAGAAACACTTTTAATCTTACAGTACCTGGATAGGGCATGGCAACCCACTCTGGTAGTCTCGTCTGGAGAATCCCCATGGCAAGAGGAGCCTGGCTGACTATAGTCCATATGTTGCCAAAGATGAACACACCTGAGCAACTAAGGACACTTTTAAAAATAGAATAGTAGTACCATCTATATTGCCACTGCATTTACGCTTCCTTTCAGACATCATAGGCTTGAAATAAAAATACTGCACTATTGTACTCCATCAGGTTCCCTTGTAGCTCAGTCGGTAAAGAATCTGCCTGCAGTGCAGGACACCCAGGTTCAATCCCTTGGTTGCAAAGATCCCCTGGAGAAGGAAATGGCAACACACTCCAGTGTCCTTGCTGGAAAAATCTTATTTTTAGTGGAGCCTGGTGGGCTGCGGTCTATGGGGTCACAAAGAGTCAGGCCAGACTGAGCGACTAACACTTATTGTACTCCATACAGTTCTGTACAGTAAAGTACACAAAAGCACACCCACTTGTCTGGGATATGTCCACGACCATGTGCGTCAGATCTATGAACTAACTGATGTGATAGCACATTAAAATACACTTTTACATGTTTGAAAGTTTTAAGCTTGAAGGTTTGTTTGTAACAGACTTACTATACACATGTCTTCAGTGAATGTATGTAGTGAATGAACAAGCGAGGAGAGTAAGGAGCTGCCTGTTCTTTCCATTTTTGCATGTATTATGGCCACTCTGAATAGGAATTGCATTGAGCATAACTGAGGCCTGGTGTATGGGAACATCGCTGCAAGTGACAGAGGACCAGGATTCAAGGATGTGGAAAAAGAGCCACGGTTTGTTGGAAAGAGCCAGGAGTGCAAATTAAGAGGAAACAAGTGTTCACTGGTTTATGTGAAAGACTCAGCAAATATCATCTGGATTTGTTTGTAGTGATTGAGCTGTGGTTTAGAGGAGCAGTCTCTGTTGCTCAGTATGAGCAAAGAGAGGAGAATGAACCATGAAAATTGAACACATGTCGCAGGTCAAGTATATCTAGTATTGAAGAGATCTAAGTCCAGTCAATTTATCTGCTCCTTCCTGGAAAGAATTAGAGTAGTAAAGCAGGGAAGGTCTGTACTATGCTAGCACCTTATTCTTCTGTCCAGTGAACATTGATTTCTAATGCCATTTCTTTATAAACAGAGGGTGTACTTCATATGATTGGAGGCTTCTAATTTACTGTTCCGTATAAACTTTTGGTGCTATTTTGTGCCCAGGCACAAGGGGCCCTGAAGCCTGGCAAGCTCTGTTTTGGCTGTAGAGTGCAGAGTATGGGTATTTGCTGTCATCTGGGGCCAGGGGTATGTCTTCAGCCTGGGTTCACATCTGAGGTGTTAACTCTATTTGGGTTTAATTCTATCATCTCGTTCTTTATCTTCAGTTTGTCCCATGTTCTTTCTTCCCACGTCTCTTTTTATCCCTGACTTCTTTGTGACTGAGTAGTTTTTATGATTTCCTTTTATAGACTTTGTTACTTTATTAACTGTAACTTTTTAAAAGTAGTTTTAAGATCCATGGTATGCATCATTGACTTTCCAGTCTATCATTATTAATTATGATAATTATTAATAATTATTAAATTATATATTTATTTATCATTGCTATAACTATTTTGGGTCTTAGTGTGGCATGAAGGATCTTCCTTGTAGTAGGGACTCTTTCTTTGAGGAGGGCAAGCTCAGTACTTGCAGCGTGTAAACTCTCTTTGAGACATGCAGGCCTAGTTGTTCAGTGGCATGTAGGATTTTACTCCTCTGGCAAAGAAACAAAGCAGCATCCCCTGTATTGCAAAACAGATCCTTAAGTACTGGACCACTGGAAACTCATTACAATTACCTTTTAATATATATTACATGTTGATCATTTGGCTTCACTCTGTATATCCAGATTTCCTCTTCCTTTTAAATTTCTTCTGACTTGAGACCTTTTATAAAACATTTATTACATTGGTCTGCTGCTGGTGATGCAGTCTTATAATTGTTGTACGTCTGAGAAAATATTTTATCTTGTTTTTGATATGTATTTTTCTTGGGTGTGGAATTGTGAGTGAATTCTATTTCTCTCAGCACTCTAAGATGTGGTGCCAGTGTCCTCTGGCTAACATTGTGTCCTATGCCTAATCTGCTGTCATTCCCATTTTTTGTTCTGCTGTGTCTGTTTTTCCTTTTGGTTACATTTCTTTGGTTTATGGTTTTCAGCAATGTATTATGATGTGCCTTTGTATAGTTGTCATACTTCTTGTCCTTGAGTTACTTGAGCTTCTGTGTTGTGGGTTTAAAGCCTTCATCATATCTGGAGATTTTTCAGCCAGTAATTATGAAGTTTTTTTTTTTTTCTCTATTCTCCTGTCTCTAACTTCCTGTTGGATTCCATCTACATATATTGTAGTATTCTTAAAGTTGTTTCAAAGTTCTGTGATGGACAATTAATTTCCCCCCACATTCTTTCCATTACTATTTTCCGTGTCTCTATTTAACATACTCAATATTCTTCAGCTTCATGAATTTAAGGATTATTGCTGTAGTAAGCATTATAATGTCCTTCCTTGCTAATTATGTAATGTACATTTTTAACTGTGCTTTTACTAATTGATTTTTCCATCATTATGGATATTTTCTTGCTTCTTTGTACATCTGGAATTTTTTTCTTTTTACATTTTTTATCTTAATTTGAGGATAATTACTTTACAATATACTGATGGAACTAGGACATCACTGCAAGTGACAGAGGACCAAGATTCCAGGACGTGGCACAAGAGCCATGGTTGGTTGAAATGAGCCAGAAGTGCAAAAGAGGAGGAAACAATTTTTCACTGGTGTATGTGAAAGACTCTGCAAATATCATCTGGATTTGTTTGTAGTGATTGAGTGTGTTTTTACCAATTGATTTCCCCCTCATTTTGGATATTTTCTTGCTTCTTTGGACATCCGGAAATTTTTTCTTTTTAAATTTATATATCTTATTTAGAAGATAATTATTTTACAATATTGTGAAGTAACTAGGACAAATACTTTCACAATTTATATGGAAATTTTAAATTGGATGTTGAATGTGGTCATTTTTACCCTATGCATGCTGGATGTTTTTTAATCATTATAAATTATTCTTGGCACTCTTTGCAAACATTGTTAATTTCTTGGAAACAATTGTACTTTTTGAAGGCTTGCTGTTCAGTTTTTTAAGCTGAGATGAGCCCAGACTTTAGACCAGGTTTATTATTCCCCACTAGTAAGGCAATATTGTCTTCAAGGCCCTACATATGTCATGGGAATTATGAATAATTTTCACTCTGGTGGGTGAGGAAACAATTAGACTTGGCTCAATTTGAGGCTCAAGGGTTGTTCCCTATAATTCTTATCATTACTATCAGCTCTCCACTGAAAACTGGAGGGGTATCATCTTTACCTTCCCTTCTATCTGTGTAGCTTTCTCCTGTGAACTCTTAATTATCTAGAGTCTCAAATCTCTATTCTTGGGACTGTTTGTCTCTGCCTAGATACCCCCTTTATGTATGTGTTGGAAACTATTTCTAGATTTGGGGCAATTGTAGAACTCACCTTGCTAGCTCCCGCCCCCCGCCCCCCCAGGAATCCATTTTTGCTGCCAGATGTTTGATGTAAAAAACTACTCTTTCATTTATCTTGTTGATTTTGGAGTTGTTTGAGACAAGAGGATAAATGTGTCCTTTGTTCCTCTATGTCTACCAAAATGGAGGTCCCCCTTCAATCAGAACTCACTGAATGCCTTGTGAATGCTAGGCACTGACTTCTGTGCATGAGTGCAGACTTGATTGGGGATAAGTGTTGGGGCCTTGAGAGCCCCAGTCTTGCTGGAGAAACATGCCAATTACAAATAATATTTGCTATAGGGTATGTTCAATTCAGTTCAGTCACTCAGTCCTGTCCGACTCTTTGTAACCCCATGGACTGCAGCACGCCAGGCCTCCCTGTCCTTCACCAACTCCAGAAGCTTGCTCAAACTCATGTCCATCAAGACAGTGATGCCATCCAACCATCTCATCCTCTGTCATCCTCTTCTCCTCCTGCCTTCAATCTTTCCCAGCAACAGGGTCTTTCCTAATAGTCTGATCTTTACAACCGTTGGCCAAAGTATTGGAGCTTCAGGTTCAGATTCAGTGCTTCCTTTGGATATTCAGGATTGATTTCCCTTAGCTTTGACTGGTTGGATCTCCTTGCAGTCTAAGGGTCTCTCAAGAGTCTTTTCCAACACCACAGTTCAAAAGCATCAATTCTTCATTGCTCACCACTCGTTATGGTGCAGCTGTCGCATCCATACATGACAACAGGAAAAATCAGAGCTTTGATTATACTGAACTCTTTTAGCAAAGTAATGTCTCTGCTTTTAAAAATGCTGTCTAGATTTGTCATAGCTTTTCTTCAAACAAGCAAGCATCTTTTAATCTCATGACTGCAGTCATCTTCTGCAGTGATTTTGGAGTCACCCAAAATAAAGTCTCTCACTGTTTCCTTTGTTTCCACATCTATTTGTCATGAAGTGATGGGAACAAATCCTATGATCTTCATTTTCTGAATGGGGAGTTTGAGCCAGATATTTCACTCTCCTCTTTCACTTTCATCAAGAGGCTCTTTAGTTCCTCTTCACTTTCTGCCATGAGGGTGGTGTCATCTGAATATGTGTGGTTATTGATATTTCTCATGGAAATCTTCATTCCAGTTTTGCTTCATCCAGTTGGGCACTTCTCATGAGGTGCTCTGCATATAAGTTAAGTAATCAGGGTGACAATATACAGCCTTGACATACTCCTCTCCTGATTTGGAACCAGTCTGTTGTTTCATCTTCAGTTCTTGCTGTTGCTTCTTGACCTGCATACAGATTTCTCAGAAGGCAGATAAGATGGTCTGGTATTCCAATCTCTGTAAGTTTTCCACAGTTAGTTGTAATCTACACAGTCAAAGGCTTTTGCAAATTTGATGAAGCAGATGTAGGTGTTTTTCTGCAATTCTCTTGCTTTTTCTATGAACCAGTGGATGTTGGCAGTTTGATCTCTGGTTCCTCTGCCTTTTCTCAATCCAGCTTGAACATATGGAATTTCACAGTACATGTACTGTTGAAGACTTAATTGGAGAAATTACTTTGGTAGCAAGTGAGATGAGTGCAACTGTGTGCAAGAGGTACATTCTCTGAAATCAGCTTTTTTTTTTTTTTTTTTGGATTGGAATGAATATGGCCTTTCCAGTCCTGTGGCTACTGCTGAGTTTTCCAAATTTGCTAGTAAACTGAGTGCAGCAGTTTAACAGCATCATCTTTAAAATCTGAAATAGCTCAGCTGCAATTCCATCACCTCCAATTGCTTTCTCCTAGTGATATTTCTGAAGGCCCACTTGTGCATCTCAGAATGTCTAGCTCCAGGTGAGTGATCACACCATCATGGTTATCTGGGTCATTAATGTCTCTTTTGTACAGTTCAATGTATTCTTTCAACCTCTTCTTAATATCTTCTGATTCTGTTTGGTCCATATATTTCTGTCCTTTATTGTGCCCACTTTGCATTAAATGTTCCCTCCCTATCTCTAATTTTCTTGAAGAGATCTCTGGTCTTTCCCATTCTGTTGTTTTCCTCTATTTCTTTGCACTGGTAACTTAGGAAGGCTTCTAAAAAATCTCTCCTTGCTATTCTTTGGCACTCTGCATTCAGATGGGTATGCCTTTCTTTTCTCCTTTCCGTCCTGCTTTTGTTCTTCTGTAAGTTATTTGTAAGGCCTTCTCAGACAACCTTTTGCATTTCTTCTTCTTAATGATGGTCTTGATATGGTATGTACATATCACAAACTCGAAGATTATGGCATCCCATCCCATTACTTCATGGCAAATACATGGAGAAACAATGAAAACAGTGACAAGCTTTATTTTCCTGGGCTCCAAAATCACTGGAGATAGTGACTGCAGCTGTGAAAAAAGAGACACTGATCCTTGGAAGATAAAGCTATGAAAAACCTAGACAGCATACTAAAAAGCAGAGACATTGTTTAAAAGCAAAGGTCTGTATAGTCAAAACTATGATTTTGCCAGAAGTTTTGATGGATGTGAGAGTTGGACTATAAAGAAAGCTGAGCACCAAAGCATTGATGCTTTTAAGCTGTGGTATTGGACAAGACTCTTGAGAGTCACTTGGACTGAAAGGAGATCCAACCAGTCCACCTTAAAGGAAATAAGCCCTGAATATTCATTGGAAGGACCGATGCTGAAGCTCAACCTCCAATACTTTGGCGACCTGATGGGAAGAACCAACTTATTAGAAAAGACCCTGATGATGGGAAAAATTAAAGGCAGGAGGCAAAGGGGAAGACAGAAAATGAAATTGTTGGGTGGCATCACCAACTTGATGAACATGAGTTTGAGCAAGCTCTGGAAGTTGGTGATGGACAGGGAAGCCTGCTGTGCTGCACCCCATGACATAGCAAGAAGCTAGCATGATATAGCAAGTCCTCTGAACTCATGTACAGAGGACAGTAAAGGAGCAGACAAAAGTCTTTTGGGAAGAAGGAAGGAACAGTTCCTGGATATCTGAAAATGATAGGTTGTTAGGCCTTTTCAAGCAAGAGAAGCTGTAGGGAAGAAATTCTGTACCAGGTTCAGAGAATGGTAAGAGAAAGGCAGAGCAGCAGTGCTGGGATTTCCTAGAGGACAATATCCCTGTTCTACTAAACCTTATCAATGCTCAATATTGTTAGGTGATTGGAAACATGAGTTTTGTTTTGGAAGTGGTAGGGCAATATTTAATGCAAAGACTGATGCTGAAGATGAAGCTCCAACATTTAGGCCACCTGATGTGAAGAGCGAGCTCATTGGAAGAGACCCTGATGCTGGGAAAGATTGTTGGCAGAAGGAGAGGTATCAAAAGGATGAGATGATGAGACAGCATCACTGACTCAATGGACATGAGTTTGCGGAAACTCCGCAAAATAGTGAAAGACAAGGAAGCCTGTTTTGCTGCCATACATGTAATCACATAGTGTCAGACATGACTTAGCAACTGAACAATACCAGTGAGGACACAGGGTCCAGTGAAGCCTCTGGCCCTGGTGGGAGTAGAGAAAGATTTAGGTGGAAGGGGAAGCTTCCCATCCTCTGGTACAAGTCCTTGAATCCAAAGCAAGGAGCACAAGATTTTGAATGTGTTACCAAATATTGTATTCTAAAAAAACAAAGCTGTCTCCTGCAGAAGTGGGAGCTTTGACTGAGTTTTTTCTCTAGATTTTACTGATGGATGTGGAAGGGATCTGGAGTGGGCTAAGTCTGCAAAAACCAGGTGACCAGCTCCTGCAAGGCTAGGCTCATGGTAAACATTCTGCACTAGAAAATGAATCCAGAGGAAAAGTGTCCTGTCTAGAGTGTACATGCCAATGTATCAGATTGTTGCAGCAGATCACTTCAATATTGTTTTGAGGTAAGCAAGAAATGAACCATGGGTGGTTTGCTTTTGTCAATTCCTCTGGATAGTTAGATGACCAAATGTCTGCTTCCTTCAATGCATGGTTGGAATCATGCTTGGGAAAGAAAACTAGATCAGGTCACACATATTTCCTGATAAACAGCAGCATAGGCAGGTTTCTAAGGCCACTGTAGGTATTTTCACCATGAGGGGCATTATGGGGACAGTTTAGTTTAACAGGCTGAGATTGGACTGTGCAAGTTGCCATAGTTGTTGCTATGATGAGTAGCCATAACAGCTACTTGTTTGCCTTGCTGGAGATGTGGGAGACCGAAAAGAGACGAAAAGCCATACAACTCTCCTTGCAGTTGATTTCAGGCTAGAAGTAGTTGGCAAAGAAAGGCTAACTGGTAAGGCTAAGGAAGGGAGTAATCTGAGACAATAATCATTAGCTCTTGTGGGAGCCCAGAAAACAGAAGCATCTGCTTAGTCAGAGTTCTGTGTTATGGTTCAGAAATAGATGTCATTTGGCTTGAATCAGTATTTAACTCTGAGGATGGCAGGCATAACCTCTAAACAGAAGATTTCCTTCTCCCCAGGTGGCAGAATAATTCATATTTGTTCCAGACTCAGGAGACCAGAAAGCCCTCTCAGGGCCACCTGCTCTTTGCAGGCACGTATGCAATCTAAAAGGTTGAAGTATCATCATGGTGCCCATTTTCCAGATGAAAAATCTGAGGTTAAGGGACTTGATCAAGGTCACACAGCTAAGTATGTGAAACGCCAGAACAAACCTAGGGTCAGTTCAGTTCAGTCGCTCAGTCGTGTCCAACTCTTTGTGACCCCGTGAATCACAGCATGCCAGGCCTCACGGTCCGTAACCAACTCCCAGAGTTCACTCAAAATTATGTCCATCGAGTCAGTGGTGCCATCCAGCCATCTCATCCTCTGTCGTCCCATTCTCCTCCTGCCCCAAATCCCTCCCAGCATCAGGGTCTTTTCCAATGGGTCAACTCTTTGCATGAGGTGGCCAAAGTATTGGAGTTTCAGCTTTACCATCAGTCCTTCCAATGAACACCCAGGACTGATCTTGTTTAGGATGGACTGGTTGGATATCCTTGCAGTCCCAGGAACTCACACGAGTCTTCTCCAACACCACAGTTCAAAATCACCAGTTCTGTGGCACTCAGTTTTCTTCTCAGTCCTATTCTCACATCCATACATGACCACTGGAAAAACCATAGCCTTGACTAGATGGACATTTGTTGGCAAAGTGATATCTCTGCTTTTCAGTATGCTATCTAGGTTGGTCATAACTTTCCTTCCAAGGAGTAAGCGTCTTTTAATTTCATGGCTGCAGTCACCATCTGCAGTGATTTTGGCGACCCCCAAAATAAAGTCTGACACTGTTTCCACTGTTTCCGCATTTATTTCTCATAAAGTGATGGGACCAGATGCTATGGTCTAAGTTTCCTGAATGTTGATCTTTAAGCTAACTTTTTCACTCTCCTCTTTCACTTTCATCAAGAGTCTTTTTAGGTCCTATTCACTTTCTGCCATAAGGGTGGTGTCATCTGCATATCTGAGGTTATTGATATTTCTCCTGGAAATCTTGATTCCATCTTGAGCTTCTTCCAGTGCAGCATATCTCATGATGTACTCTGCATATAAGTTAAATAAACAGGGTGACAATGTACACCCTTGACGTACTCCTTTTCCTCTTTGGAACCAGTCTGTTGTTCCTTACCCAGTTCTAACTGTTGTTTCCTGACCTGCATACAGGTTTCTCAAGGGGCAGATCAGGTGGTATGGTATTCCCATTTCTTTCAGAGTTTTCCACAGTTTATTGTGATCCACACAGTCAAAGGCTTTGTTGTAGTCAATAAAGAGGAAATAGATATTTTTTCTGGAACTCTCTTGCTTTTTCGATGATCCAGCAAATTTTGGCAATTTGATCTCTGGTTCCTCTGCCTTTTCTAAAACCAGCTTGTACATCTAAAATTTCACAGTTCATGTATTGCTGAAGCCTGGCTTGGAGAATTTTGAGCATTACTTTACTAGTGTGTGAGATGAGTGCAATTGTGGGGAAGTTTGAGCATTCTTTTGCATTACCTTTCTTTGGGATTGGAATGAAAAGTGACCTTTTCCAGTCCTGTGGCCACTGCTGAGTTTTCCAAATTTGCTGGCTTATTGAGTGCAGCACTTTGACAGCATCATCTTTCAGGATTTGAAACAGCTCAACTGGAATTCCATCACCTCCACTAGCTTTGTTCATAGTGACGCTTTCTAAGGCCCACTTGACTTTACATTTCAGGATGTTTGGCTCTAGGTGAGAGATCACACCATCATGTTTATCTATGTCGTGAAGGTCTTTTTTGTACAGTTCTTGATTGCAGCCCAAAATTAAAAGACACTTACTCCTTGGAAGGAAGAAAGGCTATGAAAAACCTGCACAGTGTATTAAAAAGCAGAGACTCACTTTGCTACAGAGGTCTGCAGTGTCAAGCTATGATTTTTCCAGTAATCATGTACAGATGAGTGCCAGGGTCCAGCCCCGGTGGATCCAGGGAATTTGAAGGTGGGGACGGCGTTGGCGTCCTTGGGAAAATAAATATTTAATCACAGATATATAGAAAGATTAGAAATGGATAGTGTAGTAGGAAAATTAGTGGAGAAAAAGAGGCTGAATAATTTGGTTTACATGGAATAGCATCCATGCTCCAGATGGGAATTCAGCCAGAAAAACGGGAGCAAGAAAGAAACGACGTGGGGAATCAGTCTTTCCAGAAACTGATCCGATTTCTTTATTTTTGAGTTTGCTTATATACCTTTTGTTACACATAGGGATGAATACAGAGTCACGTGGGGGTCAGCAGTCCTGACCTTTATCAAAATCAGGTGCTTCACATAAATGTATAAAAAAGGGTCTTAGGGATTTTACATCATCTTCTGGCCATGAGACCTCCTGACATTTTATGATCCTTTCTTTCTGATAACCAAAAAAACTTATTTCTTCCAAGGGTGTTTTTTCTTAAACCAGGCACCACCCTCCAAATAAAGTTACATTCCTATAGGGTGAGGATGTAGTGAGTTACAATCAAGAAAGGAATTTATTTAACCCAAGGTTAACATGATTAATCTTAAACGTTAATACTTATTTCTCCTATATGCTTAAAGGTTAATACTTATTTCTCCTATACGCTAGTTATATTCATTATAAGGGCAGGGAACATGGAGATTTAGCAGCAAACATCAACCCAACAAATGAAAACCCCTTCACCAGTGTTCCCCTTAAGATCTATTTAGTCTTAAGATAGTGATAAAGTTACATTTTTACATAGCAAGGACACAGTGATTCATAACAAAGTACAGTGATCTATTACAAAAGAGAAAATGCATTAATTCAAAAAGTCTAGTATTGCTAGCCTTAGAACCACTATATTTCATTTTCTATATTCCAAATACATTGATTAATATATTCCCAGGTGCCTAAGGATATGGAGGCCTGGCGGCAATCATTGACTCGACAATGAGAAAAGCCCTATGCTAATTAAGACTTTAAAATACTCCAAAACTCTCTGTGCTGTTTATGGTTGAGAAGTAGTAAACAATCATGTGCATAGTGGTAGGAGTATGGATAATCCTGTCACACAAGCTAGTCTGTCAGCAGAGAGGTTTGACCTGAGACACCCTTGTCACACCCACGACAGAGAATTAGCAGCAATTATTGACACAACAAATGAAAAACCCTTCACCAATATAATTCTTAACCAACCCACTATACTAATAATTTACAACTCCCCAAAAGAATTTGCCTTTAGTAAGTCTAAAACATCTCGTGCTTCTCAGGTTGGGAGGCTGTAAACAATCACATGTGGCCGGACGAACCTATACAGGTGGGCTAGATAACCTTCAGAGGAGTCCGTAAGCTGAAACACTCTTGTCACGCCCAGGAATTTGTATTGCCTTGGAGCTGCATGTTAACTCCTTCTCTGAGAGAAATGGTTATGGGGGAGAGCCCCCCGTAAAGTCAGAGGTGGAGGTGAGAGCATAAAACAGACTCTGGTTTTGGGGTAGATGCTCGGGAACAGGGGGTTTCCTGAGGCTGGATCACGCCTTTGCATATGCCAAGCCTCCTTCCTCATGACCTTTGCCATGGGTAGAGTTCCTCATGCTGGCTCCCGGCAGATGAGCAATCTGGACCATACGAAAGGGTGAATGCCAAAGAATTGAACTTTTGAAATGCGGTGCTTGAGAAGATTCTTGAGAGTCTCTTATAAAGCAAGGAGATCAAACCAGTCAGTCTGAAAGGAAATCAACCTCTGACTCCTGCTGTCTTATCTGAGGCATGCACAGGGGTCCAGGTGGAAAGAACGGATGCTTCCACTCCAAAGGTGCCTAACCATGGCAGCTCCAAGCAAATAGTTTATAGCTCCACTCCTGGAAGAAGCTTAGAAAGGCTGAAGGCTTTGCGTACCCTGGGTCCCCCGATACATGTGTTTCATTCTCCCCAGCAGCACTGGAGGCCTAGGAAGGGGCATTCTAGGCACTGGAGGAGGGAGATGGCCCAGGTATCCACTGAGGCCACCACTTACCAAGTAGGACTGAAAAGGACAGAGCAGGCATATGTGGCAGAGAGCTGGTGACTGGGGTGCAGGAACAAGGGGGAACCAGCTCTGCATGAGGTATCTCACCCCAAATCCCCTTAGAGGACATGCCCAGTGATACGATCATCTGAGATGGAATGAAGAGAGTCTACTTCATTACCCCTTATAATTCCTCTGAATGAGGAGGTTGTGGAGTTGGTGAGTCATCACAAACTCTTCCATGGTCTAGACCATCCCACAGTCACCATCCTTGGGGCTGCCTCTCCCCAGCTTCAGTCATGTAGTTCTGGAGGAAATTGACAATCATGTGTGCTGCTGTGTCAGGTCCAATGACCATGTAAAGCCAATCATAGGACCACATAGCCGTGCCAAGATGGCTGATCTAGGACTGTACATGTGAACTGAGGTGAGTCATTCAGGGAACACCCTTGAACTCTAATGGCTCCAAGCTTCTTTCCTTACTAGGAGATGCCTTCAGGATATAAAACCCTAGGACAGGTAGCTTAGAGTCCCTCACTAGGTGTAGAAGCCTTAAGGAAGAAAGTTGTCAGGCTAAGATCATCAAAGAAGTGGGAAGGGAAAGACCAAGGGTGAGAAAGAGAGAGCTGATGTCTTCTTATTTCTTGGGGCAGTCACTGAGATCTTTGCATTTGCTCTGAGTCTTGTGTCCTGGATTCCCAGAATCTTTTCAATGAGTCTCCCTTTTCCTTGAAGCCAGTTGGAGTAGGGCTCCTCTCAATTTTGATTCAGACTTGGTTCTAGATACTTCACTCCCAGACACAAACAGAGGCAACCATTTGTTTCAGCACCATTAAGAGTGAAACAGTTTATTCTTTACTGAGAATAGGGTGAGCAGACCACCAAATACAGTTCACCAGCATCCTGGGCAGCAGTGCCCAAAGTGTGAGTTAATGTGTGTTAGGAGCATCCTGACTGATTCCTGAAGCACTCCATTCATTTACACTGCCTGTGCCAGGCCAATCCTGTCATTTCCTTGATCAAAGACCAAGAAATACAGCCTCAGGAAGACATCACCCAGGACCCAGGTCTCTGTAGATGGACTCAGAGTGTTTTCTTGAAAGGTGGTAAAGCAGCAGCCTCTAGAATCCTGGGCGAGTCAGAGACACACACCAGTCAGCATGAGTCCTTACCGGTGACTCCTCCCACTATCCAGACTCAACACAATACTTTCTATTATTTCCCACTTTTGGTAAATATCAAAGGGTTTTCTCAGCAGCAGGGGATATGAGAGTTCATCCAAAACCAAAGAAGGCCAAGACATGAGATTGCCATGAGGAAGGGTGTGGGGGAGGGGAGGACTGGGAGTTGGGGAAACAGAGGAATGAAAAACAAAAAAAGTCCTACTGTAGGGCATAAGGAACTATATTCAATTTTAAGTGATAAATCTCATGAAAAAGAATATATATATATATATATATTTTATGTTTATAAATGAGTCACATTGCTGTGCAGCAGAACTTAATGCAACATTGAAGATTAGTCACACTTCAGTATAATTTTTTCGAAAAGAACAAGTGTGTCCATAGCTCTCCTCACTCCCTGTTTTTTCCCTTCTGACTCCTGCTCCTTGTTTTCTCTGCAGAGAATGTTGGTTTTCCTCTTGCATCGCACAATCCATACTTTATTTAAAATTTTATTTTGTATTGGAGTATAGCTGATTAACAGTATTCTGAGTTTCAGGAGGACAGTCAAAGGACTCAACCGTATGTATCTGGGTATCCTGGTCCCAAAGACACCCCTCCCATGCAGGCTGTCATATAACTGAGTGGAGTTCCCTGTGCTACACAGCAACTCGTTGTTGGTTATCCATCTTAAATAGAGCAGTGCCCACAACACTTTATTGAAGACTTAACTCTGGAACCTGCAAAGCCTCCTTTAGCCCACACTCACTCTCTTTGGCCACTCCAGGCTTGGTTGGGTAGAGTACTCTTATTCCCCATCCCCACTGGTCAGTCCATAGACCTCATCACTCCTAGTAAGTCCTCAGTGCCCCAATGCAGGACACCTGGGGATGCCATTTGCATGGAATCGAGGGCAGTTTTGCCTAGAACCAAGCAACCCTCAAAATGGTTCAATGAGTTTGTGGTTTTAGAATTCCTGAAATTCCCTCTCTTCCTCAAAGTCTTCTTTGAGCCCATCAGTCTGCTCTGAACTCCTGCTGGGAGCTGACATGAAGCCTCCACCCAGTGCCAGGGCTGAGCAGTCAGAGTGCACCCTTTATTCACATTGGCATCCATCCTCCCCACAGAGGGGTTGGGTACCCCAACTCACAAAAGAGGCACCTGGCTGAAGCAAGGGGAAGATGCAGCTGAGAACTAGGCTGAACATGTAATTTATCATCCAAATCAGGAAAACTTTGAGAAGGGAAGGGAGCCTGTTAACTTATGCCGGGACATCACACTGGGACTGTCCTCAGCCATTCTCCTTGTCACATGGCCTATTTCAGGGACTGCTAGTGCTGAATTTCATGTTTATTCACCTAAGGGTTCAGATTGAATTGAAGCTCTTTGAGGACTGAGGACCTTAGTGTTCCCCTCTCCTTGACTCCCACCACGCCATATGGTGTGGTACCTCCACATTTATTTCAGGAAGATCAGTGTCCCACACGGCCCTTTACTCTCAAGTGATTGGTTTTGTGGGAGGCACTGGCCCAACCACAGGGCTCAGCAGTATCTGTGATGGTTTAACATGGCCTCCAGAGGGTGCGCTCCTCCCAGCAGCAGCCCAAGCGTTCCTGTAAGCTCCAGTTTGAGAACCAACCCTCAGTATTGTCCCCTCACCTTGAGGATGTAGGCTTGAGCTGGCACTGGGTAGTAGATGTCATTGATGGTGAAGATAATAGAGGGCAGAGTATTTACCTTAGAACATGAAAGATAGTGCTGTTAGAGAGAGAGGGTGAGAAGTTGGCCCTGGTTATCCTTGTGTGTAGAGACTGGGAGTGACCCTGGGGCATGACCCTTCACCTTGGAACTCCGTGGCTTGGCGCTGATGAGCTTCTGTATGTTATCGACCATTGTTCTTAGGCCTTCGAGCATGTTGCCCTGGTGTCAACTATGGCCTTGCAGCCTCCAGAACAAGCAATAACTTTTCTTTTCATGGTGATGCTGAGAGACAAAGGAAGAAAGTGGACATCAAGGACACTCTGAGACTCCCCAGTGTTGTCCTCTTCCTGACTGTCTCCTAAATAGCCTTTTATCTCTCACCCTCTTTTCCTTTGCTCTCGACACAGAACCTTTCTTGACATCTTCGAATGCAGTACTTGAATACACCAGGATCTTTTGTACCTTGACACAAACTGGTTTTCCTTCCTAGAAGACTCCACTCCACTTTGACGAGCAAATTTCTTCTTATCTCCCAGATTCCACCTTAATTGTATTGTTTTCGGGAAGTCTTTACCCCGGTGTTTATCAGTCTCCTATCTTGGTCACTGTCTGTAGACCCTTCCTCATGTCCACTTCTGCTGCTGCTGCTGCTAACTTACTTCAGTCATGTCCGACTCTGTGTGACCTCATAGAGGGCAGCCCACCAGGCTCCGCCATCCCTGGGATTGTCCAGGCAAGAGTTCTGGAGTGGGTTGCCATTGCCTTATCTTCCTCATGTCTAGCATGTACCAAAGTCACAATTCACTATTTGGGCGAGTCACTTCATGTACATCTGCCTTCTTAGATGTGAGGGCGAGTTTTATTCTCCTTGCCTCCCTAAAGTGCCTGGCACACAGTGGATGCCCAATGCTTGTCTGTTCAATGAGTGAATGAAAACTTAGAAAACAATAAGAAACCTCCAGAGAGCTGTATCTGATGAGGAACAAATAATGGGTTGCACACAGAGTGAAGATGGAGATTCGCAGGGACAGCAGATTCTCACAGTAGGGGGAGAGAGGGGTTCCTCTGGGAGAGGGTGTCTCCAAGCACTGCTCCTACAACCAGCTCAGACCCTGAGACCCTGGCAAGGAAATACATGACTAGCCCACAGAAACTCCAAACGACAGGCCAGCTTTTATCTGAGGGTATCACACAGAATCCTATCAATTATGCCTCTTGTCCTCAGGTCACTGCTGTATCCCACCTTCCTTATTCTCTGTAATAGCCTCTGTCCTACTGTGTGCCCAAGAATTTGGCATGTCTTTTTTTTAGTTGCTTTCACGTCTTAAGACTGCATCCAACCCCTCTTCACTGCTGGGTAGCTGCTCCCTAAGAAGACTAGTTTTCCCCATTTTCTCAGTACTGTCCCTGTTTTTAAAACGACATTTATCTGTACTGAGAACTTCCTATGTCCTAGGTAGCCCTGGACAGTCGGTTATCTTATCATAAGTCTGTTCAGGCTGGAGAAATTCTCCCTGATCCTCTGTTCACCACACTGTAGAGTCCTCTAACCATGCTCCCCACCTCAAAGAACAGTGGGTGCAGCATTCTCCGAGCTATAAAGAACTCTCTGGTGCCTTTTAGGACACTGGTCAGAGCCATGCTCAGAAGGCCTGGGGATTATGAACTCATGGGTTGTTTGTGTATCTATATGCTTCTGTCTTTGTTTGCATGTGTCTCTGTGTGTGCTTGTGTTTCTCTGACTAGCTATGCATGTTTTTATGTGTTAATGTGTGTGTTTATATGTGTCTGTTTGTGTGTTTCCACGTGTCTATTTGTCTGTCTCTGTCATTGAAGGTGGTGTATGTCTGTGTGACTGTGTGTCTGAGAACGCATTTGTGTGTGTCTGCCTGTGTCCATGTACAGTAGTGGGAGCATCACTTGGGCTGACCCTTAGAGGGAGAGGCTTACCAACCATGTGTGCAATCTAGTCACCCTCTTGGATCAATCGTTCCCTGCTGAGCTCTCCCTTGTAGTAGCGGTGGTCCACCACACCAAACATCATCACACTGCCCTCCCACTTGTCTCTGTGGAGAGAAGTGAGGGGGGAATCCTTGGAGGACAGTAACAACAGAACTGACTGAGAGCTGTGCTTGTCCACCCATCAAGGCCCTACTAAGGTCCCCATGTACAGATGCAGAAATAGCGTCTAGGAGAGATAGAGATCCAGACTGAGGTCTGTTACTGGCTGATGAGTGGCACAGAGGAGGTTAGAAGCTGAATCATTTGTCTGAGCTCCACCCACTATGTCTTCTGAAGACGCCCTGGACCTCCAGCGACCTGAGTGCACAGACACCCTCAGAGGACATGGTGCTGAAGTGTTTGGCTTTCCCATTGTCCATCTTGTCGTTTTTCAGGAAAATCAAGGCCTGGGAGTTCTAAGGGTGTGGGTTCAGGTCACCCAGAGTTGTCTCCACTGGCCTGTGACCTCCACTGTCCAAAGGGCTCCACATTCACTCTGGTCTCCCTGTCTTCAAATGCCTAATATTTCTTTAACAAGGGGTCGCACACTTTTGTGTCCCACACTTTCATTTTTCACTGGCTCCACAAATGGGGTAGCTGGTCCTGGGCTCTCTTTTAAATGCTAATGAGGAAAGAAAGGTATCAACCATCCTTCTGCTTCCATCCTTATAAACTCATAAGCAAATTGTATTGCTTTTTCCTCTAACTTATTTCCTGTTGCCTTCCATTAGCCTCCCTCATAAGTCACCCAGCTAGACCAAGTTACTGGTCTTGAGCCCAGGAGTAGGTTTGGGTTCCAATAAAATTTTATTCATAAAAGCCAGTGGTAAAGCCAGGCAGGGTCCTGGGGCCATAGTTATCCTTGGTTATATTACTCTCAGGATACTTCTTTATCAAGCATTCTATAATTTTTGTGCAACTGAAAGCATTTTAGGCTAATTTGGAGAAAGCAGTTGTCCATCTCAGACTTACTTGCTCAAGTAGAAGGCAAAAACAGGCTCAGAAATGGCAACTTGATTCTTCAGATTGTCAAAGATGGGGATGGCTCCAGAGAAGGATATGTTGGGATAGTTCAAGCCCAAGACGCCATCAAATCGTTTGTCCTTAAACTCGTATTCCGCCATGCTTAGTCCGAATGGCTGGTCAGTACTTACAAGGTCCCCAATCTGTGGGAGAGGAGTGTTCCCACTTACAGATACGTGAAGTGGAGCTAGGACTGGGCTAGGGTGCATTGCCATTAGATCCTCAGAGAAGAACTGAGGCTGGGCTCTGTCTTTGGTTGCCCACAGACAGTTAGAGCAAGGTGGAAGGGGAATTTGGGTTCCATTTGAGAGAGGGTGTGAATTTTAAAACATTTGCCCCTAGAAAACACCACCTGAGTGAGTCAAATTGGCCTCGTGACTTCTGTCCAGGTGGGTCAACCAAGAGTCAGGCCAGGTCGCATTGGTGCCACCTTATGGACAAAACAATTGAGAGCAAGATAGCCTTCTCTTTGGCATCACTGTGACTTAATGACAGAAATGGACTGTATTCTCTGTAATGTACTGTGGATTCTGCATGTGTCCAAGAAGACAAACCAAAAACACAATCTTGCCTGCAGGGTTCTATGAAATTACTGCCTGGGGAATTCACTTTTGGGGATATGTGTATATTTCTGTGAGTGTGTATGAGAGAGAAAGAGAGAGAGGGGAACTACTGAAGTATTGTGGGGGAGGCAGGGCATAGGTTTATTAGACTCTGAAGGGTCCTCTAGAGTGAGAACTCGTTTATCAGGCCCCTTGACTTCTCAGGCCTCTAGTTTTCCACTCTGGACACCTGAAGCCCTTGACTGCCCCAAGGGTCCCCAGATCAGTTTTATTCTGTCCCCAAACACCCAACAGCAACTTCAGTCCTGAAAAGCCAGTCTAACTCCACCCTTTGCCACATGTATGCTGTCAGCAATGCCCTTGCTGTCTTGACCTCAGTTTCCTCATATATCTCATGAGCTAATCAGAGTAACTGCTTTGTGGGGTTGTTGCAGTATTAAACCAGTTATCACCTGAAAATGGCTGGAACAGTCTGTCAATATAAAAGTGGGTGCTTTTTTCCTGTCTTCTTGCTCCCAACAAAATGAATCTTGAACTGCTCATGGGCAAAGGAGCTGTAAGTCCACACCTCAAGCCACTCTCTGGGTTGGCTAATCCGTTTACTCGTGTGTCACTGCGGGTCTTCCTCCCCAGGGACAGGATCTTGTGGGTAAGATGGTCAATGTCTATGGCAGTTAGGCCTGGAAGGATCCTGCCAAATGGCCCTGCATCTGTTTTGCAAGCAGGGGTCACTCCATAGCCAGTCCTGACTCAGCTTCTCTTTGCACGTTACACAAATGTTGTCATAAGCAAGAAAGATATCCCTTCATGCTCCCAGATCCATAGGTGATCCTGAAGGTCTTTTGGGTAGGCCAGAAGGTGGAAGACTTGTAATGTCTGAACCTAACTTGTGTAGCTGCAGACCCAAGAGATGAGTGTCATCAGGTGCCAAGGGTGGAAACAGGGTGGCAGGGCAAGTGAAGGATGGTCTGGGTACGGGGTGTCTGTTCTCACAACAGGCTGGATGGGGGCAAAGGAGGGAGGGCACACACAAGTCAGATGATCCTATGTCAAAGATAACCTGGAATTCCAAAGGGGGTGTTCCAATGGTGATTTTACCCACATAGAGCATCTACATGGAGAAGGAGGGAGTGGGTTAGTGCAGACCTGGCTACCTTCAGTTCTCACACTGATGTCTCCCTCTGGGTGTCATATATCTCTTGAGATCACTTTTCAACCACTGTGAAGCTCACCGTCTTTTATCACAGGGGTGCTTGCATTTGATTTTTTCTTTTCCTGTGCTGCATTGTATGCAGGATATTGATTCTATGACCAGGCGTTGAAATGGTACCTCTTGCATTGGAAGTGCAGAGGCATAACCACTGGACCTCCAGGAACGTTGGACACCCAGGGAAGTCCTGGTGCCTTCATTTGAGAAATTCTGCAGTCTATTCAAACGCAGCCTTAGCACTGCCTTCTCCAGGAGGTCCTTCTTAATCAACCCCAGGCACTAACTCTAAACTCAGACCACATTCGAGCAACACCATAAAAGTGACCCTTTCATTTGACATGTATTTACTGTTTGCCTATCTCTCAGGCTGACATGGGCATTCTTGAAGACAAATAAGCCCTTCTTCTAATCTAAAAACAGTGAGCATTGTGCTAGATTCTTATGGCCTTACTCGGAATACAGTTCAGTAACTTTTTCCTGCTGTGGTTCTTGCATCTGTGGAAACCGAATTCCTCTGCCTGGTTATTCACAATTGCTTTGCAGTTGGTTCTACCTTCTGATCAGAGATGGTTCATTCTTCATCTGTAACTAGTTGACTCCCTTAGTTCAGAAGGAGCTGCTGCTGCTGCTGCTGGTAAGTCGCTTCAGTCATGTCCGATTTTGTGTAACCCCATAAACAACAATCCACCATGCTCCACTGTCCCTGGAATTCTCTAGGCGAGAACACTTGAGTGGGTTGCCATTTCTTTCTCCAATTCAGGATAGTGAAAAATGAAAGTGAAGTCGCTCAGTCGTGTCCGACTCTCAGCGACCCCATGGACTGCAGCCTACCAGGCCTCTCTATTTTGGGGTTTTTCCAGGCAAGAGTACTGTAGTGGGTCGTCATTGCCTTCTGCTCAGAAGGAACAATCTCCCTCAAACTAATGACACATCTTTGACACAGAAATGGATGTTTGTTTGCCACCTGGTAATTTCTGGGCTCAGTCTCCAAAACCAACAGTTGAAAATGAGAGTGCCTTCTCCTCTGCTTGGGGCCCCTTTTGCCCAGTGTTTCTGCCTCCTGCAGGAGCCCCAACCCCAACATCACACGTGGCATCTCCAGATGAGCCCCAGTGCTAGGTAGAGCATCAGGTGGCACTGTGGATTACCATCCTCCCAAAACACTCACATCCATGATGATCCTCAGTGGGTGAATACCTTAGAGATATTCTTTCACTGAACATTTGAGAAAGAAAACAAAAAAGATGCTACAATTAGCTATCAGTGTTAAGGTATAACTGTCTTAGTAATGGCACTGTGTACTTTCCACTCATTTTTATGGGTCACTTTATTATAAGAATTTTATACATATTCCATGGCAAAGACGTAGGTTTGAATAAAGATTCTGTTCTGTAATGTTGGCTAAGCCATATGACCATGTGTGGTCTCAGTCTCCTTTTCGGTATAATGGTGGAATGTAATGATTCAAACCCTTCAAATAGGATATCTTGGGGATAAGGGAAGTGATGGATATAAAGTGCCTGATAAATAGGAAGTCTCAACAATGACAACCACTAGCGTTGCTGTTGCCACCCCACTGTACCCTTCCCACAGAAGCTCAGGGAAAGAGGTAGAAGGGGCAGTCCTATCCTCTTTTACAAGGGAGGAATTTGAAATGCAAGAGGCTTGTGAATTGGCTGTGGTCACACTGCTTGTCAGATATAAAACAGTGTATAAATAGCTCTCCCTATCTTTCTCCACATGAAACAGAAGGAGAGTTAAAAGAAGAATCCAGGAGATAGGGAACATGTTAAGGACATGTAGAAAATTAAAAGAAAAGTTAAAAGAAAACACCACAGAGGGAAATACACTCACAGAGACTTCCAAAGGGATGGAGAGATAAATGATAGTGATACAGAGATGCAGGCATAGAGATATGCACACGGAAGTAGAGAGGGAACAAAGAACATGCTAAATAAAACCTAGAAAAGTGCTATTCCCCAGGACCACACCTACATCTGCATTGACTGTGCACTGAACAATTGCAAGTAGTTCCAATTTCAATAGGTCATTATGTGACTGGACCCCAGAGTTGTGCAACTATGCAAATCTACACCAAGAACCTTGGGTCCCACAGTTCCTATAGCAAGGTACTTATCAATATTTAGGGTTGAACTTTAAGACTGTCAGGGAAATAGGCCATTCCATTCTAAACCTGATGAGTAGAAGAATAATCAGATGAAAAGAAAAATCACAGAAAGGAAGATGATGTGGCTTACAGTCTCCATACTTACATGAGTCTGCAATCTGAGAAGGCCACTAGGTCAAGGAGCACAAGCCACTTCATGCTTCTTTCCTGGTTCCAAGTACTCAGGGAAGTTCAGGTTCTTAGCATGTAGTGGTGACCAGGAGCCCCTAGTTATATATGCTCTGACATGCCCTAGTTTAGCCCTTTAGGCCAATAATAGGTCTGATAAAAACACAAAGGTCTCAATAAAATCTTTATCTTCATCAGTGTCCTTGGCGAGTGGATTTTGAAGCTTCACAGAACACAGAGAATTGAACTGTAATCTCTTCCTTGAATGTTGACTAGAAAATTATACTGATCTTCATGGACATCTCAGAAGATGGAGAACCTTGCCTAGTTGCAGAAAATACTGCTAGGAACATCATAAAAACAGATATTAAGGGCCAAGCTCTACATTCGTGGTTGCATGCTATCTTCCTAGCCACTTCATGAGATATGCATTGCTACCTTCATCAGCGAGGAGATTGCTAGGAGGATAAGTTGTCAAATGGCAAAGTGAAGACTTCAGGGACAGCCCAGGGACATACAACTGGCTTTAGGTAGTGGGTTTAATGGCAGACATCAGGGGCATCTATGATGCCAGTCTGCATCAAAGATTTAGGGCAGAGTAGTACTTCAGTTGCATGGTTTCAGTACTGGAAGAAATGTCATATGCATCCACAAGATATTTTATAGTATCCAACAAACGTACAAGGAAGAACTATATGCTAGGTTCTGGGTTAAAGGCTTCAAAGTCAAAGTTGATGAAGACAAAGTAGTCTTTCTCTTAAGAGAGCTAGCATTCTAGTTCTCACAAATTCATGGCCCCAGGAGGCAGGAAATATGATACCGGGACTAGATGGCCATGTTGAACCCTGGGCCACACAGGCCTTACCATTGGGAGCAGCCATTCCTCCACTTCACCTATGCTGGAAAGCCGGCCAGTTGGCCATGTTTTCAAGAGAATTGGAATTTTGAATATTTATCTACAATCTACTGATTTTAATGTTAGCAACTAATTTTTTCCCCAAAAAACAGTGGGAACAATCTCCACAGCGATGTGCTAGAATCAGCCTTCAGTCTCTGCAGATTTTTATTTCTCACCTAGAGTTGGGAATGCAGTGGGGTCAGAGAGGAATTGAATTCATGTCTGTTGATTTAAAAAGAGACTGAATGCATATTGAACATATGTATTTCCTTTCTATTTATAAAGAAAGATCATCAGGGACATACAAACCAACAAAATTTAACTGCTGAAGATAAATGGATGTATTTCTGATATAATTTCCCCATCATGTCTATGTTATGAAAAATTTTGTCTGCCAAACCAAACATACAAAAAATAATTTTGAAATGTCTTCCCAATCAAAGAAGACAAAAATACTGTGGCAGCCAAAGTAGTGACAATCGTGTTTAATGACTCAGCCAACCCTCCAGGCCCTATTCCTGACGTCATTGACAAATGACACACATATGTGCCCTTTGAACTATGGTGTTGGAGAAGACTCTTGAGAGTCCTTGGACTGCAAGGAGATCGAAGTAGTCTATCTTAAAAAAAAAATCAGTCCTGAATATTCACTGGAAGGACTGATGCTGAAGCTGAAGCTCCAATCATTTGCCCACCTGATAGGAACAACTGACTCACTGGAAAAGACCCTGATGTTAGGAAAGATTTAAGGCAGGAAGAGAAGTGGAAGACAGGATTAGATGGTTGTATGGCATCACCAAGTCGATGCACATGAGCTTGAGTAAGCTCTGAGAGTTGGTGATGGATAGGGAAGCCTGGCACGTTGCAGTCCATGGCGTTGCAAAGAGATGGACACCACTGAAAGGACTGAACTGAACTGAACAAATGAGAACAAAGAGACTGATAAATCTAATTGCAGCAAGTTGGTGACTAGCCTCCCATAACAACACATTACTTAAGTAGCTTTAAAATTCAGAATTATGACTATATTCAGAGTGGAATTTCTAAGGAAAAATGAAAATACTGCCCATCCAAAACAAAACCAAAGAAAATCAAAAGAAAAACAGGAAAGAAATCTGAAAATTTATTCAACAACTAATTGTTCCTCATAACTTCTGTTATTGTGAGAGAATCATATGCATGTTAACACGTAAAAGCAAGACATTAATTAAAACTAATGGTCTGAAGTAAGCCTTTCAGTGGCTAGAATAAGAAGTTCACAGGTAATGGAAAGAAGTTTAATTCAAACCGTGCTGTCTTAAATCTTGAACTGAAAGCATAAGTTTGTACCAACTGATTATATTCCTTTTTATTTTATTTTTTAAGGAAAATGTGTACTTTACTCTGGCCAGTGTAACAGTGACTATTCTGAGGTCTATCTTGTAGCTTCTAAATACATTTTCCATCCAACGATGCATGGATTCTTAAAGAGACAGATGATTTCAGGACTGTGTAAAGGAATGCACAAAATGATCTTGGGAATTGTGAAGGACCAGAAAGCTAAGGCATTTTGAAGCCCAGTGGGGACTGGACAGAAAGTTTAAGAATGCAAATGAAAAGACCAAACATCTTCCAGTTTGTTGGGCAGAGTGATGCTTCTGCTTCTCAACACACTGTTTATGTTTATCATAGCTTTCCTGCCAAGAAGCAAACGTCCTCTGATTTCATGGCTGCAGGCACGATCCACAGTAGTTTTGGAAGCTAAGATGAAAAAATCTGTCACTGCTTCCATCTTTTCTCCTTCTATTTACCATATAGAATGGGGCTGGATTGCATGATCTTAGTTTTTTAATACTGAATTTTAAGCTGGCCAAGTGTGTCCAAATGTTAATAGGCAACATCTTATTTGACTCTGTGATAGATTGCTAGGGCACCAACTCACCATTCTGGATGCTGATAAAGGAAAATAATCATCAATATTTATGTTATTTTGTTTCTATTAAGCATAGGTTATGTAACTACAAACAGTTCCAGGAAAACAAGCTAGACTGTCGATTCTGGGAGTGATGGGAGTGATGGGGAGTGGCTGTAATACAGATGAAGCCTCACTCACTGGCCTGCAGCTCACCTCCTTCTGTGGAGGTCTGGTTCCTAATATACCAAGGACTGGTACTGGTCCTGACCCACTGTGCTGGTATTGTGGACTCCTGCTCTAAACCCAATAGTGGGACATTCTGTAAGAAAATCCACCCTGCTACCACCCAGTTTCTGAACAAATGAATGGCATTAAAATTGGGAGAGGAATAGTTATTTAGTCCTAAAGGAGAACAACCAAGTGCAACATATGACTACATTCTTTCAATAAACTGTGAAAACTGCTTTTTGAGAATCAGGGAGATTTATACATGGACTGGATATTAGATGATAATTTCATTGGGAACAAACTGCATTTTTTAAACATCCCATTATTTTACCCCAAATACTCATTTATGTACATTTTGTGAATTGTTCATCTAGTCCCTAAAATACTTAAAAAAAAATGAATAAGAAGTAAAAGAGAGAATGAAATGAGTGTCTGTCTTGATTTAAAAACAGATCTGTGTAGCTGTTATGGGTTGAATTGTGTCCATTCTTTACTCCCAATGTGATGGTATTAGGAAGTAGGGCGTTTGGGAGGTACCCAGGTTGACATGGGCTTTTGATGGTGGTCCCTCATGATGGGATTAGCCTCTCCCTATTTTTCCCTCTTATTCTGCCTCTTCCTCCTTCCCTTCACCACATGTGAGAAGATATCAAGAAGAGAAAGACTGATGCAAGTCAAGAATGTCTTCACCACGAACTCAATTGGCCACCACCTTGATGTTGCATAGTCTACAGTCAATGACAACCTGTAGGACTAAGAGGTTAGTTTTGTACTTATTGATGCCAAAATGATAAAATATAGCCTTTATGATACTCTTTATTATATTTGTTATGTTTGAAATCATTTTGTAGTAAGTTTATAGAAAGTCCATTTTGAAATTTCTGTCTTAGAGAAGCCCTGAGGAGTATAAGATAGCAGATTCAGGAAGGTCCCCAGTGAATGAGTGGTTGGAGGACCACATGCTCCTTACCCCAACTCATCTCTTGTCATCTGAAAACCATCCCCTACACCTGACAACCTTACCACCCCCCCGCCATTTGCATCTCCATTACCCTTCTAAACTGAGTCAACTAGCTGGAGATGTTAGTGATTCAGAACAGGGTCTGGAAGCAGAAGGAATACGGGCATTTTTAGAAAGAATGAACTGGGCAGACCCATCCTTGGTTTTCCCTTCTGTAGTGCCATCTGCATGTGAGGGATTGGGCCTGGGTAGAGAGGAAGCCATAAGTGGGACTGCATGGATATTTGCAAGAGAAGGGAGGAGGAATTGAGAACCCAGGAACCAGGAGGTGGGCAGCTTGCACAGGACGCAGGAGGGAAGAAAGAAGCACTGGGAAAAGAATAGTGCCTACCTGAGGGCCAGACTTACCTGAGTCTTCCAGTTAAACTTGGAGGTCATGTCCTTCCTGCTGGAATTCCTGCTCCAGATGTGGAAGGGAGAGAGCTGTACTCACTCCTACTGAGTCACAGGGAGAGGGACAACCTCCCCCAGGAGCTCTTGGATTCCATTCTAACTGTGGGTATCATCCCAAGCCAGAGAGCAAATGGCAGGTCATCCAAAAATGACCTACCTTAAACAGTATTTAAAATACTACAAAATTTGTCTAAGAGTCCTGGCATATCTAGTTCCCTGAGTTTATTTTTTAGCAGAGACGATTCATTGACTAATTTGGTTTCTGCTGAGGAATCTACAAACGTCCCCATGGGTAACTTCTGGCTTTTAAGTACCCGATCTCATCCCACAGAACCTAAATGATGGTAAGTTCCAGTGGGTAAGGCCTCTAAGGTTGTCAGTATTAGAGCAGCTGTGTGCCAAGTGGTCTACCACTCCCAGTTCTGATCCTAGGACCCATGAACATCACCAGACAGTAACAGGCCTCTGCCCACCTGAGGTAGCCTCAGCATCCTTAGCAACACGCACCTCTGAGCCTCTTGTCCACTGATTGGCCCTGAGCTTCAGCCTGGAACAAGTGTTTTGGAGCAAGTCCTGTCTCCTTCATCCAAGAGGTGGGAAACTGAACCCTGGGTTGTATGACTCACTCTTAAGCTGCAGGCATGTTAGTGAAGACTTGGGACCCAGGAACTCTGGTTCTCAGACTAGGAGACTTTCAGGAAGGGAAAGATGAGAGAAAACTCCATTGCATCCACTGCTGGGCAGCTCTCAGATATCTGTAGGCACCAGAATGGAAATTCCTTTCCCATTGCCCCTCAAGTCTGGCTCTGAATTTATCAGCAGACCTACCTTCTTGTAGCAGCAGGAAAGCAATATTGCATGCTGTTTCTTCTGGGTTCCAGGCACAGTGGGGAGCCCCAGCTGTAGTGACCCTAGGAGGCCTTCGTGCAAGTTCTGACTGACTCACTCTCAACTTAGAATCCCCAGAGCCCCCAATCCTCATTTAGACAACACAGACCTTTGGGTCATTAGATGACACGAACCTGCATTCACAGTGAGAAGTTTTCTCTTCTCAGCCTTCTGGCAACTTAGATAAGTGTCTTATATTTCCTCAGGGAATCCCTGGCTGAGGGAGGCTGAGGTCTGAGACTAGCCTGGATGCAGGGTAATATGTTCTCTCTTTGATGCTCCAAATAGACCTTGGAGATTCAAAGGCCTTGAGAGAATTACCATCACCCTTATATTTTTTAGGGACTTTGCTTTATGAATCTTGTTGGAGAAAAAGGACAGAAACTCAGGACAAGGCTGGACATCTCTGGGTCCCAGCTGATTGTGAGTTGAGTTCCAGCCACCAGGCTTCACAGTCAGGTGCTGATGTTATTCACCAGCCACCTTTGAGGAAGCAAAAGAGGAAAGAGGTTTTGGGCAGAGAGCAGTGTTGTCAAAGGGCCATGGGAATCACACGGGGCAAGATGAAACAAGGGGCATTATTTGTTTCTTTGCTCTATCAGTTCCTTTGCATTTCTACTTCTGAGAACAAGTACATGGAGATAGTCAGAGGCATTGGTGGTGCCCCTGGCACCTGATGCTCCTGGTGATAACCAGTTTGTGGACAAGTCCCTGAGTCCAGAGCATATTCAGCTTCGTGATAACCCAGTTTCTCCCGTTTTGGGAAGGCTGACATGGCTCATTGCTGCTAACTCACAACCGAAGCATAGGATGAGGTCATGGTGGTTGACCTGTAGGCCAAGTTCCAAGGATGGAAGGAAGATTGGCACTGGAACGGTAGCCATTCATTAAACTTGGTTACATTGGTCCTTAGCAGGGGCTACTTCCCACATCTAGAATGTTTTTCTCCCTCCTTTTTGCATGGCTAGGTCCTTCTCAACATTTAGCATCATCTCAAATGAGTCTTTCTCAGGCTTGCTTTCCCTGGCCATTCCACTATCACAAGCACAGACCCTGAACCAAAAATTGCCTAGACACTTCCCTCCATCAAAACAAGAATTATAGTTACCAATGTGGAAATGTGGGAGAGGGATGAATAGAGAGTTTGAGATTAATATATGTATACTACTTTATTTAATAGGTAATTAACAAAGACCTACTGCACAACACAGGAATCCTGCTCAGTAGTCTGTAATATTCTGCATGGGAAAAGAATCTAGAAAAGAATGGATACATGTCTATGTATAAGGGAATTAATTTCTCATACAACAAATATTAATACAAAGCTGAAAATGAACTATACTACTATATAGAATAAAAGCTGATTAATTTCTCATACAACTAATATTAATATGATGCTGTAAATCAACTATACTACTATATAGATTAAAAGCTGATTTTTTTTTAATGCTTACATGTAGAGACCCATGGATTTACTTAGACTCGCAGGATTTCAGATATAATGCTGGATATGCCAGAAAGGGTGCAGAAATCTAGACATTTTCTGAGGTTGCATTTTCCTGAGCTTTGGTGTCTTTTGCTTCTAGTGTCACCTTTGATTTGCCTTTGGAGGATCTAATACAAGGGTTTTGAGACACCAGCTGGGTGTTAGTTGAAGGATGAGAGGGAGGCACTAGTGGGAGAGTGAAATTCCAGCTCCCTAGTCTTAGGTTGGGGCACTTTTGAGGCACAATTAAATCCCAAGTTCACAGTGAAAACAGGCTCTTGCTTCCCTCTCCATGACTTGCATGATATCAGACCCAGACTGGTTTCATCCTTTTCCATGTCCTGCTTCCCCTGAGACCTCACTGGTTTCTCTGCCAGAATTTTCTTTTCTTTTTCTTTTTTTTTTTAATTTTGGTTGCACTAGGTCTTCATTGCTGCTCAGGACTTCTCTATTTGCAGCGAGCAGGGGCTACTCTGTAATTGCAGTGCACTGGCTTTACAATCCTGTGTTTCTCCTGAAGTAGATCAGTCTCTAGGGCACTCAGGCTCTGTAGTTTTGGCCCACCAGGTTAGTTGCCCTGGGGCATTTGTGATTTTCCCAAACAAGGTCTCGAATGCATATCTTAAGCACTGGCTCAGAAGGGAAAACCCTCTGGAAGGAATTTGAAATAAATCACTTTTACATGAAACTTGGCACCATGGCACATTTATCAGGAGACTGATAGAGCATTGTCCCTGCTTCAAGCAACCTCTTGAGATCAGGACTGATTGAGGTTCCCCTCCCAAGGGGTCCTACAGGATTTTGAAGCTGTCCTGCCATGTGGCTTTGTTCTTGCTAGAGTTTCTGAATCCCACACTAGAGCACAGCTTCCAGAGGGCAGGGCTGTCACTTGACTCACTTCTAGGTGTACATCAGTAGATACTGTCTCTTTCAGACCCTAATGTCAAGACAAGGCTAACACAAAGATCAGTTATTCTATTATGAGTGTTAGGTTACAGGTTCAATGACTGTAATCAAACCCTAAATAACATTATCTTAAATACAATACCATTTCAACTCTCTTTCATATAATGTTAGTGCAGGTCTCTCCACAGAGATGAGGGTCCACTTCTTGTCATATCTTCCACCTGTGCCACTTACTTCTGGTCTAACATGGCTGCTCCAGGTGCTGTCATTACATCTGCATTCTAGCCAGTGGGACGAAAAAAAATACTTCAATTTGGAAGTGACATATCACCTCTACTCAAATTCCACTGGCCAAAGTATCTTCCATGTTCATGGAAAACTTGGGGGTTGTGAGCACACAGAAGGGCAGGGGAATGTGATCCTACTTCAGAACAGTCATGAGGAGTAACAAGGGCCACCACCCTTCATTCATGCCCCTGTATTCATTCTTGTTTGATTCTCCCCACAGAGCACTTGGTCTGTTTAGGCCTGCGATATCGATATGGATGAGGTTAACTGAGAGGACACGATCCAGGCTGTACCAATATGGAGAAAACAAGAAAGGAAAGTGGATAGAAAGTATAAAAATTCAAAATCTAAAAGAGAGCATGCTTATAATCATAATTTTGCATTTATACAATTTAGGTATAATGGTTGATGAATCAATTTATAAAATAAAAAATAGAGAAATGTAAAACATAAATTTATTCACTAAACCCAACAAAATAATAAGGCTATATTGTATTAAACACATAATAGTATTGGGGTTAAGTTTGGATGCGCATTGCAAAAAACTAAAAGAACTATAACTTTAGCAAGATAAACTTGATTTTTTTCTCCCACTGTAACAAAGCTGAAGGTGAGCCAGCCAGAGCTTGGGTGGTATCCATCTCCTAGGATACATGATTGTCCAATACAACTGCAGGAGTTCCAGCCATCACATAAAATCCAGAGAACAGTTAGGAAGAAAGTAGGGAAGGGAAGAGTCCCATCTCTCAGCTAAATCGGCTCCTTGAAAGCAGTCTTTAAAGAAATCCCTCTTAAATATCTACTTTCATCTCAGTCAGCCGTCATGACTAAGAGCATGGCTGGGTAGGAAATGCGGTCCTGTAATTACTAGGCTCATGGCCATATAACAAACTATTTCAGTTTTGAAAGAGAAGCAGAGAGTAGATCATTTTGTAGGTAGCCTGCATCGTCTGCCTAAAAGAATAAATCTTTTCTGAATGGATTAGGCTGAATGGCTGGACACAGTGTGGAAGCCAGGAGAAAGGAACAGCAATGAGAAACAACTAGATGGACCTGAACTGTGCTCCAGAGAAAAAGAGGCAGACTGGTCAGTAGAGATCTTCTAAGGACTGAAGTGAGGATTATACAGACCACATGACCCAATTTGGTTTGAAAACTGCTTTTCCAACTCAGGTCCCACATCTCTCCCAATTCTTCAGCTTCTAAATACCTTGTCTTTGTTACCTCATATTCTGACCTACCTGTCTCACCTACCTTATTTCTGTTCACATCACTTCTCCATCTAGTCCACCAGATTGCAAGATCCAGAACTGAGGAGTCAGCAATACTTTCTCAAAGTGGGTAGAAACACAATGACTATTTCTACTTTAGTATTTGTCCTTATCAAGGTCTTTTGAAGGACTGAGATGGCTAGAATTATGGAGATCTCACGTTTGAGGCCTGGTAAAAAGCATTTATTGTTACATTGGTTGTTGGTGGTGATGCAGTCTCATAGTTGTTGTATGTCTGAGAAAGTATTTTATCTTATTTTTGATATGTATTTTTCTTGGATATAGAATTCTGAGTAAAGTATATTTCTCTCAGCATTTTAAGATGTGGTGCCAGTGTCCTCTGTCTAACATTGTGTCACATGCATAATCCGCTGTCTTTTCATACTGTTCATACTGTTCATGGGGTTCTCAAGGCAAGAATACTGAAGTGGCTTACCATTCCCTTCTCCAGTGGACCACGTTCTGTCAGACCTCTCCACCATGACCCACCCATCTTGGGTTGTCCCGCAGGCATGGCTTGGCATTGAGTTAGACAAGGCTGTGGTCCTAGTGTGATTAGATTGACTAGTTTTCTGTGAGTATGATTTCAGTGTGTCTGCCTTCTGATGCCCTCTTGCAACACCTACCATCTTACTTGGGTTTCTCTTAACTTGGATGTGGGGTATCTCTTCATGGCTGCTCCAACGAAGCACAGCCGCTGCTCCTTGCCTTGGACAAGCGATATCTCCTTACTGCCACGGTTCCTAACCTTCAATGTGGGATAGCTCCTCTAGGCCCTCCTGCACCTGCACAGCCACCGCTCCTCAGGTTGCTCCTCCTGGCCACTGGCCCTGGCCTCAGGCGTGGGTGGCTCCTCCCAGCTGCCACCCCTGGCCTCGGGCTCAGGGTGGCTCCTCAGGGTCACCACCCCTGGCCTCAGACGCGGGTTGTCTCCTCCCGGCTGCCCCTGACCTTGGAGGTGGGATAGCTCCTCCCAGCTGCCGCCGTGACCTCGGATGTGGGTTGTCTCCTCCTGGCCGCCACTGACCTTGGATGCGTGGTAGCTCCTCATGGCCGCTGCTCCTGACCTCGGAAGTGGGGTGTCTCCTACCTGCCACCGCCCCTGACCTCGGACATGGGGTAGCTCCTCTCGGCCACGCTTAGTGCACCGGCCAGCTCTCACAGAGGAACTCCCAGGTCATTAGGTGCCCAATATGCTACTGGAGATCAGTGGAGAAATAACTCCAGAAAGAATGAAGGGATGGAGCCAAAGCAAAAACAATACTCCGTTGTGCATGTGAATGGTGAGAGAAGCAAGATCCGATGCTGTAAAGAGCAATATTGCATAGGAACCTGGAATGTCATGTCCATGAATCAAGGTAAATTGGAAATGGTCAAACAAGAGATGGCAAGAGTGAACGTTGACATTCTAGGAATCAGCGAACTAAAATGGACTGGAATGGGTGAATTTAACTCAAATGACAGTTATATCTACTACTGTGGGCAGGAATCCCTCAGAAGAAATGGAGTAGCTATCATGGTCAACAAAAGAGTCCAAAATGCAGTACTTGGATGCAATCTCAAAAACGACAGAATGAACTCTGTTCGTCTTAAAGGCAAACCATTCAATATCACAGTTATCCAAGTCTATGCCCCAACCAGTAACCCTGAAGAAGCTGAAGTTGAACGGTTTTATGAAGTCCTACAAGACCTTTTAGAACTAACACCCAAAAAAGATGTCCTTTTCATTATAGGGGACTGGAATGCAAAAGTAGGAAGTCAAGAAACACCTGGAGTAACAGGCAAATTTGGTCTTGGAATCTGGAATGAACCAGGGCGAAGACTAGTAGAGTTTTGCCAAGAAAATGCACTGGTCATAGCAAACACCCTCTTCCAACAACACAAGAGAAGATTCTACACATGGACATCACCAGATGGTCAACACTGAAATCAGACTGATTATCTTCTTTGCAGCCAAAGATGGAGAAGCTCTATGCAGTCAACAAAAACAAGACTAGGAGCTGACTGTGGCTCAGATCATGAACTCCTTATTACCAAATTCAGACTTAAATTAAAAAAAGTAGGGAAAACCGCTAGACCATTCAGGTATGACCTAAATCAAATCCCTTATGATTATATAGTGGAAGTGAGAAGTAGATTTAAGGGCCTAGATCTGATAGATAGAGTGCCTGATGAACTATGGAATGAGGTTCGTGACATTGTACAGGAGACAGGGATCAAGACCATCCCCATGGAAAAGAATGCAAAAGAGCAAAATGGCTGTCTGGGGAGGCCTTA
>SJYQ01004394.1:431276-446700 GCA_006410935.1 Redunca redunca
GTTTTTCCTGTGGTCATGTATGGATGTGAGAGTTAGACTGTGAAGAAGGCTGAGCACCGAAGAATTGATGCTTTTGAACTGTGGTGTGGAGAAGACTCTTGAGAGTCCCTTGGACTGCAAAGAGATCCAACCAGTCCATTCTGAAGGAGATCAGCCCTGGGTGTTCTTTGGAAGGAATGATGCTAAAGCTGAAACTCCAGCACTTTGGCCACCTCATGCAAAGAGTTGACTCATTGGAAAAGACTCTGATGCTGGGAGGGATTGGGGGCAGGAGGAGAGGGGGATGACCGAGGATGAGATGGCTGGATGGCATCATGGACTCGATGGACGTGTTTGGGTGAACTCCGGGAGATGATGCCTGGCATGCTGCAATTCATCGTGTCCCGGAGAGTCGGACACGACTGAGTGACTGAACTGAACTGAACTGAATCTTCTGTCTTTCCAATTTTTGTTCTATTGTGTCTGTTTTTCCTTCTGGTTAGATTTCTTTGGTTGATTGTTTTAAACAATGAATTATCATGCACCTTTGAATAGTTGTCCTATTTCTTGTCCTTGAGTTAATTGAACTTCTGTGTTAATGGGTTTAAAGCTTTCATCATATCTGGAAAATTTTCAGCCAGTAATTAGGAAGTTCTTTTCTGCATTCTCCTTCTTTCACTTCCTGTGGGATTCCATTTACATATATTTCAGTATTCTTAAACTTGTTTCAAATCTCTGTGATGGACAATTAATTGTTTCCCACAGTCTTTTCATTCCTATTTTCCATGTCTCTATTTAACATATGCAATATTCTTCAGCTTCATGACTGTAAAGATTATTATTATAGGAAGCATTTTAATGTCCTTCCCTGCTAATTATGTAATATATATTTTAACAGTGTTTTTACTAATTGATTTCCCCCTAATTTTGGTTATTTTCTTGCGTCTTTACACATTGGAAAGATTTTTTTCTTCTTAAATTTATTTATTTATCTTAATTAGAGGATAAATAATTTACAATATTTTGATTGATGTAGGACAAATATTTTCACAATTCATATGGAAATTTTAAGTTGGATATTGGATATGGCAATTTTTACCCTTTGGATGCTGGATATTCTTAATTTTTTAAAACTATTCATGGCACTGTGTGCAGACACTGTTAATTTCTTAGAAACAATTGTATTTATTGAAGGCTTGCTGTTCAGGTTTTTTAGCTGATATAAGACCAGCCTTTTGACCAGGTTTACTATTCCCCACTGCTGCTGCTGCTGCTGCTGCTAAGTCGCTTCAGTCATGTCTGACTCTTTGCAGCCCCATAGACTAGCACGCCAGGCTTCTCTGTCCTTCACCAACTCCCGGATCTTGCTCAAACTCATGTCATCGAGTCGGTGATGCCATCCAACCATCTCATGCTCTGTCATCCTCTTCTCCTCCTGCCTTCAATCTTTCCCAGTAATAGGGTCTTTTCTAATGAGTAAGTTCTTCACATCAGTTGGCCAAAGTATTGGAATTTCAGCTTCAGCATCTTTCCTCCCAATGAATATTCAAGATTGATTTCCTTTAGTATGGACTTGTTGGATCTCCTTGTAGTCCAAAAGACTCTCAAGAGTCTTGTCCAACAGCACAGTTCAAAACCTTCAATTCTTCATTACTCACCATTCTTTATGCTTCAACTGTCACATCCATGCATGACAACTCAAAAAATAGCTTTTATTATACTGAACTTTTGCAACAAAGTAATGTCTTTGCTTTTAAAAATGCTGCTAGGCTTGTCATAACTTTTCTTCAAACAAGCAAGCATCTTCTAATTTCATGGCTGCAGTCATCATCTGCAGTGATTTTGGAGCCCCTAAAAATAAAATCTCTTACTGTTTCCATTGTTTCCCCATCTATTTGCCATGAAGTGATGGGACGAAATGCAATGATCTTCATTTTTTGAATGTGGAATTTAAGCCAGATTGCTGGGAGCCAGTGTGGGGAATCCTGTTCGTGGCAAAGGTCATGAAGAAAGGGGCCTGACAAACTGAAAGGCGAGGTCAGGCCTTGAGGAAACTCCTCTGGGCTTTCTCGAGCATCTACCCCCAAAACCAGAGTCTGCCTGCCTTACTGTATGATGCTTTCCACCTATTCTTCTGACATTACAGAGGGGCTATCTCTGACCACCTTTTTCTGGAAAAGGTTAACTTAGAGCTCCAGTTAAAAGTCTCCTGCATATAAAAGGAATGTTTCAGCTCAAACCCCTCTGATGGCTCTTTAACTTGCCTTTCCCGGACTTTTACAACTATGCATGTGATTGTTTACAGCCGCCTCCCCCACCCCCCCCCCAACTGTGAGAAGTGTAGAAAGCCTAAAACATAGAGCCTTTCAAAGAGTTAAAAGTTATTAGAGTAGTGCTGGTGTAAGATTTCATTATTGGGCTAATGCTTGTTGCTGACTTCCCATATCTCTTATCCACTGTGCACCTGGGAGTGCATTAGTTAACATAGTTGGAATGTAAGAAGACAAAATAGTAGCCTTGAAATTAACCACATCAGAATTTGAGCTAAAAGATTCTTTCTTTGTTGTAACTTACTGCACCTTTGCTCCGTGAGAAATGTAACTTTGATACTTTCTGAGGCTAACATAGATTAGAAATATAAAGAAAAAACACTTCAAGGGAAAATAAGTTTTCTGGTTGAGCAGCCTTTATCAAAAGAGAGTCATAAAATGTTTCACAGGCCTGAAGGCCAGAAGATAATGTACACATCATTTGTGGGAAAGGTATAAAAGTCTTTTTGAAAATAAAAGTAACGGGCCTCGCTCAAAGAAGCTTGGTCACCCCGTTTTGTTTTTTTTTTTCTCTCACTTACTCTTTCTTCAGGCAATCCCTTGAAGCATAGAGGCTCCCTGCATTCACATATCTGCCTGGATTTCTAAAACCTGAACACAAAGACGTTCTGCGTCTTCACTCCTTCAGGAGACTGGGAGGGCACCTGTGGCCTCCGTGAACAGGGAAAACTCCTTGTCTGGGAGGTTTATTGGCTTTCTATGTAAACCAAGGAATATCAGCCTCTTTCTATCCTCTATTTTCTTATCTACCACATTCTTTCCTTATCTCTCTCTAAATCAATCGCCGACTCCGTCCCCGCTTCAAATTACCCTGGATCCATCGGGGCTGGACCCCGGCACCAGATGTTTCACTCTTCCCTTTCATTTTCATCAAGAGGCTTTTTAGTTACTCTTTATATTCTGCCATGAGACTGGTCTCTTCTGCATATCTGAGGTTATTGATATTTCTCCCACCAACCGTGATTCGAGCTTGTGCTTCATCCAGTTAGGCATTTCACATGATGTACTGAGCATATAATTTAAATAAACAGGGTGACAATATACAGCCTTTACTTACTCCTTTCCTGGTTTGGAACCAATCTGCTGTTCCATGTTCAGTTCTAACTGTTGCATCTTGACCTGCATACAGATTTCTCAGAAGGCAGGCCAGATGGTCTGGTATTCCAATCTCAGTAAGTTTTCCAGTTTGTTGTGATCCACATTGTCAAAGGCTTTTACATAGTCAATAAAGCAGAAGTAGGTTTATTTCTGGAATTCTCTTGCTTTTTCTATGATGCAATGGATGATGGCAATTTGATCTCTGGTTCCTCTCCTTTTCCAAATCCAGCTTGAACATATGGGATTTCACAGTTCATGTACTGTTGAAGACTTGCTTGGAGAAATTACTCTGGTAGCATGTGAGATGAGTGCAAATGTGTGGTAGTTGAACATTCTTTGAAATTGCCTTTCTTTAGGATTGCAGTGAAAACAACCTTTCCAATCCTGTGGCTACTGCTGAGGTTTCCAAATTTGCTAGCATATTAAGTAACACTTTACAGCATCATCTTTTAGGATATGAAGTAGCTCAACTGCAATTCCATCACAACCACTAGCTTTACTCGTAGTGACACTTCTCAAGGCCCTCTTGACATAACATTTCAGGATGTCTAGCTCTAGGTGAGTGATCACACCATTGTGGTTATCTGAGTCATTAATATCCTTTTTGTATAGTTGTTCTATATATTCTTTCAACCTCTTATTAATATATTCTTCCCTTAGGTCCATGCCATTTCTGTCTTTGATTTGGCCCATCTTTGCATGAAGTGATCCTTCCCTACCTCTGATTTTCTTGAACAGATCTCTGGTCTTTCCCATTCTGTTGTTTTCCTCTATATCTATGCACTGATCACTTAGGAAGGCTTTTCTAAAATCTCTTCTTGCTGTCTTTGGAACTCTGCATTCAGATTTGTATGTGTTTCTTTTCCCTTTTGCCTTTTGTTTCTCTTCTTTTCTAAGTTATTTCTAAGGCATCATCAGACAACCATTTTGCCTTTTTGCATTTCATTTTATTGGAGATGGTCTTGATTAGGTATGCACAGATCAAAAAAACGAAGATTACTGCATCCAGTTCCATTATTTCATGGCAAATACATGGAGAAACAATGAAATCAGTGACAGAGTTTATTTCCCTGGGCTCCAGAATAACTGCACATAGTGACTGCAGCTGTGGGAAAACAAAACAAAACAAAACAAAACAAAACAAAACACTTGGTCCTTGGAAGAATAGCTATGAAAAACCTTGACATAATACTAAAAAGCATAGACATTACTTTACCAGCAAAGATCTGTAGAGTCAAAGCTTTGGTTTTTCCAGAAGTCGTGAGTAGATGTGAGAGTTGGACCATAAAGAAAGCTGAGCATCAGAGAATTGATGATTTTGAACTGTGTGCTGGACAAGACTCTTGAGAGTCCCTTGGACTGCAAGGAGATCAAACCAGTCCATCTTAAGGAAATCAGTCCTGAATATTAATTGGAAGGATCGATGCTGAAGCTGAACCTCTATTATTTTGGCCAATTGATGCGTAGAACTGACTCATAAAAGACCCCGATGGTGGAAAAGATTAAAAGCAGGAGGCAAAGGGGAAGACAGAAGACGAAATTGTTGGGTGGCATCATCAACTTGATGAACATGAGTTTGAGCAAGCTCTGGGAGTTGGCGATGGACAGGAAAGCCTGGCATGCTGCACCCCATGATATAGCAAAGACTGGACATGACTGAGAGACTGAACTGAACTGATGTACAGAGGACAATCAGGGAGCAGGCAGAAGTCTTTAAGGAAGAAGGAAGGAACAATTCCTGGATAGCTGACAATTTTGGGTCGGCAGGCCATTTCAAGCTGGAGCTGTAGGGAAGCAATTCTATGCCAGGTGGAGAGAATGGTAAGAGAAAGGCAGGGCAGCAGTGCTGGGATTTCCCAGAGGACCAGATCCCACTTCTATTAAACTTTATCAGTGTTCAATATTGTTAGGTGATTGGAAACATGAGTTTTGTTTTGGAAGTGGTACAGCAATATTCAGTGGAAGGACTGATGATGAAGATGAAGCTCCAACACTTAGGCCAATGATGTCAAGACCCAGATCTTTGGAAGAGACCCTGATGCTGGGAAAGATTGTGGGCAGAAGGAGAGAGATAAGAGTGTGAGATGGCATCCCATAAACAAAAGACATGAGTTTGAGGAAACTACATGAAATAGTGAAAGACAGGGAGGCCTGTTTTGTTGCCAAACATGTAATCACAAAGAGTCAGACATGGCTTAGCAACTGAACGATACCAATGAGGACACAGGGTCCAGGGAAGGCTCTGTTCCTGGTTGGAGTGGAGAAAGATTTAGTTGGAAAGAGAGGCTTCCCATTCTCTGGTGCAGGTCCTTGAATCCAAGGCAAGGAGCACAAGATTTTGAATGTGTTACCAAAAGCTGTTTTCTAAACAAACAAACAAAAACAAAACAAAACAAAAAAAACAAAATAAAACTGTTTTCTCCAGGAGAGAGAGCTTTGACTGAGTTTGTTCTCTAAATTTTACTGAGGGATATCAAAGGGATCTGGAGTTGGCTGAATCTGCAAAAAACAGGTGACCGGCTGCTGGAGGGCAAAGCTTGTGGTAGACATCTGGCCCTCGGTGCAAAACGGATCCAGAAAAAGTGTCCCTTCTGGAGTGTATGTGCCAATGTATCACATTGTTTCAGAAGATCACTTCAATATTATTTGTGAGCATGCAAGAAATGGATGGGTGGTTTGTTTTTGTCAATTCCTGTGGGTAATTAGATGACTAAATGTCTGGTTACTTCATTGCATGGTTGGAATCATACTTGGGAAAGAAAACTAGATCAAGTCCACACATATATGGTCGTTAAAAGCAAGCATAGGAAGGTTTCTAAGGCAACTGTAGGTAATTTAAACATGAGTCGCCAAATGGGGACAGTTTCATTTAACAGGCTGAGATTGGACTGTACAGGTTGCCATAGCTGTTTCTATGACAAGTAGCCATAACAGCTACTTCTTGCTATGCTGGAGATGTGGGAAACCGAAAAGAGACCAACAGCCTTACAACTCTCCTTGCAGTGTGATTTCAGGGTAGAAGTAGTTGATGAGGAAAGGCTGACTGGTAAGCCTGAGAAGGGAGCAATCTGAGCCAGTAATGATTAGCTCTTGTTGGGGCCCAGAAAACAAGCATTGGCTCAGTCAGAGTTCTGGATCAGGTTCGAAGATTTGGCTTGAATCAGTATTTAGCCTTGGGGATGGCAGCCATAACCTCTACACAGAAGATTTCCATCTCCCTAGGTGGCAAAAGAATTCATACTTTTTCCAGACTCAGGAACCCAGTAAGCCCTCTCAGGGCTACCTCTTCTTAGCAGGCACACATGCATCTAGAGGTGGAATTATCATCATCGTGCCCATTGACCAGATGAGAAAACTGCAGTTAAGGGACTTGATCAAGGTCATACAGCTAAGCACGTGAAAAGCCATGCACAAACCCATGGTAACAGTCCTCAAATTGTGTGTTTTTGCTCCACACCAACTGGGAGTGGTGGGTGGTGATCTGGCAACAATGCTTAGGCAGAAACAAGAAGTATTCAGGCTTTAATTGAAGAAAGTAAGGAAAACCAGTAGAACATTCAGCTATGACCTAAATCAAATTCCTTATGATTTTATAGTGGAGAGGAAAAATAGATTCAAGGGATTAGGTCTGGAAGCCTGAAGATCTATGGATGGAGGTTTGTAACATTGTACAAGAGATGGTCACCAAAACCATCCCCAAGAAAAACAAATGTGAGAATGATAAGGGGTTACCTGAGGAGGCCTTAAAAACAGCTGAGAAAATAAGAGAAGTGAAAGGCAAAGGAGAATGGAAAGATATACTAAATGGAATGCAGATTTCCAGAGAATAGCAAGGGGATATAAGAAAGTCCTCATAAGTGAACACTGCAAGAATTAGAGGAAAATAATAGAATTGTAGAGAATAGATCACTTCAGGAAAATTGAAGCTACCAGAGGAACACTTCACGCAAAGATGGGCACAATAAAGGACAGAAAAATCAGACCTAACAGAAGCAGATGAGATTAAGAAGCGGGGGCAAGAATGCACAGAACTGTACAAAAACGGTCATAAAGACCGGGATAGGGATGCTACACTGGAGTATGAAGTCAAGTGGGCCTTAGGAAGCATCACTACAAACAATGCTAGGAGAAGTGATGGAATTCCAGCCGAGCTATTTAAAAATCCTAAGGAATGAGGCTGTAAAAGTGCTGCATTCAATATGTCAGCAAATTTGGGAAACTCAGCAGTGGCCATAGTGCTGGGAAAGGTCAATTTTCATTCCAATCTCCCCCCCACCCCCAAAAAAAGGCAATTCCAAAGAATGTTCAACCTATCATTCAGTTGCACTCATCTCATTTCCTAGCAAGGTAATGCTCAAAATCCTTCAAGGTAAGCGTCAACACTACATGAACTGAGAACTTCCAGATGTAGAAACTGGTTTGAGGAACCAGAGATCAATTTGCCAACATCCATTGGATCATAGAGAAAAGCAAGGGAATCCCAGAAAACATTTCCATCTGCTTTACTGATTACACTAAAGCCTTTCATTGCATGGACCACAACAAACTGTGGAAAAGTCTTAAGGAAATGGGAGTACCATATCACCTTAACTGTCTCCTGGAAATTCTGTATCTATGTCAAAAAGTGGCAGTTAGAATCAGACATGGAACAACTGAAAGATTTAAAACCGGGAAAGAAGTGTGACAAGGTGTACATTCTCACTCTGGTTATTTAACTTTTATATGGGATACATCATTCAATATGCTGGACTGAATAAATCCCAAGCTGGAATAAACATTGCTGGGAGAAATATCAACATCCACAGATGCCAGGGTCCAGCCCCGGTGGATCCAGGGCGATTCGAAGGTGGGAACGGAGTCAGCGTCCTTGGAAAAATATAAATTTAATTACAGATATATAGAGAGGTTAGAAACGGATAGTGTAGCAGGAAATATTAGTGGAGAAAAAGAGGCTGAATAACTTGGTTTACATGGAATAGCATCCATGCTCCAGATGGGAATTCAGCCAGAAAAACGGGGAGCAAGAAGGAACGACATGGGGGAATCAGTCTTTCCAGAAACTGATCCCATTTTTTAATTTTTAGGTTTGCTTACATACCTTTTGTTACACGTAGGGATGAATACAGAGTCATGCAGGGGTCAGCAGTCCTGACCTTTATCAAAATCAGGTGCTTTACATAAAAAAAAAAAAAAAAGTTCTTAGGGGTTTTACATCATCTTCTGGCCATGAGACCTGCTGATATTTTACGACCCTTTCTTTCTGATAACCAAAAAACTTATTTTTTCCAAGGGTGTTTTTGCTTAAACCAGGCACAATGAAGATTACACTACTCTAATGGCAGAAAGCAAAGAAGAACGAAAGAGCCTCTTGATGAGGAGAGGAGATGCAAAAACTGGCTTAAAACTCAACATTCAAGAAACTGTTCACAAAAATATACTCATTCATGGCATCCGGTCCCACCACATCATGGCGTATAGATGAGGGAAACGTGGAAACAGTGGCAGATTTTATTTTCTTGGGCTTGAAAACCACAATGGACCTTGACTGCAGCCCAAAATTAAAAGACACCTGCTTCTTGGAAGAAAGAAAGGCTATGAAAAACCTGCACAGTGTATTTAAAAGCAGAGACTCACTTGGCTACAGAGGTCTGTAGTGTCAAAGCTATGATATTTCCAGTAATCATGTACAGATGAGTGATCTGGACCATACGAAATGGTGAATGCCAAAGAATTGAGCTTTTGAACTGCGGTGCTTGAGAAGATTCTTGAGAGTCTCTTATAAAGCAAGGAGATCAAACCAGTCAATCAGAAAGGAAATCAACCTCTGACACCTGTTGTTTTAGCTGAGGAATGTACTGAGAGGTACAGGTGGAAAGAACGGATGCTTCCACTGCAAAGGTGCCTAACCATGGCAGCTCCAAGCAAATAGTTCATAGCTCCATCCCTGGAGGAAACTCATAAAGGCTGAAGGATCTGTGTACCCTGGGTCCCCCGATACATGCATTGCATTTCCCCCAGCAGCATTAGAGGTCAAGGAAGGGGCATTCTGGGCCTTGGAGGAGGGAGATGGCTCAGGGATTCCCTGGGGCCACCACTTGCCAAGTAGGACTGAAAAGGACAGAGCAGGCATATGTGGCAAGGAGCTGGTGACTGGGGTGTGGGAACAAGAGGGAACCATCTCTGCATGAAGTACCTCACCCAAAAATCACCTGGAGGATAAGCCCAGTGATACGTTTGTCTGAGATGGGACGAAGAGAGTCTATTTTATTACCCTTTTTAATTCCTCTGAATGAGGAGGTGCTGGAGTTTGTGGGTCATCACAATCTCTTCCATGGCGTAGACCATCTGCCACTTTCTATCCTTGGGGCTGCCTCTCCCCAGCTTCAGTCATGTAGTTCTGGAGGAAACTGACAATCATATGTCCCTCTGGGTCAGGGCCAAAGACCATGTAAAGCCAGTCATAAGACCCCATGTCCCTGCCAGGATGCCTGATCTAGGGCTGTACATGTGAACTGAGGTGGGTCATTCAGTGAACACCCTTGAACTCTGAAGTTTGCCAACTTTTTTCCTTACTAGGTGATGCCTTCGGGATTTAAAACCCTAGGGCAGATAGCTTGAACTCCCTAACTAAGTGTAGAAGCCTTAAGGAAAAAAGTTCCCAGGCTAAGACCATCAAAGTAGACCGAAGGGAAATAGCAAGGGTTAAAGAGAATTGATGATTTCTGATTTCTTGGATCTAGTCACTGAGATCTTTGCATTTGCTCTGATTCTTGTACCCTGGATTCCCAGAATCATTTCAATGAGTCTCCCTGTTCCATGAAGCCAGTTGGAATAGGGCTGCTCTCAATTTTGATTCAGACTTGGTTCTAGATCCTTCACACCCAGACACATACAGAGGCAACATTTGTTTCAGCACCATTAAGAGTGAAACACTTTATTCTTTACTGAGAATAGGGTGTACAGACCACCAAATACAGTTCACCAGCATCCTGGGCAGGAGTGCCAAAGCATGAGTGAGTGTGTTTTAGGAACAGCCTTACTGATTCCTGAAGCACTCCAAGCATTTACACTGACTGTGCCAGGCCAATCCTGTCATTTCCTCGATCAAAGACCGAGAAATACAGCCTCAGGAAGACGTCACCCAGAAACCAGATATCTGTAGATGTCCTCATTATTTTCTCTTTAAAGGTGGTATAGCAGTAGCCTCTAGAATCCTGGGGAAGTCAGAGACACATACCAGTCAGCATGAGCCCTTACTGGTGACTCCCCCCAGTATACAGACCCAGCAAAATTCTTTGTTTTATTTCCCTCTTTTAGTAAGTATCAAGGGTTTTCTCAGCAGCAGGGGATATGAGAGTTCATCCACAACCAAAAAGGGCCAAGACATGAGGTTGCCATGAGGAAAGGTGTGGTGAGTGGAGGACTGGGATTGGAGAAACAGAGGAATGAAAACAACAAAGTCCTATTGTAGAACGTCAGGTATATATTCAATATTCGGTGATAAACCACATGAAAAACAATAAGAAAAAAATATTTTTATATGTATAACTGAGTCACATTGTTGTTCAGCAGAACTTAATGCAACACTGAAGATTAGCCACACTTCGAAATAATTATTTAGAAAAGAACAAGTGTGTCTATAGTTCCCCTTACTCCCTGTTTCTTTCCTTCTGACTCCTGCTCCTTGTTTACTCTGCAGAGAATGCTGTTCTCTTCCTGCATCCCCACAATCTGTACTTTATTTAAAAACTTTATTTTGTATTGGAGTATAGCTGATTAACAATATTCTGAGTTTCAGGTGGATAGTAATGGGATTCAACCGTATGTATCCATGTATCCTGGTCCCAAAGACACCCCTCCCATCCAGGCTGTCATATAACTGAGTGGAGTTCCTTGTGCTACAAGGTACCTCGATGTTGGTTATTCATCTTAAATAGAGCAGTGCCCACAACATGTTCTTGAACACTTAACTCAGGAACTCTGAGAAGCCTCCTTCGGTCCACACTCACCCTTTGTGGGCACTCCAGGCTTGGGTGGGTAAGGTACTCTGGTTCCCCATCCCCACTGGTCAGTCCATAGCCCTCATCAGCCCTAGTAAGTCCCCAGTGCCTTAGTGCAGACCACCTTGAGATGCCATTTGCATAGAATCCAGTGCACTTTTGCCTAGAACCAAGCAACCCTCAAAATGGCTCAATGAGTTTGTCGTTTTAGAATTCCTGAAATTCCCTTTCTTTCTCAAAGCCTTCTTTGTGTCCATCAGCCTGCTCTGAACTCTCTCAGGGAGCTGACATGAAGCCTCCACCCTGTGCCGGGGCTGAGCAGTCACTGGGCACCCTTTATTCACCTTATTATCCAACCTCCCGACAGAGGGGTCAGGTATCCCAACTGACAAAGGAGGCACCTGTCCAGAGCAAGGGAAAGATGCAGGCGAGGACTAGGCTGACCATGTAATTTATCATCCAAACCAGAAAAATCTTGAGAAGGGAAGGCAGACTGTTAACTTATGCTGGGACATCACACCGGGACTGTCCCCAGCCACTCTCCTTGTAACATGGCCTATTTCAGGGACTGCTAGTGCTGAATTTCGTGTTCATGCACCTAAGGGTTTGGATTGAATTGAAGGTCTTTGAGGACTGAGGACCTTAGTGTTCCCCTCACCTTGACTCCCACCATGCCATATGGTGTGGTATCTCCACATTTATTTCAGGAAGATCAGTGTCCCAGACGGCCCTTTACTCTCAAGTGATTGGTTTTGTGGAAGGCACAGGCCCAGCCACAGGGCTTAGCAGCATCTGCAGTGGTGTGACCTGGCCTCCAAAGGGCGCTCTCCTCTCAGCAGCAGCCCGAGGTTTCCTGCCAGTTCCAGTTTGAGAACCAACCATCAGTATTTTCCCCTCACCTTGAAGATGTAGGCTTGAGCTGGCACTGGGTAGTTGATACCATTGATGGTGAAGATAATAGAGGGCAGATAATTGACTCCAGAACATGAAACGTAATGCTGTTAGAGAGAGAGGGTTAGAGGTTGGCTATGGTGATCCTTGTTGTGTGTGGAGACTGGGAGTGACCCTGGGGCATGACCCTTCACCTGGGAACCCCGTGGCTTGGCGCCAATGAGCTTATGTATGTTATCGACCAGTCTTCCTGGGCCTTTGATATATGATGTCCCGGTGTCCAAAAGGGCCGAACAGCCGTCAGAACAAGCAATAACCTCTCTTTTCATGGTGATGCTGAGAGACAATGGAAGAAAGCGGGTATCAAGGTCATTCTGAATCTCCCCAGATTTTCCCCCTTCCTGACTTTCTCCTAAACACCCCTTCTTCTCTTTCCCTCTTTTCCTTTGCTCTTGACACAGCACCTTTCCTGACATACTCAAATGTAGTAGTTGAATACACCAGGATCTTTTGTACCTTGACACAAGCTGGTCTTCCTTCCTAGAAGACTCCACTCCCCTTTGACTAGCAAATTTCTTCTCATCTTCCAGATTCCAGCTTAATTGTATTGTTTTCAGGAAGTCTTTCCCCTGGTGTTTATCAGTCTCCTGTCTTGGTCACTTTGTAGACCCTTCCTCATGACTGTTGCTGCTGGTACTGCTAATTCACTTCAGTCGTGTCTGACTCTGTGCAACTTCACAGAGAGCAGCCCACCAGGCTCTGCCATCCCTGGGATTTTCCAGGCAAAGTACTTTAGTGGGTTGCCATTGCCTTCTCCTCCTCATGTCTAGCATGTACCAAAGCCACAATTTAGTATGTGGGCAAGTCACTTCATGTACATCTGCCTTCTTAGATGTTAGGGCGAGTTTTATTCTCCTTACTGAGAGGGTAACAGGCAGGAAGGCAAAGGGTCTCTAAACGGAGGAAATAGCCTGCAAGTGTCAGACATTTTTATCTCTCTCAAGAGGCAGGAGGAAACAAACTAGCAATATATTTTTCCTTCTCTATACAAATTTAAAAGGAGTTTTCTCTTAAAATACTGTGTTGCCGTAATGACACCAAGTTTCACCTGAAGTTAACTATTCTCAAACCTAGAGAAAACCAATGCCTTTTTCTTATGGAAATGTTTATCTTAAGCTATGCTAATGTACTATACATTTACCCCAAACTCTGTCTTCAAGTCGGTTTTGGCTTTTGGCTCAGACCCTACTTGACAAACCAGTATGTTATACTCAAATATTGTTCCCCTAATCTATGTAAGTAAAACTATTTGTATGGTGATCTGTCCTTCTTCAGGATTCAAGTTAATCATTTTATGGCCCAGGATGAACCATTTGGTGCCAAGATTATCCCAAAATGCATCTTGTGGGTGAAGGGCCTGGTGCCATTCTGAGTTTCAAAACATTGCTTTCTTTCATTAACAGACTGATAGTGACTGCCACTGGCACACTAAGCGCAGGCGGCTGTGACCAGCCCACTAAGTGCAGCTGAGAGGAGCTACCCCATGTCCGAGGTCAGGGGCATAATTGGGAGGACCCCATGCCCAAAGGGCGGCAGCCAAGAGGAGTTACCCCACATCTGAGATCAGGGGCAGTGGCCAAGAGTGCCAGGCTGCGATGGTGTAGGAATGGCCGAGAGGAGCTATCCTGCATCCAAGGTCAGGGGCGGAGGCTGGGAGGAGCAATCCCATGTCCAAGGAGCCATGGCTGTGCAGGCGCAGGAGGGCCTAAAGGAACTATCCCACATTGAAGGTCAGGAAGGGCAGTGGTGAGGAGATACCCCTCATCCAAGGTAAGGAGCAGTGGCTACGCTTTGCTGGAGCAGCTGTGAAGAGATACCCCAGGCCCAAGGTAAGAGAAACCCAAGTAAGATGGTAGGTGTTGCAAGAGGGCATCAGAAGGCAGACACACTGAAACCATACTCACAGAAAACTAGTCAATCTAATCACACTAGGACCATAGCCTTGTCTAAGTTAATGAAACTGAGCCAAGCCCACAGGGCAACCCAAGATGGGCGGGTCATGCTGGAAAGGTCTGACAGAATATGGTCCACTGGAGAAGGAAATGGCAAACCACTTCAGTATTCTTGCCTTGAGAACCCCATGAACAGTATGAAAAGGCAAAATGATAGAATACTGAAAGAGGAGCTCCCCAGATCAGTAGGTGCCCAATATGATACTGGAGATCAGTGGAGAAATAACTCCAGAAAGAATGAAGGGATGGAGCCAAAGCAAAAACAATACCCAGTTGTGAATGTGACTGGTGATAGAAGAAAGATCCAGTGCTGTAAAGAGCAATATTGCATAGGAACCTGGAATGTCAGGTCCATGAATCAAGGCAAATTGGAAGTGGTCAAACAGGCGATGGCAAGGGTGAACATTGACATTCTAGGAATCAGGGAACTAAAATGGACTGGAATGGGTGAATTTAACTCAAATGACCATTATATCTACTACTGCAGGCAGGAATCCCTCAAAAGAAATGGAGTAGCCATCATGGTCAACAAAAGAGTCCGAAATGCAGTACTTGGATGCAATCTCAAAAACAACAGAATGATCTCTCTTCATCTCCAAGGCAACCCATTTAATGTCATGGTAATCCAAGTCTATGCCCCAACCAGTAACCCTGAAGAAGCTGAAGTTGAACAGTTCTATGAGGACCTACAAACCTTTTAGAATACCCAAAAAAGATGTCCTTTTCATTATAGGGGACTGGAATGCAAAAGTTGGAAGTCAAGAAACACCTGGAGTAACAGGCAAATTTGGCCTTGGAATGTGGAATGAAGCAGGGAAAAGACTGATAGAGTTTTGCCAAGAAAATGCACTGGTCATAGCAAACACCCTCTTCCAACAACACAAGAGAAGACTCTACACATGGACATCACCAGATGGTCAACACCGAAATCAGACTGATTATATTCTTTGCAGCCAAAGATGGAGAAGCTCTATGCAGTCAACAAAAACAAGACCAGAAGCTGACTGTGGCTCAGATCACGAACTCCTTATTGCCAAATTCAGATTGAAATTGAAGAAAGTAGGGAAAACCGCTAGACCATTCAGGTATGACCTAAATCAAATCCCTTATGATT
>SJYQ01004394.1:447200-479206 GCA_006410935.1 Redunca redunca
TTTCAAATCCTGAAAGATGATGCTGTGAAAGTGCTGCACTCAATATGCCAGAAAATTTGGAAAACTCAGCAGTGGCCACAGGACTGGAAAAGGTCAGTTTTCATTCCAATCCCAAAGAAAGGCAATGCCAAAGAATGCTCAAACTACCGCACAATTGCACTCATCTCACATGCTAGTAAAGTAAAACTCAAAATTCTCCAAGCCTGGCTTCAGCAGTACGTGAACCGTGAACTTCCAAATGTTCAAGCTGGTTTTAGAAAAGGCAGAGGAACCAGAGATCAAATTGGCAACATCCGCTGGATCATGGAGAAAGCAAGAGAGTTCCAGAAAAACGTCTATTTCTACTTTATTGACTATGCCAAAGCCTTTGACTGTGTGGATCACAATAAACTGTGGAAAATTCTGAAAGAGATGGGAATACCAGACCACCTGACCTGCCTCCTGAGAAATCTGTATGCAGGTCAGGAAGCAACAATTAGAACTGGACATGGAACAACAGACTGGTTCCAAATAGGAAAAGGAGTGCGTCAAGGCTGTATATTGTCACCCTGCTTATTTAACTTATATGCAGGGTACATCATGAGAAACGCTGGACTGGAAGAAACAAGCTGGAATCAAGATTGCTGGGAGAAATATCAATAACCTCAGATATGCAGATGACACCGCCCCTATGGCAGAAAGTGAAGAGGAACTAAAAAGCCTCTTGATGAAAGTGAAAGAGGAGAGTGAAAAAGCTGGCTTAAAGCTCAACATTCCGAAAATGAAGATCATGGCATCCGGTACCATCACTTCATGGGAAATAGATGGGGAAACAGTGGAAACAGTGTCACACTTTATTTTTTTGCGCTCTAAAATCACTGCAGATGGTGACTGCAGCCATGAAATTAAAAGATGCTTACTCCTTGGAAGAAAAGTTTTGACCAACTTAGATAGCATATTCAAAAGCAGAGACTAAGGTCCATCTAGTCAAGGCTATGGTTTTTCCAGTGGTCATGTACGGATGTGAGAGTTTAACTGTGAAGAAGACTGAGTGCCAAAGAATTGATGCTTTTGAACTGTGGTGTTGGAGAAGACTCTTGAGAGTCCCTTGGACTGCAAGGAGATCCAACCAGTCCATTCTGAAGGAGATCAACCCTGGGGTTTCTTTAGAAGGAATGATGCTAAAGCTGAAACTCCAGCACTTTGGCCACCTCATGCGAAGAGTTGACTCATTGGAAAAGACTCTGATGCTGGGAGAGATTGGGGGCAGGAGGAGAAGGGGACGACAGAGGATGAGATGGCTGGATGGCATCACTGACTCAATGGACGAGAGTCTGAGTGAACTCTGGGAGATGGTGATGGACAGGGAGGCCTGGCGTGCTGCGATTCATGGGGTTGCAAAGAGCTGGACACGACTGAGTGACTGAACTGAACTGAGTGACTGTGTTACATCCAGCTGAAGACTAGCAGGGGGGCTCTATTTCTGCCCCCTTCTGATGCCTATGTCAGAATCTTTCTATTCTACTTTATACTTTAATAAAACTTTTTTACACAAAAGCTCTGAGTGATCAAGCCTCATCTCTGGCCCCGGATTGAATTCTTCTCCTTCAGGGCCAAGAATCCTGGTGTCTTTGCATGATTCAACAACAATCTTTCATTGCCTTCCTAAAGTGCCTGACACACAGTGGATGCCCAATGCTTATCTGTTCAATGAGTGAATGAAGACTGAGAAAACAATAAGAAACTTCAAAAGAGCTGTATCTGGTGGGGGAACAAATAACTGGTTGCACACAGAGTGAAGATGGAGATTTGCAAGGGCAGCAGATTCTCATAGGAGGGGGATAGAAGGGCTCCTCTGGGACAGGGTGTCTCCCAGCACTGCTCCTACAACCAGCTCAGACCCTGAGACCTTGGCCAGGAAATACATGACTAGCCCACAGAAACTACAAAGGACAGGTCACCTTTTGCCTGAGGGTATCACATAATCCTATCAATTATGCTTCTTGTCCCCAGGTCACTCCCGGATCCCACCTTCCTGATTCTCTGTAATAGCCCCTGTCCCACTGTGTGCCCAAGAACTTGGCGCGTTTTTGTTTTTGTTTTTCTTTTTTTTAGTTGCTTTCACGTCTTAAGATGGCAGGCAACCTCTTTCGACTGCTGGGTAGCTGCTCCCTAAGAAGACCAGTTTTCCCCATTTTCTCAGGACTGTCCCTATTTTTAAAATGACATTTATCTGTACTGAGAACTTCCTATATCTTGGTAGCCCTGGACAGTTGTTCATCTTATCATAACTCTGTTCAGGCTGGAGAAATTCTCCCTGATCCTTTGTTCACCACACTGTAGAGTCCTCTAACGATGCTACCCACCTCAAAGGGCAGTGAATGCAGGCCTCTCTCATCTGCACAAACCTCTCTGGTCCCTTTTAGGACCCTGGTCAGAGCCATGCTCAGAAGGCCTGGGGATTATGAACCCATGGGTTGTTTGTGTATTTGTGTGCTTGTGTGTTTGTTTGTATGTGTCTCTGTGTGTGTCTGTGTGTCTCTGACTAGCTATGCATGGTTTTATGTGTCTCTGTGTAGGTTTATATGTGTCTGCTTGCATGTTTCCAAGTGTCTGTGTGTCTGTCTGTGTCGTTGTTGGTGATGTATATGTCTGTGTGACTATGTGTCTGAGAATGTATTTGTGTGTGTCTGCCTGTGTCCATGTACAGTAGTGAGAGCATCACTTGGGCTGACCCTCAGAGGGAGAGGCTTACCGGTCTACGTGTACACTCCAGTGGCCTGCTCGGATCAATGGTACCCAGTTGAGCTCTCCCTTGTAGTAGCGGTGGTCCACCCCACCAAACATCACCACACTGCCTTCCTGCTTGCCTCTGTAGAGAGAAGTGAGGGTGTGATCCTTGGAGGACAGTAACAACAGCACTGTCTGAGAGCTGCACTTGTCCAACCATCAATGCCCTAAGAAGGTCCCCATGTACAGATGCAGAAATAGCGTCTAGGAGAGATAGAGATCCAGACTGAGATCTGTTACTGTCTCATGAATGGCATAGAGGAGGTTAGAAGCTGAATCACTTGTCTGAGCTCCATCTCCTATGTCTTCTGAAGAGGCCCTGGACCTCCAGCGACCTGAGTGCTCAGACACCCTCATAGAACAGGGTGTTGAAGTGTTTTGGCTTTCCCCGTGTCCACCTTGTCATTTTTCAGGAAAATCAAGGCCTGGGAGTTCTAAGGGTGTGGGTTCAGGTCACCCAGTGTTGGCTCCACTGGCCTGTGATCTACAATGTCCAAAAGGCCGCACACTCAGAAGGGATTCCATCTCTGCTCTCCTTGTGTTGAAATGCCTAATATTTCTTGAACAAGGCGTCCCGCACTTTTCTGTCCCACACTTTCATATCTCACTGGCTCCACAAATAGGGGAGCTGATCCTGGGCTCCCAGTGAAGTGCCAACGAGGAAGGAAATATATCCACCACCCATCTCCTTCCTTCCTTATGAAATTCATAAGCAAATCGTATTGCTTTTTCCTCCAACATGTTTCCTGTTGCCTTCCATTAGCCTCCCTCATAACTCAACCAGATAGACCAAGTTACTGGTCTTGAGCCCAGGAGTAGGGCTGTGTTCCAATAAAATTTTATTTATAAAAGCCAGTGGTAAAGCCAGGTAGGGCCCTGGGGCCATAGTTATCCTTGGTTATATTACTCTCAGGATACTTCTTTATCAAGGGTTTTATAATTTTTGTGCAACTGAAAGCATCTTACAGCTAATTTGGAGAAAGGAATTGTCCATCTCAGACTTACTTGGTCAAGTAGAAGGCAAAAACAGGCTCAGAAATGGCACCTTCATTCTTCAGCTTGTCAAAGATGGGGATGGCTCTAGACCAGGATCGGTTGGGGTAGTTCAAGCCCAAGACGCCATCAAATCTTCTGGCCTCAAACCCATATTCTTCCATGCTTAGCCCGAACGGCTGGTCAGTACTTACAAGGTCCCCAATCTGTGTGAGAGAAGAGTGTTCCACTTACAGATACGTGAAGTAGGGCTAGTACTAGGCTGGGGTGCATTGCCATTAGGTCCTTAGGGAAGAACTGAGGCTGGGCTCTGTCTTTGGGTGCACACAGATGGTTAGAGCAAGGTGGAAGAGGAATTTGGCTTCCATTTGAGAGAGGCTGTGAATTTTAAAACATCTGCCGCCCTGAAAAACACCACCTGAGTGAGTCAAGTTGGTCTCGTGATTTCTGTATAGGTGGGGCAACCAAGAGTAACGCCAGGTCGTATTGGTGCCACCTTATGGACAACACAATCGAGAGCAAGATAGCCTTCTCTTTGGCATCACTGTGACCTAATGACAAGAATGGACTGAATTCTCTGTAATGTACTGTGGATTCTACATCTGTCCAGGAAGACAGAAGCCTACAACACAATCTTCCCTGTAGGGTTCTATGAAATTACTGCCTGGGGAATTCATTGGGGCTATGTGTATATTTCTGTTACTGTGTATGACACAGAGAGAGGGGAATTACTCAAGTATTTTGGGGGGAGGCAAGCCATAGATTTATTCGACTCTCAAGGGTCCTCTAGAGTGAGAACTCATTTATCAGGCTCCTTGACTTCTCAGGTCTCTAGTTTTCCACTCTGGACACCTGAAGCCCTTGACTGCCCTCAGGGTCCCCACATCAGTTTTATCTTGTCCCCAAACACCTCACAGCAACTTCAGTCCTGAAAAGCCAGCCTAACTCCACCTTTTATCACCTGTGTGCTCTCAGCAAGGCCCTTTGCTGTCTGGACCTCAGTTTCCTCATATGTCTCATGAGCTAATCAGAGTAATTGCTTTGTGGGGTTGTTGCAGAATTAAACCGGTTATCACCGGAAAGTGGTGGGAACAGTCTGTTAATATAAAAGTGGGTGCTTTTATCCCTTCTCGCTCCCAGCCAAATGAACCTTGAACTGCTCATGGGCATTAACGCTGCAAGTCCACACCTCAATCCACTCTCTGGGTTAGCTAATTTGTTTACCCATGTGTCACCACGGGCACTGCCACCCCAGAGACATGATCCTGTTAATAAGATGGCCAATATCTATTGGAGTTAGGTTAGGAAATGTCCTGCCAGATGGTCCTGCATCTGTTTCACAAGCAGTGGTCGCCTCATATCCAGTCCTGACTCAGCATTTGTTACACTGTTACCCGAACTGTGTCATAAGCAATAACTCCTTTCATATTCCCAGACCCATAGGCGATCCTGAAGGTCTTATTGGTAGGTCGGAAGGTGGAAGACTGAAGATGTCGGAACATAATCTTTTTAGCTGCAGACAGAAGAGATGAGTGTCATCAGGTGCCAAGGGTAGAAAACAGGGACGCAGGGCAAGTGAAGGATGGTCCGGTATGGGGTGTCTACTCACAACAGGCTGGACTGGTGCAAAAGTCAGAGGGCACCCACAAATCAGATGAGCCTGTGTCAAAGACAACCTGGAATTCCTGTGGGGGTGTTCCAATTGTGATGTTACCCATGTAGACCACCTACAGGTGGAAGGAGGGAGAGGGTTAGTGCAGAACTGGCTACCCTCTATTCCCACACTGATGCCCCCCCTGGATGTCACATATCTCTTGAGACCACTTTCTAACCACCATGCAGCTCACAGACTTTGGTCACAGAGATATCTGCATTTGATATATTATTTTCCTGTGCTACATTGTATGCAGGATATTGACTCTATGACCAAGCTGTGGAGCACCATCCTCCCAAAATACTCACATCCATGAAGTTTCTCAGTGGGTGAATAGTTAGATTTGAGCCATGAAAAGAAATCTGGGGCAGTCTGTAAGGATGCTCCTTCAAGACATCGTTCAGCATGTTTTTTCCACTGAGGGTTTTTCTCATGGTCTTCACTCTCCTTAGAGGTATTCTTTCACCGATCATTTGACAAAGAAAACAAAGAAGATGCTACAATTGGCTGTCTGTGTTAAGGTATAACTGTCATTGTAATGGCCCTTTGTGTTTTCTAATCATTTTTATGAGGCACATTATTATCAGAATTTCATGCATATACCATAGCAAAGACATAGATTTGAATACAGGTTCTTTTCTGAAATATTGGGTAAGCCATATGATGATGTGGTGTCTCAGTGTCCCCTTCGGCAAAATGGAGGAATGTAACAATACAAACCCTCCAAATAGAATATCTTGGGGATAAGCGAAGTGATGGATATAAGGTACCTGATTAATAGGAAGTGTCAACAATGACAGCCATTAGCATTGCTGTTGCCATCCCACTCATTCCTTCTCAAAGGACCTCAAGGAAGGACTCTTATTCTCTTTTACAAGGGAGCAATTTGAAATGCAAGAGATTTCTGAGTTGGGTGTGGTCACACTGCTTGTCAGATATAAAACAGTGTATCTTTCTCCAAGTTGAAAGAGAAGAGAGAGTTGAAAGAAGAATCCAAGATATAGGGAACAAGTAAGGGAAATTCAGAGGCTTGACAAGGAAGTAAGAGTCAAATGAAAAATTAAAAGCAAACAACACAAAGAGAAATAGACTGCCAGTGACTTCCAAAGAGATGGAGAGATAAATGACAGTGATACAGACATGCAGACATAGGCATATACACATTGAAATAGACGGGGGAAAAGAGGACATGTTGAACAAAATGTAGAAAAGTGCTGTTCCACAGGACCACATCAACATCTGCATAGATTGTGCACTGAACAGTTGTGCACTGACCTGTTTCACTTTCAACAGGTCATGACATGACTGGACCCCAAGTGGTGTGCAACCCAAATCTATACCAAGACCTTGGGATCCACAGTTCCTATAGCAAGTTACTTAGCAATAAGTCAGAGTTGAACTTTAAGACTCTTACGGAAATATTACATTCCCTTCTAAATCTGATGGATGGAGGAATAATCAGATGAAAAGAAAAATCCAAGAAAGGAACATGATGTGACCTACAGTCCCCATACTTACTTGACTATGCACTCTGAGAAGGCCACCAGCCCGAGGAGCATAAGCCACTTCATGCTTCTTTCCCGGCTCCAAGTACTCAGGGAAGTTTGGGTTCTTAGCATGTAGTGGAGACCGGGAGCCCCTAGTTATATATGCTCTGACCTACCCTAGTTTTCCCCTTCAGGCCACTAAAAGATCTGAAAAAAACACAAAGGTCTCAGTAAAAACTTTGCCTTCATCAGTGTCCTTGGCGAATGGACTTTGAAGCTTTTCAGAATACAGAGCATTGAACTGTAATCTCTTCCTTGAATCTTGGCTGTAAAATCAAACTCATCTGCATGGACATCTAAGAAGATGGAAAATCTTGCCTACTTGGAGAAAAACTGCTAACAACATCATGAAAATGGATATTAGGGGCCATGCTCGACACACGTGGTTTCATATCATCTTCCTAGCCACTTCGTGAGATATACATTGCTGTCTTTGTTGGCGAGGACATTGCTAGGTTATAAGTCATCAAATGGCAAAGTGAAGACTTCAGGGACAGCCCAGGGACATAGAACTGGGTTTAGGTAGTGGGTCTAATGGTAGACATAGGGGTGCCTATGATGCCAGGCTGCATCAAAGATTTAGGGCAGAGCAGTACTTCAATTGCATGCTTTCAGTATTGAAAGAAATGTCATATGCATCCACAAGATATTTTATATCATCCAACAAATGTACAAGGAAGAACTGTGTGCTAGGTTCTGGGTTAAAGGCTTCAAAGTCAAAGTTGATCAAGACAAAAGTAGTCTTTATCTTAAGAGAGCTAGAAGTCTAGTTCTCACAAACTCATGGCCCCAGGAGGCAGGAGATATGATACTAGGACTAGGTGGCTATGTTGGAATCTGGGCAGCACAGGCCTTACCACTGGGAGCAGCCTTTCCTCCACTTCACCCATGCTGGAAAGCAGGCCAGTTGGCCATGTTTTCAAGAGAATTGGAATTTTGGATATTTATGTACAATCTACTGATTTTAATGTTAGCAGCTAATTTTATTTTCCTGAAAAAAAAAAATTGGGAACAAAATCTCCACAACGATGTGCTGGAATCAGCCTTCAGTCTCTGCAGTTTTTGGTTTTTGGCCTAGAGTTTGGAGTGCAGTGGGGACAGAGAGGAATTTAATTCTGTTGGTTGATTTTAAAAGAGCCTGTATGCATTCTAAACATGTTGACTCATTGGAAAGACACTGATATCAGGAAAGATTGAAGGCAAGAGGAGAAGTGGAAGACAGATGATATCTTTGGATAGCATCACCAAGTCGATGGACATGAGCTTGATAAATTTCCGGGAGTTGGTGATGGATAAGGAAGCCTGATATGTTGCAGTCTATGATATTGCAAAGAGACGAACACAACTGAAGGACTGAAGTGAACTGAACAGATTGAGAACAAAGACTAATAAATCTAATTGCATCAAGTTGTTGACTAGCTACCTATAACGACACATTACTCAAGTGGCTTTAAAATTCAGACTCTACATCCACAGTGGAATATTTTCTAAGGAAAAACAAAAATCTGGCCAATCAAAACAAAACCAAAGAAAACCAAGAGAAAAAAAGGAAAGAAATTTGACACTATATTCAACAACTTCAGTTCAGTTGCTCAGTCGTGTTCAACTCTTTGTGAGTCTGTGAACGGCAGCACACAAGGCCTCCCTGTCCATCACCAACTCCCGGAGTCCACACATATTCATGTCCCTTGAGTTGGTGGTGCCATCCAACTGTCTCATCCTCTGTCGTCCCCTTCTCCTGCCCTCAATCTTTCCCAACATCAGGGCCTTTGCAAATGAGTCAGCTTTTGGCATCAAGTGGCCAAATATTGGAGTTTCAGCTTCAGCATCAGTCCTTCCAGTGAACATTCAGGACTGATTGCCTTTAGGATGGACTTGTTTGACCTCCTTGCAGTCCAAGGGACACTCAAGGGTCTTTTCCAACACCACCGTTCAAAAGCATCAATTCTTTGGGGCTCAGCTTTCTTTATAGTCCAACTCTCACATCCATGCATGACCACTGGAAAAACCATAACCTTGGCTACATGGACTTTTGTTGACATAGCAATGTCTCTGCTTTTGAATATGCTGTCTAGATTGGTCTCAAGTTTCCTTCAAAGGTGTAAACATCTTTTAATTTCATGGCTACAATGACCATCTGCAGTGATTTTGGAGCCCAGAAAAATCAAGTCAATCACTGTCTCCACTGTTTCCTCATCTATTGGCCATGAAGTGATGGAACCACATGCCATGATCTTAGTTTTCTAAATGTTGAGCTTTAAGCCAACTTTTAACTCTCCTCATTCACCTTCATCAAGAGGTACTTTATTCTTCTTAACTTTCTGCAATAGGGTGGTGTCATCTGCATATCTGAGGCTATTGATATTACTCCCGGCAATCTTGATTCCAGCCTGTGCTTTCTCCAGCCCAGCGTTTACATGATATATTCAGCATGTAAGTTAAATAAGCAGGGTGACAATATACAGCTTTGACATACTTCTTTCCTGCTTGGAACCAGTCTGTTGTTCCATGTCCAGTTCTAAACACTGCTTCCTAACCTGCATACAGGCTTCTTAGGAGGCAATTAATTCGGTGGTCTGGTATTCCCATCTCTTTCAGGATTTTCCAGATTTTTTTGTGATCCACACAGTCAAAGGCTTTGGCATTGTCAGTAGAGCAGAAGTAGGTGTTTTTCTGGAATTTCTTGCTTTTTTGATAATCCATCAGATGTTGGTAATACGATCTCTTGTTCCTCTGCCTTTTCTAAAGCCAGCTTGATCATCTGGAATTTCATGATTCACGTATTGCTGAAGCCTGGCTTGGAGAATTTTTAGCATTACTTTACTAGCATGTGAGATGAGTGCAATTTTTTGGCAGTTAGAGCAATCTTTGACACTGCCTTTCTTTGGGATTGCAATGAAAACTGACCTTGAACAGTCCTGTGGCCACTGCTGAGTTTTCCAAATTTTCTGGCATATTGAGTGCAGCACTTTCACAGCATCATCTTTCAGGATTTGAAATAGCTCAACTGGAATTCCATCACCTCCACTAGCTTTGTTTATAGTGATGCTTCCTAAGGCCCATTGACTTCACATTCTAGGATGTCTGGCCCTTGGTGAGTGATCACACCATTGTGATTATCTGTGTTGTGAAGATCTTTCTGGTACAGTTCCTCTGTGTATTCTTGCCACCTCGTCTTAATATCTTCTGCTTTTGTTAGGCCCATACCATTTCTGTTCTTCATTGATCTCATCTTTGCCTGAAATATTCCCTTTGTATCACTATTTTTTTTTGAAGTGATCTTTAGTCTTTCCCATTCTGTTGTTTTCCTCTATTTCTTTGCATTGATCACTGAGGATGTCTTTTTATCTCTCCTTGCTATGCTTCAGAACTCTGCATTCAAATGGGTAAATCTTTGCTTTTCTCCTTTGCTTTTTGCTTCCCTTCGTTTCACAGCTATTTGTAAGGCCTCCTCAGACAGCCATTTGACTTTTTTAAATTTCTTTTCCTTGGGGATGGTCTTGATTCCTGTTTCCTGTACAATGTCATGAACCTCCGTCCATCGTTCATCAGGCACTCTGTCTATTAGTTCTAGTCCCTCACTGTATAGTCCTAAGGGATTTGATTTAGGTCATACCTGAATGGTCTAGTGCTTTTCTCCACTTTCTTGAATTTCAGTCTGAATTTGCCAATAAGGAGTTCATGATCTGAGCCACCATCAGCTCCCAGTCTTGTTTTTGCTGACTGTATAGAGCTTCTCCATCTTTGGCTGCAAAGCATAGAATCAATCTGATTTTGGTGCCAACCATCTGGTGATGTCCATGTGTAGAGTCTTCTCTTGTGTTGTTCGAAGAGGGTGTTTGCTATGACCAGTGCATTCTCTTGGCAGAATGCCTTTGCCCTTCTTTATTCTGTACTCCAAGGCCAAATTTGCGTGTTACTCCTGGCGTTTCTTGACTTCTACTTTTGTATTCCAGTCCCCTACAATGAGAATGATACCTTTTTTGGGTGTTAGTTCTAGAAGGTCTTGTAGGTCTTGTAGAAGGTCATAGAACTGTTCAACTTCAGCTTCTTCAGCCTTACTGATCGGGGCATAGACTTGGATTACTGTGATATTGAATGGTTCACCTTGGAAACGAACAGAGATCATACTGTCATTTTTGAGATTGCATCCAAGTACTGCATTTTAGAATCTTTTGTTGACTATGATGTCTACTCCATTTCTTCTAAGGGATTCCTGTCCACAGAAGAAGATATAATGGTCATCTGAGTTAAATTCACCCATTCCAGTCCATCTAAGTTTGCTGATTCCTAGAATGTCTATGTTCACACTTGTCATCTCCTGTTTGACCACTTCCAATTTGCCTTGATTCATGGACCTAACAATCCAGGTTCCTATGCAATATTGCTCTCTACAGCATCAAATCTTGCTTCTATCACCGGTCCCACCCACAGCTCTGTGTTGTCTTTGCTTTGGTTCCATACCTTCATTCTTTCTAGAGTAATTTCTCCATTGATCTCCAGTAGCATATTGGGCATCTACCGATCTGGGGAGTTCATCTTTCAGTGTTCTATCTTTTTGCTTGTCATACTGTTCATGGGGTTCTCAAGGCAAGAATACTGAAGTGGTTTGCCGTTCCCTTCTCCAGTGGACCTCATTCTGTCAGACCTCTCCACCATAACCCACCCTTCTAGGGTCGCCTCACATGGCATGGCTTAGTTTCATTGAGTTACACATGGCTGTGGTCCATGTGCCAGATTGGCTAGTTGTCTGTGCATGTGGTTTCAGTCTGTCTGCCCTCTGATGCCCTCTCTCAGCGCCTACCGTCTTACTTGGGCTTCTCTTACTTTGGACGTGGGGTGTCCCTTCACTGCTTTCCAGGAAAGCACAGCCGCTGCTCCTTACTTGGAAGGAGGGTAGCTCCTCTAGGTTGCTGCCCATGATTTGGACATTGGGTAGTTCCTCTCTGCCATGCTTCTGAGCTGCCGTTGTAGCCGCCATGCTTCTGCACCACCATCGTAGCTGCGGCGAGCAATAATTCAACAACTTACTCTTCTTCATATTGTTTCTGTTATTGTGACAGAATCATATTCATGATAACAGGTAAAAGCAAGACAAGAATTAAAACTAATGTTTTAAAGTAAGCCTTTCAGTGGCTAGAAAAAGAGGTTCACACATAACATATACAAGTTTAATTCAAACCCTGATGTCTTAAATCTTGAAGTGAAAGCATAAGTTTGTACCAAATAATTATATTCATTTTTATTTTAATTTTAAGGAAAATGTGTACTTCCTCTTCTGACCGCTGTAAAGCCTAGAAGCAGTGACAACTTGATTATAGTGACTATTTTGAGGTCTAACATGTAGCTTCTAAATACATTTCCCGTCAGATGATCTTAAAGAGATGGCTGATTTCAGGACTGGGTAGAGAAATGCACAAAATAATCTTGGAAATCATGAAGGACCATAAAAGTGAGGGACTTCAAAGACCAGTGGGAACTGGACAGAATGTTTAGGAATCCAAATGAAAAGGCCAAACATTTACCAGCTTGCTGGGCAGAATGAGGTGTCTGCTTCTCAACACACTGTTTATCTTTCTCATAGCTTTCCTGCCAAGAAGCTAATGTCTTCTGATTTCATGGCTGCAGGCACCATCCACAGTGGTTTCAGAAGCTAAGATGAAGAGATCAGTTAGTGCTTCCACCTTTTCTCCTTCTATTTGCCATGAAGGATGCGGCTGGATCCCATGATCTTTGTTTTTTCATCCTGAATTTTAAGCTGGGCGAATGTGTCCAAAAGTTAATAGACAACATCCAATTTGTCAGTGTGATAGACTGCTAGGACACCAACTCAATATTCTGAGCACTGAGAAAGGAAAATAATCATCAATATTAAGCTATTTTTTTTTCTATTAAGCATAGGTTATGTAACTACAAAGAGTTCCAGGAAAACAAGCTAGACTCCACCTTCTGGGGGTGATGAGAGAGTGACGGGGAGCAGCTATAATACAGATGAAGCCTCACTCACTGGCCTGCAGCTCATCTCCTTCTGTGGAGGTCTGGTTCCTAATATACCAAGGACTTGTACTGGTCCTGTCCCACTGTGCTGGTATTGTGGACTCCTGCTCTAAAACCAATAGGGCGGCATTCTGTAGGACAAACCACCCTGCTTCCTCTCTGTTTCTGAACAAATAATTGGCATTAAAATTGGAAGAGAAACAGTTATTTAGTCCTAAATGAGAACAACCAAGTACAACATATGACTACATTCTTCCAATAAACTGTGAAAAGACATCTGCCTTTTGAACATCAGGGAAATTTGCACATGGACTGGATATAAAATGTTCATTTTGGGGGGAACAAAAGAACGTTTTTTTCGTATCGTATCATTCTACCACAAATACTCATTATGTACATTTGGTGAAATGTTCATGTTGTCCTTAAAATACTTCAGGGAAAATGAATAAGCATTAAAACAGAGAGAATAAAATGATGGTCTGTCTTGATTTAAAAACAGAAAGCTGCTATGCTACGCTATGGATTGAATTATGTCCACCCTTGACTGCCAATGTGATGGTATTAGGAAGTAGGGCCTTTGGGACGTACCCTGTTGACATGGGATTTTGATGGTGGTCTCTCATGATGGGATTAGCCTCTCCTTCTTTTTCTCTCTTATTCTCCCTCTTCTTCCTTCCATTCAACCACCACATGTGAGAGCATAGCAAGAAGAGAAAGACGATGCAAGTCAAGAATGTCTTCGCTGGGAATTCAATTGGTCACCACCTTGAAGTTGCATAGTCTCCAGTCTATGACAACCTGTGGGACTAAGGTTAGTTTTGTAGTTATTGATGCCTAATGATGAAATATAGGGTTCGTGACACTCTTCTTTCTTATATTGGTTTTGTTTGAAATTGTTTGGCAGTAAGATGATTATGGAAAGTCCATTTTGAAGGTTCTGTCTTAGTGATGCCCTGAAGAGCCGAAGAATACAGATTTAGGCAGGTCCCAAATGAAGGAGTGATTGGAGGACCACGTGCTCTTTACCCCAACTCATCTCTTGTCATCTAAAAACTGTCCCCTACAGCTGACACCCTTACCACCCCCATCCCCAATCTGCATCTCCATTCTCCTAAGCTCAGTCATCTAGCTGGAGATGTTGATAACTCAGGACAGGGTCTGGAAGCAGAAGGAATGTGGAGATGTCTAGAAAGAATGAACTTGGAAGACCCGTCTTGGTTTTCCCTTCTTCAGTGTGATTTGTAGGTGAGGAATTGGGCCTGGGTAGGGAGGGATCCACAAGTGAGACTGCCTAGATATCTACAAGTGAAGGGAGGAGGAATTCAGAACACAGTAGCCAGAAGGTGGGCAGCGTGCACAGGACCGAGGAGGGAAGGAAGAAGCACTGGGAAAAGAATAGTGCCTACCTGAGGGCCAGACCTTCTTGAGTCTTCAGGTTAAACTTGGAGGTCACGTCATTCCTGTTGGAATTCCTGCTCCAGATGTGGAGGGGAGAGAGCTGTACTCACTCCTAATGTGTCACAGGGAGATGGCCAGCATCCCCCAGAGGCCCTTTGATTCCACTGTGACTGTGGGTATCATCCCAAGCCAGAGAGCAAATGGCAGGTCATCCAAAAGATGACCTACATTAAATTGTATTTAAAATACTACAAAATTTGTCTAAGAGTCCTGGCATATATAGTTCCCAGAGTATTTTGGAGAGATGATTCATCACCCAAGTTTGGGTTCTGCTGAGGAATCTACATGCTTCCCCATTTGGTAACTTCTGAATTATAATTACCTGATCTCAACCCACAGAACCGAAATGATGGTAAGTTCCAGGGGGCAAGGCCTCTAAGGTCCTCAATGTAACAGTAGCTGTGTGCCAAGTGGTCTACACCTCTCAGTCCTGAGCCCAGGACCCATGAACATCACCAGACAGTTACATCCCCCTGCCCACCAGAGGCAACCTCATCATCCTCAGCAACAGCCAGCTCTGAGCCACCTGTCCACTGATTGGCATTGAGTTTCATTCTGGAACAAGTGTTCTGGAGCATGTGCAGTCTCCCTCATCCAAAAAATGGGAAACTGAACCCTGGGGTTTATGACTCACTTTAGCTGCAGGTAAGTTAATGAAGACTTGGGACCCAGGAATTCTGGTTTCCAGGCTAGGAGTCTTCCAGGAAGAGAAAGATGAGAGAAAACTCCATTGCATTCACTGCTGGGTAGCTCTGAGTGAAAGTTTCTTTCCAGTTGCCCCTCAAGTCTGGTTCCGATTTTATCAGCAGATCTGCCTCCATGTAGCAGCAGGAAAGCAATATTCAGGGCTATTTATTCTGGGCTCCAGGCACAGTGGGAGAGCCCCAGCGGTAGTGACCCTAGGAGGCTGTCGTCCAGGTGGTGACTGACTTACTCCCAACTCAGATCCTCAGAGCTCCCACTCCTCATTCACACAAGACAGACCCTTGGCTGACTGGGTAATATGAACCTGCCTTCACAACGAGAAGCATTCTCTTCTCAGCCTTCTGGATATGTGCTTTATGTTTCCTCAGGGAACCACTGGCTGAGCGAGGTTGGGGTCTGAAACTAGCCTGGATGCAGGGGATGTGTTACCACTTTGAAGCTCCAAATAGACCTTAGAGATTCAAAGGCCTTGAGAGAATTACAATCACCCTTATAGTTTGTAGGGACTTTGCTTTATGAATCTGGTTGGAGAAAAAGGACAGAAACACAGGACAAGGCTGGACATCTCTGGGTCCCAGCTGACTGTGATTAGAGTTCCAGCCACCAGGCTTCACAGTCAAGTGCTGATGTTATTCACAAGCCACCTTTGAAGAAGCAGAAGAGGAAAGAGTTTAGGGAAGACAGCAGTGTGGTCAAAGGGCCGTGGGAGTCATATGGGGCAAGATGAAACAAGAGTCATTACTTGTTTCTTTGCTCTATCAGTTTCTTGGTGTTTCTACTCCTGAGAACAAGTACATGGAGATAGTCAGAGGCACTGGTGGTGCCCCTGGCACCTGATGCTTCTGGTGATAACCAGTTTGTGGACACGTCCCTAAGTCCAGAGCATATTCAGCCTAGTGAGAGCCCCAGGTTCTCCCTTCTTGGGAAGGCTGACATGGTTCATTGCTGCTAACTCACAAGTGAAGTATGGGATGAAGTCATGGTTGACCTATATGCCAAGTTCCAAGCATGGAAGGAAGATTAGCAGTGGAAGGGTAGCCATTTATTAAACTTGTTTACCTTGTTCCTTGTTAGGGGCTACTTCCCACATGTAGAATGTTTTTTTCCCCAGATTTTTGCATGGCAAAGTCCTTCTCCACATTCGGCATCATCTCAAATGAGTCTCTCTGTAAGGCTTGCTTTCCCTGGCCACTGCACTCTCACAAGCACAGACCCTGATCCAAAAAGTTCCTAGAAACTTCCCTCCGTCAAAACAATATTATAGTTACAAATGTGGAAATGTTGGAGAGGGATAAATTGAGAGTTTGAGATTAATATATGTATACTACTTTATTTAATAGATAATCAACTGTACAGCACAGGAATTCCGCTCAATAGTCTGTAATATCCTGTATGGGAAAAGAATATCAGAAACAATGGATACATGTGTCTGTATAAGGAAATTAATTTCTGATACTACTAATATTAATACAATGCTGTAAATCAACTACTCTCCTATATAAATTAAAACCTGAATTTAAAAAAATGCTTACATGTAGAGACCCATGGAGTTCTTTAGACTCGCAGGATTTCAGATATGATGCTGGAGGTGGCAGACTGGGTGCAGAAATCTAGATATTATCTGAGGTTTCCTTTTCCTGAGCTTTGGTGTCTTTTGCTTCTAGTGTCACCTTTGATTTGTTTTTGGAGGATCTAATACAAGAGCTTGGAGACACCAGCTGGGTGTTAGTTGAAGGATGAGAGGGAGGCACTAGTGGGAGAGTGAAATCCCAGCTCCATAGCTTTGGGTAGGGTCATGTCTGAGGCACAACTTATATCCCAAGTTCCCTGTGAAAACAGGCTGTAGCTTCCCTCTCCATGACTTGCATGATATCAGATCCAGAGTGGTTTCATCCTTTTTCATGTCCTGCTTCCCCTGAGACCTCACTGGTTTCTTTGGAAGAATCTTTTTCTTTTTTTTTTTGGCCAGGACTAGGTCTTCTTTGCGGAGAAGGCAGTGGCACCCCACTCCAGTGCTCTTGCCTGGAAAATCCCATGAACGGAGGCACCTGGAAGGCTGCAGTGCATGCGGTGGCTGAGGATCAGTCACAACTGAGTGACTTCACATTCACTTTTCACTTTCATGCATTGGAGAAGGAAGTGGCAACCCACTCCAACTGTTCTTGCCTGGAGAATCCCAGGGACAGGGGAGCCTGGTGGGCTGCCGTCTATGGGGATTCGCAGAGTAAGACACAACTGAAATGACTTAGCAACAGCAGCAGGTCTTCACTGCTGCTCAGGACTTCTGTATTTTCAGTGAGCAGGGGCTACTCTGTAATTGCAGTGCACTGGCTTTTCAGTCCTGTGCTTTTCTTGATATAGATCACAGGCTCTAGGTCACTCAGGCTCAGTAGTTTTGGGTCACCAGCTTAGTTGCCCTGGAGCATTTCCTGTCTTGCCAAACCAGGTCTCAAACGCACATCTTAAGCACTGAATCAAAAGGGAAAACACTCTGGAAGGAATTTGAAATAAATCACTTTTACATGAAACTTAGGCACCCTGGCCTATTTATGAGGATACAGATAAAAGATTGTCCCTGCTTCAAGCAGCCTCCTGAGATCAGGACTGATTGAAGTTCCTCTCCCAAGGGTTCCTACAGGATCTTGGAGCTGTCCTGCCATGTGGTTTTGTTCTTGTGAGTTTCTGAATCCCACACTAGAGCACAGCTTCCAGAGGGCAGGGCTGTCACTTGACTCACTTCTAAGTATACATCAGTAGGTATTGTCTTATTCATACCCTAATGTCAAGACAAGGCTAACACAAAGATCAGTTATTCTATTATGAGTGCTAGGTTACAGGTTCAATGACTGTAATCAAAACCTAAATAACATTGTCTTAAATACAATTTCAATTCTCTGTCATATAATGTTAGTGCAGGTTTCTCCACAGAGATGAGGGCCCACTTCTTTCTTGTCACATCTTCCACCTGTGCTACTTATTAAAATAAAAAATTAGAGAAAGGTAAAATATAAATATATTCACTAAATGCAACAAAATAATGACTATATCATGTTAAACACATAGTAGTATCAGGATTAAGTTTGAATGCACAGTGCAAAAAACTAAAACAATAACTTTAGCTAGATAAACTTGATTTTTCTCTCCCACTGAAACAAAGCTGGAGGTTGGCCAGCCCGAGCTTGGGTAGTATCCATCTCAAAGGTTACATGATTGTCCAATACAACTGCAGGAGTTCCAGCCATCACAACTAAAATCCAAACAACAGTTAGGAAGAAAGTAGGGAAGGGAAGAGTCCCATCTCTCAACTAAATCAGCTCCTTGAATGCAGTCTTCCAAGAAATCCTTCTTACAGATCTTCTTGCATCTCTAAGTCACCAGTCATGACTAAGAGCACGGGTGCATAGGAAGGGCAGTCCTGTAGCTACTGGGCTCATGGATATATAACAAACTATTTTCAGTTTTGAAAGAGAAACAGAGGATAGATCATTTTGTAGGTAGCCTGCAGCACCTGCCTTAAAGAACAACAACAAATAAAATGAATGGAATAGGCTGAATAGCTGGCCACAGTGTGGGAGCCAGGAGAAAGCAGCAGCAATGAGAAACAGTTAGAGGGATCTGAACTGTGCTTCAGAAAATAGAGGCAGACTGGTCATTAGAAATCTTCTAAGGAATGAAGTGAGGATTACACATACCACATGACCCAATTTATTTTGAAAACTGCTTTCCCAGCTCAGGTCCCAAATCTCTCTCAATTCTTCAGCTTCTAAATACCTTGTCTTTGTTACCTCACATTCTGACCTACCTGTTTCACCTTCCTTATTTTTGTTCACATCACTTCTCCAATAGTCCACCAGCATTACAAGATCCAGTATTGAGAACTTAGCAACACTTTCTAGAAGTGGGTAGAAACACAATGACTATTTCTGCTTTAATATTTATTTGTCGTGATCAAGGTCTTTTGAAAAGACTGATGTTATGCCCAAGTTGCGAAATCTCCCAATGACCACCAGGGAGCCGATATCCGATGCAAAAGCAGGAGAGTTTTTATTATCAAGCTCAAGCTGGGGCTACCACCGATACTGACGCAGTGGCTATAGGGAGATGCCCTAGCTCGAGCTGACCTCAGTGTAGAAATTAAAAGGAGTAAATTAATCAATTTTTGCAGTACAGAATGGCCGACCTTCCATGTAGGCTGGCCCTCAGATGGCACCTTTGACTTGGGAACTGTACACCGAGTCCAAGATATTATCTTCCTACCACGGATTGGACACCCTGACCAAGGCCCCCCTCCTTGGGTAAAAACTTTTTTACCTCAACAGGGATTTTCTACAGCTCAGGTGTTGGTGACACGTGTAGGAAAGAACCCAAAGAATCCCAAGGAGCCTGAACCAACGGCGCCTTTATACCCCATCTTGCAAGGGGGTGGAATTTTTAGGGGAAGCACACTGATTGAAACTGCCCACCCTGGCCAGGCACCATAGTAACCATTTGCATGAGTTGTTTTATGACAGGAGATCCTGATAAGGAATACGGAACTAATAAGCCTCCACCAATTGGAGGAGTTCGGGAAAGGTCTAAAGGAGACACCGCGTGTACATTGTGAGCCACGTGGCAGAGCAGTTCTCCTGGGTTTCCTTACCCTGCTACTCTCCACCTGAGTGCCCTTTCCCAATAAAATCTCTTGCTTTGTCAGCACATATGTCTCCTCGGACAATTCATTTCCGAGTGTTAGACAAGAGCCCAGTTTTGGGCCCTGGAAGGGGTCCCTCTTCCTGCAACAAATGGTGACTCTGGTGGGACTCTTCTTCGCCAAGACTGACATCCTGACTACTCTGGGTACTCAGGGGCCAGCTTGCCTGCCAATGGACCAGACCCAGCCCAACTTGAACCCTTTTGTCCCAGGTCTCCTCCTGACGCAGACAACTGGCCAGAGTGCCCCAACTGGTAAGGAACAAGAGACTTTATTGATCTCTCTCCCCTTCCCTCTCTTTTTCCTCTCCTTAACCCTTCCTATCCTTCCCTGTTTTTCTAGTCCCCTGGTCCTGGATGCAGGAATCTGGTCAAAGGTCCCTCAGCCTGAGCTAAGGATTGGAGACTGATCACCTCCTCTTGGCAGAGAACTCGAATTCTGGTTCTGACTTCTGGTAGGGCCGAGTTTCAGTCCTCCCTTCTCTGGAGGCCCAGGGAAAAGCCCGTAACGCCTGGGTATCTGTAGGTGGCAGGAGATGTCTGTAAGACCACCCCTTTTGCCTCCCTCTCCCCCTTCTTTTTCAAGCTGGCTTCCTTTCCTCCCTAGAAATCTTTGATGTTAGTACTTAGATGTGAAGTTCTGTGTCTCTATAGGAGGTTTTCTGAGAGAGTGTATTCTTGTATTTAAGGACTTCCCTGGTGGCTCAGATGGCAAAGTGTCTGGCTACAATGCAGGAGACCTGGGTTCAATCCCTGGGTCAGAAAGATCCCCTGAGAAGGAAATGGCAACCCACTCCAGTTTCTTGCCTGGAAAATCCCATGGATGGAAGAGCCTGGTAGGCTACAGTCCAAGGGGTGGCAAAGAGTTGGACACGACTGAATGGCTTTCTTCTTTCTTTCTAGTGGCTCCGAGGTTAAAGAGTCTGCCTGCAATATGGGAGACCTGGGTTTGAACCCTGGGTCGAAAAGATCACCTGGAGAATGAAATGGCAACCCACTCCAGTATTCTTACCTAGAGAATCCAATGGATGGAGAGGCTTGGTGGGCTACAGTCCACGGGTCGCAAACAGTCAGATACGACTGAGCGACTTCTATTTCACTTTCACTTTGATGAGGACAGCTGGGTTTATATGTGTGTGTATATGTGTGTGTTTTAACTCTGTGTTATGTGTTGTGATTTTTCATGGCCATTTTGCTTTGTCTGGCCACCATGTGGTTTAGACCTGCAGCCATTTTGTTAGAACTTGATTTTCTTTCCCTGTGCCTTGAGACCAGGGCTGTCAGGAACACTTATCTAGACCATCTCTAACTCCTGACACAGGAAAAAGGGGGAAAAAAAAAGACTTGAAGCTAGATCTTGCACTGTGTCTGTCTAAATATGTCTTGGTATGTCTCTGTCTCTGGGTAATATTTTTGAGGTTAATTTGTATATGAGCTCTATTTATTTGGCTTAAAAAAAGGTAAGTGCTTACAAATCAAGTAGTTCTAAATTAAACAATAAATTCCAGGTTCATGTGAACTGGGAAATATTCAATGTTAAATACCTGATATTAATGTTTGTTTGTTGACCTATCTGATATAGACATGTCTTCGAGTAATTAACGTTAAGTAGAATATTTTCATTGTACCTAGGTTTAATATAAGTTAAATATTATATCTGTTACAAGTTTGTCAACAAGGAAATTACCTCAAGTTAAAAAAAAAAAAAAAACTTCCTAAATAGAACTCTTTTGAAGTTCTTTTGATCTCTAGCTAACTTTGGGGTGCTTCAGAGGGCCCCTGAAACATCCCAAAGAGAGATATTAAACAGTGTTCATTTGGTTGGTTAAATTACATGGAAAAGATTATCAAATGAGTAATAAATCCGCTCATGTTATAATGTATGGTAAAATAACTAATACAGATATCCTAAAAATTATATGGCATTTTTAACATTCTGACATGTCCTGGTATTTTCATGGAAAACCTGATGACTTCACAAAAGTTAACAAAAGGACTGAATGAACCAGTAAATATGCTTATAACTTTTATGGTTTCTATCTGAAAAATTATGGGTTTGAATCTTATGTTTTCAGGGAGTAGAGAAAATCTTCCTCTCAAACTAATTATGACATTACTTTGGTAAAATTAAACGTTCTAAACAAAACAATTATATTTTCTGATTCCTCTGAAAATTGGAAGTTCTTAGGTTTCCAGTAAGTTTATCAAATGAGTTAGGAAGGTTATCTCATGGGTACAAAAATTTCAAGAAATTTTTGAGACCTTAAAAAGGGAAGAATTCACCCTTGCACTGTGTCTGTCTAAATATGTCTTGGTATGTCTCTGTCTCTGGGTAATATTTTTGAGGTTAATTTGTATATGAGCTCTATTTATTTGGCTTAAAAAAAGGTAAGTGCTTACAAATCAAGTAATTCTAAATTAAACAATAAATTCCAGGTTCATGTGAACTGGGAAATATTCAATGTTAAATACCTGATATTAATGTTTGTTTGGCAAACAACAGATTTGTTAGGCAAAATCTGTGATAAGCCTGTGGTGTGAGTTTCCCAGCCCTGTTTTATTTTAAAAGTTCAGTCTGAGACTCTATAAATGTTTCAGCAAAATAAAAAGCCTATAATCAATTATGGTTATAAAAATCATCAGACCAAAATCAGTGAGAACAGACCTATTTTGCAAACAAACTAGCCTTAATTTGGTTATATTTAATAAAAATATAACCAAGGGTAACTTTAAGGAGAAAAAGATATTTCAAAATGTTAAATACCAGTTTGTTAATGGAGGTCTGCATCTAGTAAGATGCATCTCTTAGATAATTCTTTGCTGTTATGTGATATTAATGTAAAATTTAATTGAATTCTTGAAGAACACCCTAAGTTTGTTTCTGAAGCTTATCTCAGTAATCTGTCTTTGGATGAAGATCAGATGCCTCACGACCTGCAACCAGGACTGGAAAAAGACATAATTTAAGGGGACTGTCTCCAACATGGATGGAAGGACTTTTTTATCAGGAGAGACTACACTACACCAGGATGAGAAGACGATGACATCAGAGGTAGACAGCTTCCTCAAGATGCTGGACCTGATTTGTATGATCATTTATGTTTTCTTGACTTCTTAGACCTTTGCATATAAGTCAAATGCTTTTCTATCATAGGCCTGATTCTATGCTAGTTTTAAAAATCAATCCAATTGTTGGGTTTGTGGCCAATTACCTCTGTCTAGCTCTGGGTTACCTTGGTAAATTTCTCTACTACCAGACTCTAACTGGTTGGCCCTTAGAAAATTTACTTAAAAAATTATAGTCATATTCAGGTCACTGTGATATTACTAGATAGGATCCCCTCACCGGGCCAATTAATAATGCCTGCTCTGACTCTGGCTATAAATTTGAGCTTTTTTCTGTTACCCAAGCTCAATCAGAACAAGAAAAGTTTCCATAAAGGAGGGGAAAATCTCCCACAATTATGGGATGGATTTATATAGATAATACCAGGCTATAGTAATTTAGGTTTAAAGTCTCCTCTGTGTTGAAAAAAAAAAAAAATACTAAAGATAATCAGTCTAGTAACACTAGAAAACTGGGCTATGTGCCTTATAGATGGTGCCAATATATAATTTCCCTGGAAGATAAAAATTCTACAGGTCAGACTAAGTCAGATAACCTGAAGATATACTGGGCTACATCTAATGGAAGTTCTTAACATAAGTCTTACTTGTGACTTTACTAATACTGCTGACTATGTTATTTGTATTTCACCTGTTTTCCAAAATTGCTTTTTCTTACACTGTCAAATATGTGTGTGAGGCCTCTAATAGAATAATATATAGTCCCATATGAGATCGATGATGGTAACAGTGTAACTCTAGATATGGTAAGAAGCAACAAGAGGGAATATTTTCCTGGACCAAGAAGCTAGTAAGACAGGTGGTCCAGAGAATTTTGGATACTGTTTTATGGCCTAGTCCAGTAACAGCACATTGAGTGGCCTGTCAACAGAATCTTTGCCAAACCTGAGGATGGACATTCTCAGCACCATGGGATAAAATGGTCATGAAATGCCCCCCTCAAAATCATGGTCAAGTTTATGAGCAAAAAGGGGCTCTGCCAACTGAAGACTGACACTTGCCATCTACATCTACAAAGATTAAATCATGGCCGCTGCAACGGCTGACTTTCAATGACCCTGAAAGGAGTTCAGGGTGAAAATCAGGAATAAGGCACTCTGTGCTCTGAGAAAAATTGGCAGAACAGGCCTTCAGATAGTTAGATCTTTTCAGGAGAAGATTTTATGAGTCCCAATTCTTACATCTTCTCGTACCTAGAGAAACACTGATGTCGTTAACGGTGAAATCTGCTTTGGCTATTAAGGAAAATTTTACAATTAAAAGTCAAAATAGAGTAGCTATGGTTCAGATATCCTGGGAAGTAACTAGGTGATGCTATGGGTGTACTTTCAGATTAGACCTTGTATTGCTAAACACTTGAGTTTTCTGAGTCATGTCAGGCTTGAATGCCACCATTTTCAAAACAATGTCTGCTGGAAGCTAGTAACCTTACTTTTTATAAAACTAGGCAACTGGCTACATGGCTACAAGTCTGCTTGAAGTGCCAGGTCCAGACTGGGTTTCAGGCCTATTCTAAAAAGAAATGAGATTGATTTTGTCTACTAAATTCCAGTTATCACTCCTCCAACTACTTCTAATTGGGTCTGTTACACCAAAATGGCAGACCAAGGGATTAGGATTTTAATCATTCAAGACTCAGATCTAGAACTTGGAACTCAGAAATACTTCCAATTCAGTGTCTATACTCCAAGTTGGGGCAGTCCTATGCCCCATTTTGACGGGAAGTTATCACAGTCATAATAGCCTAGTTCTTTAAAATTAAAACTGAGAAGGACTCTGTGGGGCTCTGGAGTACAGATCTGTTCTGTGTTCTCCATTTCTTATCTGTAGGATATAGACTTTGTTCAGCCTCCTTGGCCTTCTCTGAATTCCAAAGCATGGATTCAAACAATTGCTAATCAGGGAAGGGAGGGGATACAAAAACAGAAACAATCAAAGGTTGGTACAGCCTCCAGACAGAGTCCTGGTTCCTACTAAAAAAAAAAAAAAAAAAAAGCATAACAATGTTTTTGAGCCCCCACCCAGGTGGAAGATGGTAACTTCAGACTGAACACAAGATTTCTGGAGCACAGCTCTGTTGCCTCACCACCAACCAATCAGAAGGGGTCACAAACTCTGAAACCCTCACCCCAAATGTTGCCTTCTGTTTACGGGGACCAGAGATGACCATCCTGTTAGGTCTCTTGTTTGGCCTTTGTCTATTTCATCTCTGAGAGGGCCCAACTAAATTGCTGTTACTACAAGGATAGAAGCTGGTTTCAGATGTGGAAAACCCCAACTTAGATCAGGTAGAGAGAGACTTCTGTTCTGCTAGGCAGGCCTACGCCCATGCACAGCAGGAAGAAGTTACAGAAGAAAGAGACCTCTGCCCCAATTCCCAAGAAGTATCTTGAGAATGAAGTCTCTCAGGGGGCCTATGTGCTGTGTTAGGGGAAGAACGTTGTTTTTATGTGAATCACTCAGGGGTAGTCAGGGAATCCCTGGCCAAGACAAGAGAAGGGCTGAGTCAGAGAAAAAGAGAAAGAGCAATGTCTCAAAATTGGTTTGAATCCTGGTTCAACTCATCCCCCTGATTCACAACTCTCATATCTTCCTTGGTAGGGCCCTGATTATCTTGTTACTGCTACTCACCCTCAGGCCATGCTTACTAAACAAATTGGTGGCCTTCATTAAAAGCTGCATCAGCTCATGGTGCGCAGATCCCAGTATACGGCCTTGCCAACTGTCCCCTTAGAAGGAGACAATATAAAGCTGACCCCAGACCCACGATTGGGTCTGTCCTGGATCCTAGAGAAGGGGGGAATGAGGAATCTAAGCTACTCCATTTTTTTAACAGAAAAACTCCATTTTGTAAGGTTCCAGGAAAAGAGCCTTTGGAAATCCAAAAGCCTTTGGAAATCCCCTGACCTCACCCCACCGCCCATGAGCCAATCGGACCCCAGACCAAAATCTCCTGACTTAATGCTCAGGAATTTGTGGTCTACCTAGACAATAAGGACCAATCAAGAAACAACACACAACCCTTCGAAAGAAAGTGACCAATCAGACATTCCCCTACCTAGAAATCCTTTTTTCCATGTATACTCCCTATTAAAGCAATGTAATCTAAAACCCGGGGCTCCTCCCTATAGCCGCTGCGTTGGTATGAGTGGGAGCCCCAGCTCGAGCTTGGTAATAAAAACTCTCTTGCTTTTGCATCGGATATTGGCTCCCTGGTGGTCATTGGATGATTTTACGACTTGGGCATAACACTGAAACGGCTAGAATTATGGAGATCTCACATTTCCTCTAAAATCCCAACCAAGAATGTGACTTCCTTGGACCTGGAGGGGATGTGTTCACTTTTGGATCCACAGGTTTTAGCAGAACAGTAAGTCCCCTGTATATGAACAAGTTACATTTGAAAGGGAAGTTCAAAAATTCCAATTTCTTCAAAAACCCAGCAAAGTTTCTTAGGTAGCCAACTAAGACAATTGGTTATATATTACTGTAGTTTAATAGCTTTATGATACTTTACATGCAATTAATACATAAAAAACAAACACAAACAATAAAAGAAACATTTTAAATCTTGTGTACGTGGATAGGGCATGGCAACCCACTCCAGTATTCTGGTCTGGAGAATCCCCATGGCAAGAGGAGCCTGGCATACTGCAGTCCATATGTTGAAAATTCAGACACAGCTGAGCAACTAAGTACACCTTTAAAAATAGAATAGTAGTAGCATCTCCATTACCACTGCATTTACACTTCCTTTCAGACAGCGTAGGCTTGAAATAAAAGTCCTGCACTATTGTAGTCCATACAGTTCTATACAGTAAAGTACACAAATGCACACCAACTTATCTTGGATGTGCCCTCGACAATGGGTGTCAGATCTGTGAACTAACTGATGTGATTGCACATGCAAATGCACTTTTACATGTTTGGAAGTTTTCAGCTTGAACGTTTGTATGTAACAGACTTGCTGGACAGGTTTTCAGTGAATGTATGTAGTGAAGGAACAAGAGAGGAGAGTAAGGAGCTGCCTGTTCTTTCTCTTTTTGCTTGTATTATGGCCACTCTGAATAGGAATTTCTTTGGGTGTAATCGAGGCTTGGTGTATGGGAACATGGTTGTAAGTGACAGAGGACCAGGATCCCAGGAGGTAGGACAAGAGCCGTGGTTGGTTGAAAAGAGCCAAGAGTGTGAAATAGGAGGAAACAAGTTTTCACTGGTTTATGTGAAAGACGCGGCAAATATCATCCAGCTTTGTGTGTAGTGATTGAGCTGTGGTTTAGAGGAGCAGTCCCTGTTGTCCAGGATGAGCAAGAGAGGAGACTGCACCGTGAAAATCAAAGCTGTATGTCTAGTGTTGTCTATGTATGTCAAGTATGTCTAGTATTGAAGAGATATAAGTCCTGTCAATTTACCTGCTCCTTCTTGGAAAGAATTAGAGTAGTAAAGTAGGGAAGGTCTACACTATGCTAGCATCTTCTTCTGTCCAGTGAACATTGGTTTCTAATGCCATTTCTTTATAAATAGAGGGTGTACTTCATATGATTGGAGGCTTCTAATTTACTGTTCCATATAAACGTTTGGTGCTGTTTTGTGCCTAGGCAAAGGGGCCCTGAAGCGTGGCAGGCTCTGTTTCAGCTGCAGAGTGCAGTGTATGGGGATCTGCTGTCGTCTGGGGCCTGGGGTATATCTTCAGTCTGGGTTCACATCTGAGGGGTTGACTCTATTTGGGTTTAATTCTATCATCTCGCTCTTTATCCTCAGTTTGTCCCATGTTCTTTCTTCCCACGTCTCTTTTTATCCCTGACGTTTTTGTGACTGAGTAGTTTTTATGATTTCCTTTTATAGACTTTGTCACTTTATTAACTGTAACTTTTTTAAGTAGTTTTTTTTCCTTTTATTTTTATTTTTAAAATTTTTATTTTAACTTTAGTTTACTTTACAATACTGTATTGGTTTTGCCATAGATTTACATGAATCCACCATGGGTGTACATGCGTTCCCAAACATGAACCCCCCTCCCTCCTCCCTCCCCATAACCTCTCTCTGGGTCATCCCCGTGCATCGGCCCCTAGCATCCTGTATCCTGCATCGGATATAGACCGGCGATTCGTTTCTTACATGATAGTATACGTGTTTCAATGCCTTTCTTCCATCTCATCCCACCCTCTCCCTCTCCCTCAGAGTTCAAAAGTCTGCTCTGCACATCTGTGTCTCTTTTGCTATCTCACATACAGGGTCATCATTACCATCTTTCTAAATTCCATACATATGTGTTAGTATATGGTATTGGTATTTTTCTTTCTGGCTTACTTCACTCTGTATAATCAGCTCCAGTTCCCTCCATCTCGTTAGAACTGATTCAAATGTATTCTTTTTAATGGCTGAATAATATTCCATTGTGTATATGTACCACAGCTTTCTTATCCATTCATCTGCTGCTGGACATCTAGGTTGTTTCCATGTCCTGGCTATTATAAACAGTGCTGCGATGAACAATGTGGTACATGTATCTCTTTCTATTCTAGTTTCCTCGGTGTGTATACCCATCAGTGGGATTGTTGGGTCATAAGGCAGTTCTATTCGCAATTTTTTAGGAATCATCACACTTCTCCATAGTGGCTGTACTAGTGTGTATTCCCACCAACAGTGTAGGAGGGTTCTCCACACCCTCTCCAGCATTTATTGCTTGCAGACTTTTGGATCACAGCCATTCTGACTGGTGTGAAGTGGTACCTCATTGTGGTTTTGATTTGCATTTCTCTGATAATGAGTGATGTTGAGCATCTTTTCATGTGTCTGTTAGCCATCTGTATGTCTTCTTTGGAGAAATGTCTATGTAGTTCTTTGGCTCATTTTTCGATTGGGTCATTTATTTTTCTGGAATTGAGCTGCATAAGTTGCTTGTATATTTTTGAAATTAGTTGTCTGCCAGTTGCTTCATTTGCTATTATTTTCTCCCATTCTGAAGGCTGTCTTTTCACCTTGCTTATATTTTGCTTTGTTGTGCAGAAGCTTTTAATTTTAATTAGATCCCATTTGTTTATTTTAGCTTTTATTTCCAGAATTCTGGGGGGTGGATCATAGAGGATCCTATTGTGATTTATGTCAGGGAGTCTTTTGCCTATGTCTCCTCTAGAGTTTTATAGTTTCTGGTCTTACATTTAGATCTTTAATCCATTTTGAGTTTATTTTTGTGTGTGGTGTTAGAAAGTGATCTAGTTTCATTCTTTTACAAGTGGTTGACCAGTTTTCCCAGCACCACTTGTTAAAGAGACAGTCTTTACTCCATTGTATATTCTTGCTTCCTTTGTCAAAGATAAGGTGTCCATAGGTGTGTGGATTTATCTCTGGGCTTTCTATTTTGTTCCATTGATCTATATTTCTGTCTTTGTGCCAGTACCATACTGTCTTGATGACTGTGGCTTTGTTGTAGAGCCTGAAGTCAGGTAAGTTGATTCCTCCAGTTCCATTCTTCTTTCTCAAGATTGCTTTGGCTATCAAGGTTTTTTTGTATTTCCATACAAATCTTGAAATTGTTTGTTCTAGTTCTGTGAAAAATACCGCTGGTAGCTTGATAGGGATTGCATTGAATTTGTAGGTTGCTTTGGGTAGTATACTCATTTTCACTATATTGATTCTTCCAATCCATGAACATGCTATATTTCTCCATCTGTTAGTGTCTTCTTTGATTTCTTTCATCAGTGTTTTATAGTTTTCTATATATAGGTCTTTCGTTTCTTTAGGTAGATGTATTCCTAGGTATTTTATTCTTTTCATTGCAATGGTGAATGGAATTGATTCCTCAATTTCTTTTTCTACTTTCTCATGATTAGTGTATAAGAATGCAAGGGATTTCTGTGTGTTGATTTTATATCCTGCAACTTTACTATATTCATTGATTAGCTCTAGTAACTTTCTGGTGGAGTCTTTAGGGTTTTCTATGTAGAGGGTCATGTCATCTGCAAACAGTGAGAGTTTTACTTCTTCTTTTCCAATTTGCATTCCCTTTGTTTCTTTTTCTGCTCCAATTGCTGTGGCCAAAACTTCCAGAACTATGTTGAATAGTAGCGGTGAAAGTGGACACCCTTGTCTTGTTCCTGACTTTAGGGGAAATGCTTTCAATTTTTCTCCATTGAGGATCATGTTTGCTGTGGGTTTGTCATATATAGCTTTTATTATGTTGAGGTATGTTCCTTCTATTCCTGATTTCTGGAGAATTTTTATCATAAATGGATGTTGAATTTTGTCAAAGGCCTTCTCTGCATGGCTTTTATTTTTCAATTTGTTAATGTGGTGAATCACATTGATTGATTTGCAGATATTGAAGAATACTTGCATCCCTGGGATAAAGCCCACTTGGTCATGGTGTATGATCCTTTTAATGTGTTGTAGGATTCTGATTGCTAGAATTTTGTTGAGGATTTTTGCATCTATGTTCATCAGTGATATTGGCCTGTAGTTTTCTTTTTGTGTGTGTGTGTGGCATCTTTGTCAGGTTTTTTGTACTAGGGTGATGGTGGCCTCATAGAATGAATTTGTAAGTTTACCTTCGTCTGCAATTTTCTGGAAGAGTTTGAGTAGGATAGGTGTTAGCTCTTCTCTAGAGGAGCTGGTAGAATTCAGCTGTGAAGCCGTCTGGACCTGGGCTTTTGTTTGCTGGGAGATTTCTGATTACGGTTTCAAGTTCTGTGCTTGTGATGGGTCTGTTAAGGTTTTCTATTTCTTCTTGGTTCAGTTTTGGAAAGTTGTGCTTTTCTAGGAATTTGTCCATTTCTTCCACATTGTCCATTTTATTGGCATATAATTGCTGATAGTAGTCTCTTATGATCCTTTGTATTTCTGTGTTGTCTGTTGTGATCTCTCCATTTTCATTTCTAATTTTATTGATTTGATTTTTCTTTCTTTTTTTCTTGATAAGTCTGGCTAATGGTTTGTCAATTTTATTTATCCTTTCAAAGAACCAGTTTTTGGCTTTGTTAATTTTTGCTATGATCTCTTTTGTTTCTTTTGCATTTGTTTCTGCCAGAATTTTGAAGATTTCTTTCCTTCTACTTACTCTGGGGTTCTCCATTTCTTCCTTTTCTAGTTGCTTTAGGTGTAGAGTTAGGTTATTTAATTGACTTTTTTCTTGTTTCTTGAGGTATGCCTGTATTGCTATGAACTTTCCTCTTAGCACTGCTTTGATAGTGTCCCACAGGTTTTGGGTTGTTGTGTTTTCATTTTCATTCACTTCTATGCATAATTTGATTTCTTTTTTGATTTCTTCTGTGATTTGTTGGTTATTCAGAAGTGTGTTGTTCAGCCTCCATATGTTGGAATTTTTAATAGTTTTTCTCCTGTAATTGAGATCTAATCTTAATGCATTATGGTCAGAAAAGATGCTTGGAATGATTTCGATTTTTTTGAATTTATCAAGGTTGGATTTATGGCCCAGGATGTGATCTATCCTGGAGAAGGTTCCGTGAGCACTTGAGAAAAAGGTGAAATTCATTGTTTGGGGGTGAAATGTCCTATAGATATCAATTAGGTCTAACTGGTGTATTGTATCATTTAAAGTTTGCGTTTCCTTTATAATTTTCTGTTTAGTTGATCTGTCCATCGATGTGAGTGGGGTATTAAAGTCTCCCACTATTATTGTGTTATTGTTAATTTCCCCTTTCATACTTGTTAGCATTTGTCTTACATATTGCGGTGCTCCTATGTTGGGTGCATATATATTTATAATTGTTATATCTTCTTCTTGGATTGATCCTTTGATCATTATGTAGTGGCCTTCTTTGTCTCTTTTCACAGCCTTTGTTTTAAAGTCTATTTTATCCGATATGAGTATTGCTACTCCTGCTTTCTTTTGGTCTCCATTTGCATGGAATATCTTTTTCCAGCCCTTTACTTTCAGTCTGTATTGTCCCTTGTTTTGAGGTGTGTCTTTTGTAAGCAGCATATAGAGGGGTCTTGTTTTTGTATCCATTCAGCCAGTCTTTGCCTTTTGGTTGGGGCATTCAACCCATTTACATTTAAGGTAATTACTGATAAGTATGATCCCGTTACCATTTACTTTATTGTTTTGG
>SJYQ01004394.1:480844-593898 GCA_006410935.1 Redunca redunca
TTTGTGTTTCCTGTCTAGAGAATATCCTTTAGCATTTGTTGGAGAGCTGGTTTGGTGGTGCTGAATTCTCTCAGCTTTTGCTTGTCTGTAAAGCTTTTGATTTCTCCTTCATATTTGAATGAGATCCTTGCTGGGTACAGTATTCTGGGCTGTAGGTTATTTTCTTTCATCACTTTAAGCATGTCTTGCCATTCCCTGCTGGCCTGAAGAGTTTCTATTGAAAGATCAGCTGTTAACCTTATGGGAATCCCCTTGTGTGTTATTTGTTGTTTTTCCCTTGCTGCTTTTAGTATTTGTTCTTTGTGTTTGATCTTTGTTAATTTGATTAATATGTGTCTTGGGGGTGTTTCACCTTGGGTTTATCCTATTTGGAACCCTCTGGGTTTCTTGGACTTGGGTGATTATTTCCTTCCCCATTTTAGGGAAGTTTTCAACTATTATCTCCTCAAGGATTTTCTCATGGTCTTTCTTTTTGTCTTCTGGGACTCCTATAATTCGAATGTTGGAGCATTTCATATTGTCCTGTAGGTCTCTGAGACTGTCCTCATTTCTTTTAATTTGTTTTTCTTTTTTCCTCTCTGATTCATTTATTTCTACCATTCTATCTTCTACTTCACTGATCCTATCTTCTGCCTCCGTTATTCTACTATTTGTTGCTTTCAGAGTGTTTCTGATCTCATTTATTGCATTATTCATTATATATTGACCCTTTTTTATTTCTTCTAGGTCCTTGTTAAACCTTTCTTGCATCTTATCAATCCTTGTCTCCAGGCTATTTATCTGTGCTTCCATTTTGATTTCCAGATTTTGGATCATTTTCACTATCAATATTTGGAATTCTTTCTCAGGTAGATTCCCTATCTCTTCCTCTTTTGTTTGGTTTGATGGGCATTTCTCCTGTTCCTTTACCTGCTGAGTATTCCTCTGTCTCTTCATCTTGGTTATATTGCTGCGTTTGGGGTGGCCTTTCTATATTCTGGGAATTTGTGGAGTTCTCTTTATTATGGAGCTTCCTCACTGTTGGTAGGGTTGTATCAGTGGCTTGTCAAAGTTTCCTGGTTAGGGAGGCTTGTGTTGGAGTTCTGGTGGGTGGAGCTGGGTTTCTTCTCTCTGCAGTGCACTGGAGTGACCAGTAATGGGTTATGAGACGTCAATGGTTTTGGAGTAATTTTGAGCTGCCTATATATTGAAGCTCAGGGTTGTGTTCCTGTGTTGCTGGAGAATTTATGTGGTATGTCTTACTCTGGAACTTGTTGGCCCTTGGGTGGAGCTTGGTTTCAGTGTAGGTATGGAGGCGTTTGATGAGCTCCTATGGGTTAATGTTCCCTGGATTCAGGAGTTCTCTGATGTTCTCAGGCTTTGGACTTAAGCCTCCTGCTTCTGGTTTTCAGTTTTATTTTTACAGTAGCCTCTAGACTTCTCCATCTATACAGCACAGATGATAAAACATCTAGGTTAAAGATGAAAAGAATCTCCACATTGAGGGACACCCAGAGAGGTTCACTGAGTTACATGGAGAAGAGAAGAGGGAGGGGGTAGTTAGAGGAGACTGGAATGAGATGAGGTGGGATCAAAAGAGGAGAGAGCAAGCTAGCTAGTAATTACTTCCTTATGTGAGCTCCAAAGTCTGGCCTGCTCAGAGACGTTCACGGAGTTATACAGGGAAGAGGAGAAGGAGGAAGTAGACAGGGGTGTCCAGGAGGATAAAAGAAGGAAATGAAAAAGAAAGAGGCAGATCCAGCCAGTAATCAGTTCCCTAAGTGTTCTCCACCATCTGGAACACACGGAGATTCCCAGAGTTGGATAGTGAAGAGAAGGGGGAGGGAAGAGACAGAGGCCACCTGGTGGAGAAAAGGAGAGTCCAAAGGAGGAGAGAGTGGTCGAGCCAGTAATCTCGCTCTCAAGTAAAACTGGATAGTAAGGTTTAGGTTTTTAAATGTACAAAATTGGCAACAAAAACCAAAAAGCAAAGATTAAAAATATAGAGTAGAGGTTGGATTTTCAAAAATACAATATTAAAGAAAAGAAGAAGAAGGAAAAAATAATAATTGAAAAAACAAGTAAACAAACAAACATTAAAAAAAAAACAAAGCCACAAGAATTATTAAAAATCCCCATCAACAGCCACACAAAGACTATATATGGTGTTTGCTTTAAAAAATAGGGTTTTTTTGAAGAGTAATATTTGGTTTTCAAAATAAAAATTAAAACAGAAATAGAGGGCTTAGCAATTTTAAAAAGTTAGAGAAAAAAAAAGAAAAAAAAGGGCGGGAATGGTTGTAAAAATAGTAAAGATGTATCTGGCCCTTTCTCTGGAGTTGTGGGCAGTGTGGGGTCACTTCCTAGGTGGTTTCCTCTGTTTAACTTCTGTTTGCTGGTCTCTTCAGTGTCTGATTTCTGTCCTGGCACAGGGGTGGTGGTGGTGGACCTTATTATTTTTTTTAGGCTCACTTGTTCATTCGCGCTGTGGGGAGGGAGGGAGGGATTCTGCAAACAAATAACACTGTCGTGTGTATGCAGTGTCTCAGCCCCGCTGGGTCTGCCTCTGCTCACGGCGCACAAACTGCTCAGGCTCTACGTTGCTCTACCAGGAACTGTCTGAGGCTGGCCCTAGGCTGCGTGCCCCTCCCTGGTCTAAGCCACTCAGGTTCGGCGTTCAGGTAGCCCTCAGGCGCACAGATTCGGTTGGGACTGCTTTTCATGCCCTTCCCAGGTCCGAGTGTCTCAGGTGTTTGGCGAGCGCAATCTCTGCAACTTGTTGCATTTCTCGCCTCTGCTGCTCAGTTTTCTGGGTGTACCACTGGTGCCCCTTGTGAGGCAGATGATGACTGTCCAGCACCCCCAGAAGTCTTAGCAAAGAAGCCTGCTTGCAGTTTGGTAGGTAAAGTCTCTCCGGGGCTGCGATTGTCCCTTTCCAGCCCTTACGGCTCTGGCTGCCTGTCCCTGGTGGGGGATCGTCTGCAGCTGGCTATTTCCGTTCTGTCCTTTGTTCTGTGCGCGGTCCTGGCGGTGTCTTATGTTCGAGTTTTTCACGTGGTTAGCTATCCCCCAGTCTGGTTTGCTAGTCCAAGTTAGTTCGTTCTGGTTACGTGCAGGGCATTCCTGCCTGCTTCTTACAAAGCACTGCAGCCCATGCCTTCTGCGCCTCCCTGCCCTGACCCCACTTGCTAGTGGCGGATGCAGGTGTCTGTGCTGCTTTTCTGCTGGGGAAGTTACTGTTGGGCTTGTAATCTGTTGGTTTTAATTATTTATTTATTTTTCCTTCCTGTTATGTTGTCCTCTGTGCTTCCAAGGCTTGCCACAGACTCAGCAGGGAGAGTGTTTCCTGGTGTTTGCAAACTTCTCTTCTTAAAATTCCTTTCCCGGGACGGGCTTCCCTACCCAGTATGGAGCTCCCTCTCCACCTCCTTTGTCTCTTTTTTTGTCTTTTATATTTTTTCCCTACCTGTTTTTGAAGACAATGATCTGCTTTTCTGGGTGCCTGATGTCCTCTGCCAGCATTCAGAAGTTGTTTTGTGGAGTTTGTTCAGCGTTGAAATGTTCTTTTGAGGAATTTGTGATGGAGAAAGTGGCATCCCCATCCTATTCCTCCACCATCTTCTCTCAACCTCTTCTTAATATCTTCTGATTCTGTTAGGTCCATATCATTTCTGTCCTTTATTGTGCCCACGTTTGCATGCAATGTTCCCTCCCTATCTCTAATTTTCTTGAAGAGATCTCTGGTCTTTCCCATTCTGTTGTTTTCCTCTATTCCTTTGCACTGATAATGTATGAAGGCTTTTTTAAAATCTCTCCTTGCTATTCTTTGGCACTCTGCATTCAGATGGGTATGTCTTTCTTTTCTCCTTTCCGTCCTGCTTTTGTTCTTCTGTAAGTTATTTGTAAGGCCTTCTCAGACAACCTTTTGCATTTCTTCTTCTTAGGAATGGTCTTGATATGGTATGTACAGATCACAAAATCGAAGATTTTGGCATCCCATCCCACTACTTCATGGCAAATACATGGAGAAACAATGAAAACAGTGACAAGCTTTATTTTCCTGGGCTCCAAAATCACTGGAGATAGTGACTGCAGCTGTGAAAAAAGAGACACTGATCCTTGGAAGATAAAGCTATGAAAAACCTAGACAGCATACTAAAAAGCAGAGACATTGTTTAAAAGCAAAGGTCTGTATAGTCAAAATTATGATTTTGCCAGAAGTTGTGATGGATGTGAGAGTTGGATCATAAAGAAAGCTGAGCACCAAAGCACTGATGCTTTTAAGCTGTGGTATTGGACAAGACTCTTGAGAGTCCCTTGGACTGCAAAGAGATCCAACCAGTCCACCCTAAAGGAAATAACTCCTGAATATTCATTGGAAGGAAGATGCTGAAGCTCAACCTCCAATACTTTGGCCACCTGATGGGAAGAACAGAAGATGAAAGTGTTGGGTGGCATCACCAACTTGATGAGTATGAGTTTGAGCAAGCTTTGGAAGTTGTTGATGGACTGGGAAGCCTGGTATGCTACACCCCATTTCATAGCAAGAAGTTAGCATTATATAGCAAGGTCTCTGAACTGATGTATAGAGGACAATTAGGGAGCAGGCAGAAGTATTTGGGGAAGGAGGAAGGAACAGTTCCTGGATAGCTGACAATGATAGGTTGTTAGGCCTTTTCAAGCAAGAGAAGCTGTAGGGAAGAAGTTCTATGCCAGGTTCAGAGAATGGTAAGAGAAAGGCACAGTGGCAGTGCTGGGATTTCCCAGGGGACAATATCCCTGTTTTACTAAACCTTATCAATGCTCAATACTGTTAGGTGATTGGAAACATGAGTTTTGTTTTGGAAGTGGTAGAGCAATATTTAATGCAAAGACTGATGCTGAAGATGAAGCTCCAACATTTAGGCCACCTGGTGTGAAGAGCCAGCTCATTGGAAGAGACCCCGATGCTGGGAAAGATTGTTGGCAGAAGGAGAGGTATCAAAAGGATGAGATGATGAGACAGCATCACTGACTCAATGGACATGAGTTTGTGGAAACTCCACAAAATAGTAAAAGATAAGGAAGCCTGTTTTGCTGCCGTACATGAAATCACAAAGTGTCAGACATGACTTAGCAACTGAACAATACCAGTGAGGACACAGGGTCCAGTGAAGCCTCTGGCCCTGGTGGGAGTAGAAAAAGATTTAGGTGGAAGGAGAAGCTTCCCATCCTCTGGTACAAGTCCTTGAATCCAAGGCAAGGAGCACAAGATTTTGAATGTGTTTCCAAATATTGTATTCTAGAAAAACAAAGCTGTCTCCTGCAGAAGTGGGAGCTTTGACTGAGTTTGTTCTCTAGATTTTACTGACGGATGTGAAAGGGATCTGGAGTGGGCTAAGTCTGCAAAAACCAGGTGACCAGCTCCTGCAAGGCCAAGCTCATGGTAATCATTCTGCACTAGGTGGAAAACGAATCCAGAGGAAACGTGTCCCATCTAGAGTGAACATGCCAATGTATCAGATTGTTGCAGCAGATCACTTCAATATTGTTTTGATGTAAGTGAGAAATGAACGATGGATGGTTTGCTTTTGTCAATTCCTCTGGATAGTTAGATGACTAAACGTCTGGTTCCTTCAATGCATGGTTGGAATCATGCTTGGGAAAGCAAACTAGATCATGTCACACATATTTTCTTATCAACAGCAGGCACAGGCAGGTTTCTAAGGCGACCCTAGGTATTTTCACCATGAGGGGCCATATGGGGACAGTTTAATTTAACAGGCTGAGATTGGACTTTGTAGGTTGCCATAGTTGTTGCTATGATGAGTAGCCGTAACAGCTACTTATTTGCCTTGATGGAGATGTGGGAAACTGAAAAGAGACGAAAAGCCTTACAACTCTCCTTGCAGTTGATTTCAGGCTAGAAGTAGTTGGCAAAGAAAGGCTAACTGGTAAGGCTAAGGAAGGGAGTAATCTGAGACAATAATCATTAGCTCTTGTGGGACCCCAGAAAACAGAAGCATCTGCTCAGTCTGAGTTCTGTGTTATGCTTCAGAAACAGATGTCATTTGGCTTGAATCAGTATTTAACTCTGAGGATGGCAGGCATAACCTCTAAACAGAAGATTTCCTTCTCCCCAGGTGGCAGAATAATTCATATTTGTTCCAGACTCAGGAAACCAGAAAGCCCTCTCAGGGCCACCTGCTCTTTGCAGGCACGTATGCAATCTAAAAGGTTGAAGTATCATCATGGTGCCCGTTTTCCAGATGAGAAATCTGAGGTTAAGGGACTTGATCAAGGTCACACAGCTAAGTATGTGAAACGCCAGAACAAACCTAGGGTCAGTTCAGTTCAGTCGCTCAGTCGTGTCTGACTCTTTGCAACCCCGTGAATCACAGCATGCCAGGCCTCGTGGTCCGTCACCAACTCCCAGAGTTCACTCAAACTCACGTCCATTGAGTCGTTGATGCCATCCAGCTATCTCATTCTCTATTGTCCCATTCTCCTGCCCCAAATCCCTCCCAGCATCAGTCTTTTCCAATGAGTCAACTTTTCTCATGAGGTGGCCAAAGTATTGGAGTTTCAGCTTTACCATCAGTCCTTCCAATGAACACCCAGGACTGATCTCGTTTAGGATGGACTGGTTGGATATCCTTGCAATCCCAGGAACTCACAAGAGTCTTCTCCAACACCACAGCTCAAAATCAACAATTCTTTGACGCTCAGCTTTCTTCACAGTCCATCCATACATGACCACAGGAAACACCATAGCCTTGACTAGACGGACCTTTGTTGGCAAAGTGATATCTCTGCTTTTCAATATGCTATCTAGGTTGGTCATAACTTTCCTTCCAAGGAATATGCGTCTTTTAATTTCATGGCTGCAATCACCATCTGCAGTGATTTTGGAGTCTCACAAACTAAAGTCTGACATTGTTTCCATTGTTTGCCCATCTATTTCCCATGAAGTGATGGGACCATATGCCATGGTCTTAGTTTTCTGAATGTTAATCTTTAAGCTAACTTTTTCACTCCTCTTTCACTTTCATCAAGAGTCTTTTTAGGTCCTATTCACTTTCTGCCATAAGGGTGGTGTCATCTGCATATCTGAGGTTATTGATATTTCTCCTGGAAATCTTGATTCCATCTTGTGCTTCTTCCAGCACAGCATTTCTCATGATGTACTCTGCATATAAGTTAAATAAACAGGGTGACAATATACACCCTTGACGTACTCCTTTTCCTCTTTGGAACCAGTCTGTTGTTCCTTACCCAGTTCTAACTGTTGTTTCCTGACGTACATAGAGGTTTCTCCAGAAGCAGGTCAGGTAGTCTGGTATTCCCATTTTTTTCAGAATTTTCCACAGATTTTTGTGATGCACACAGTCAAAGGCTTTGTCATAGTCAATAAAGAAGAAAGAGATATTTTTTCTGGAACTCTCTTGCTTTTTTGATGATCTAGCTGATGTTGGCAATTTGATCTCTGGTTCCTCTGCCTTTTCTAAAACCAGCCTGAACATCTGGAAGTTCACAGTTCATGTATTGCTGAAGCCTGGCTTGGAGAATTTTGAGCATTACTTTACTAGTGTGTGAGATGAGTGTATTTGTGGGGAAGTTTGAGTATTCTTCGGCATTACCTTTCTTTGGGATTGGAATGAAAACTGACCTTTTCCAATCCTGTGGCCACTGCTGAGTTTCCAAATTTGCTGGCATATTGAGTTCAGCACTTTGACAGTATCATCTTTCAGGATTTGAAATAGCTCCACTGAAATTCCATCACCTCCACTAGCTTTGTTCACCGTGATACTTTCTAAGGCCCATTAGACATCACATTCCAGGATGTCTGGCTCTAGGTGAGAGATCACACCATCATGTTTATTTATGTCGTGAAGCTCTCTTTTGTACAGTTCTTCTTGATTGCAGCCCAAAATAAAAGACACTTGCTCCTTGGAAGGAAGAAAGGCTATGAAAAACCTACAAAGTGTATTAAAAAGCAGAGACTCATTTTGCTACAGAGGTCTGCACTGTCAAACCTATGATTTTTCCAGTTATCATGTACAGATGAGCAATCTGGACGAAACGAAAGGGTGAATGCCAAAGAACTGAACTTTTGAAATGCGGTGCTTGAGAAGATTCTTGAGAGTCCCTTATAAATCAAGATCACACCAGTCAGTCTGAAAGGAAATCAGCCTCTGACCCCTGCTGTCTTATCTGAAGTATGCACTGTGGGGTCTATGTGGAAAGAACGGATGCTTCCACTGCAAAGGTGCCTAACCATGGTAGCTCCAAGCAAATAGTTTGTAGCTCCACCCCTGGAGGAAGCTCAGAAAGGCTGAAGGCTCTGTGTACCCTGGGTCCCCCGATACATGCGTTTCATTCTCCCCAGCAGCATTGGAGGCCAAGGAAGGGGCATTCTGGGCCCTGGAGTAGGGAGATGGCCCAGGGATCCACTGAGGCCACCACTTATCAAGTAGGACTGGAAAGGACAGAGCAGGCATATGTGGCAGAGAGCTGGTGACTGGGGTGTGGGAACAAGAGGGAACCAACTCTGCATGAAGTATCTCACCCAAAATCCCCTGGAGAACATGCCCAGTGATACAATCATCTGAGATGGGACGCAGAGAGTCTATTTCATTACTCCTTATAATTCCTCTGAATGAGGAGGTTGTGGAGTTGGTGGGTCATCACAAACTCTTCCATGACCTAGACCATCCCACAGTCACCATCCTTGGGGCTACCTCTCCCCAGCACACAATCATGTGTGCTGCTGTGTCAGGTCCAATGACCATGTAAAGCCAATCATAAGACCACATGGCTCTGCCAAGATGGCTGATCTAGGACTGTACATGTAAACTGAGGTGGGTCATTCAGGGAACACCCTTGAACTGTAATAGCTCCGAGCTTCTTTCCATACTAGGAGTTGTCTTCAGCATATAAAACCCTAGGACAGGTAGCTTAGAGTCCCTCACTAGGTGTAGAAGCCTTAAGGAAGAAAGTTGTCAGGCTAAGACTATCAAAGAAGTGGGAAGGGAAACACCGAGGGTGAGAAAGAGAGAACTGATGACTTCTGATTTCTTGGGTCCAGTCACTGAGATCTTTGCATTTGCTCTGAGTCTTGTGTCCTGGATTCCCAGAATCTTTTCAATGAGTCTCCCTTTTCCTTGAAGCCAGTTGGAGTAGGGCTCCTCTCAATTTTGATTCAGACTTGGTTAGATACTTCACTCCCAGACACAAACAGAGGCAACCATTTGTTTCAGCACCATTAAGAGTGAAACCCTTTATTCTTCACTGAGAATAGGGTGAGCAGACCACCAACCACAGTTCACCGGCATCCTGGGCAGCACTGCCCAAAGTGTGAGTTAATGTGTGTTAGCAGCATCCTGACTGATTTCTGAAGCACTCCATTCATTTACACTGCCTATGCCAGGCGAATCCTGTCATTTCCTTGTTCAAAGACCAAGAAATACAGCCTCAGGAAGATGTCACCCAGGACCCAGGTCTCTGTAGATGGACTCAGAGTGTTTTCTTGAAAGGTGGTAAAGCAGCGGCCTCTAGAATCCTGGGCGAGTCAGAGACACACACCAGTCAGCATGAGCCCTTACCGGTGACTCCTCCCACTATCCAGACCCAACACAATACTTTATATTATTTCCCTCTTTAGGTAAATATCAAGGGGTTTTCTGAGCAGCATGATATATGAGAGTTCATCCAAAACCAAAGAGGGCCAAGACATGAGGTTGCCATGAGGAAGGGTGTGGGGGAGGGGAGGACTGGGAGTTGGGGAAAAAGAGTAATGAAAAGCCACAAAATCTTACTGTAAAGTGCAAGGAAATATATTCAATATTCAGTGATAAATCACATGAAAAAAATAAGAAAATATATATTTTTTATGTGTATAACTGAGTCACATTGCTGTGCAGCAGAACTTAATGCAACACTGAAAATTAGCCACACTTCAGTATAATTTTTTGAAAAGAACAAGTGTGTCCGTAGCTCTCCTCACTCTCTGTTTTTTTTTCCTTCTGACTCCTGCTCCTTGTTTTCTCTGCAGAGAATCCTGGTTTTCCTCTTGCATTGCACAATCCATACTTTATTAAAAAATTTACTTTGTATTGGAGTATAGCTGATTAACAGTGTTTTGAGTTTCAGGAGGACAGTCAAAGGACTCAACCGTATGTATCCAGGTATCCTGGTCCCAAAGACACCCCTGCCATGCAGGCTGTCATGTAACTGAGTGGAGTTCCCTGAGCTACACAGCAACTCGTTGTTGGTTATCCATCTTAAATAGAGCAGTGCCCACAACACTTTATTGAAGACTTAACTCTGGAACACTGCAAGGCCTCCTTTAGCCCACACTCACTCTCTTTGGCCACTCCAGGCTTTGTTGGGTAAAGTACTCTTATTCCCCATCCCCACTGGTCAGTCCATAGACCTCATCACTCCTAGTAAGTCCCCAGTGCCCCAATGCAGAGCACCTGGGGATGCCATTTGCATGGAATCGAGGGCAGTTTTGCCTAGAACCAAGCAACCCTCCATATGGTTCAATGAGTTTGTGGTTTTAGAATTCCTGAAATTCCCTCTCTTCTTCAAAGCCTTCTTTGAGCCCATCAGCATGCTCTGAACTTCCGCTTGGAGCTGACATGAAGCCTCCACCCAGTGCCAGGGCTGAGCAGTCACAGTGCACCCTTTATTCACATTGGCATCCATCCTCCCCACAGAGGAGTCGGGTATCCAAACTCACAAAGGAGGCACCTGGCTGGGGCAAGGGGAAGATGCAGCTGAGAACTAGGCTGACCATGTAATTTATCATCCAAATCAGGAAAACTTTGAGAAGGGAAGGGAGCCTATTAACTTATGCTGGAACATCACACCAGGACTGTCCCCAGCCATTCTCCTTGTCACATGGCCTATTTCAGGGACTGCTAGTGCTGAATTTCATGTTCATGCACCTAAGGGTTCAGATTGAATTGAAGCTCTTTGAGGACTGAGGACCTTAGTGTTCCCCTCTCCCTGACTCCCACCATGCCATACGGTGTGGTATCTCTACATTTATTTCAGGAAGATCAGTGTCCCACACGGCCCTTTACTCTCAAGTGATTGGTTTTGTGGAAGGCACAGGCCCAGCCACAGGGCTCAGCAGCATCTATAATGGTTTGACATGGCCTCCAGTAGGCGCACTCCTCCCAGCAGCAGCCCAATGTTCCTGCAAGCTCCAGTTTGAGAACCAACCTTCAGTATTGTCCCCTCACCTTGACAATGTAGCCTCAAGCTGGCACTGGGTAGTTGATGCCATTGATGGTGAAGATAATCGAGGGCTGAGTATTGACCTTAGAACATGAAATGTAGTGCTGTTAGAGAGAGAGAGTGAGAGGTTGGCCCTGGTTATCCTTGTTGTGTGAGGAGACTGGGAGTGACCCTGGGGCATGACCCTTCACCTTGGAACCCTGTGGTGTGCCACCAGTGAGCTTCTGTATGTTATCGACCAGTCTTTCTGGGCCTTTGATATGTGATGTCCTGGTGTCCAAAAAGGCCACGCAGCCATCAGAACAAGCAATAACCTCTCTTTTCATGATGATGCTGAGAGACAAAGGAAGAAAGCTGCCTTCAAGGCCACTCTGAGTCTCCCCCGACTTGTCACCTTCCCGACTGTCTCCTAAATAGCGTTTTGTCTTTCACCCTCTTTTCCTTTGCTTCAACACAGCACCTTTCTTGACATCCCTGAATGCAGTACTTGAATACACCAAGATCTTTTGTACCTTGACACAAGCTGGTCTTCCTTACTTGAAGACTCCACTTTGACAAGCAAAGTTCTTCTCATCTCCCAGATTCCACCTTAACTGTATTGTTTTCAGGAAGTCTTTACCCTGGTGTTTATCAGTCTCCTGTCTTGGTCACACTCTGTAGACAACTCCTCATGTCCACTGCTGCTGCTGCTGCAGCTAACTCACTTTAGTCATGTCCGACTCTGTGTGACCTCATAGAGGGCAGCCCACCAGGCTCTGCTGTTCCTGGGATTGTCCAGGCAAGAGTACTGGAATGGGTTGCCAGTGCCTTCTCTTCTTCATGTCTAGCATGTAGCAAAGTCACAATTCACTATTTGGGCGAGTCACTTCATGTACATCTGCCTTCTTAGATGTGAGGGTGAGTTTTATTCTCCTTGCCTCCCTAAAGTGCCTGGCACACAGTCGATGCCTGCCTAATGCTTGTCTGTTCAATGAGTGAATGAAGACTGAGAAAACCATTAGAAACCTCCAGAGAGCTGTATCTGGTGGGGAACATATAACGGGTCACACACAAAGTGAAGATGGAGATTCGCAGGGGCAGCAGATTCTGATAATAAGGGGAGAGACGGGCTCCTCTGGGAGAGGGTGTCTCCCAGCACTGCTCCTACAACCAGCTCAGGCCCTGAGACCCTGGCAAGGAAATACATGACTAGTCCACAGAAACTCCAAAGGATAAGTCAGCTTTTGTCTGAGGGTATCACACAGAACTGTATCAATTATGCCTCTTGTCTTCAGGTCACTCCTGCATCCCACCTTCCTGATTCTCTGTTATAGCCACTGCCTCACTGTGTGCCCATGAACATGGGGTGCCTTTTTTATTAGTTGCTTTCAGATATTAAGATTGCAGCCAACCTCTCTCAACTGCTGAGTAGCTGCTCCCTAAGAAGACCAGTTTTCCCCATTTTCTCAGTAGTGTCCCTGTTTTTAAAATGACATTTATCGTCATGTGCCATCATTATAATGGGAGTCTATGGTGATCACGCGCTGTCTACGTGCACAGAAATCAAGAGAGCCAATCAGAAGTTTTGACAGACAACATAGACTAGACTTTTAACGTGATTGGTGTAATTATGGAAAGTGCCTTGCAAACCCCTCCCCGCTTGCCTTTATAAGCAGGGAGTTTGTAACAATAAAGCGGAACCGCACTAGACAGAAAAAAAAAAAAAAAGACATTTATCTGTACTGAGAACTTCCTATGTCCTAGGTAGCCCTGGACAGTTGGTCATCTTATCATAACTTTGTTCTGGCTAGAGATAGTCTCCCTGATCCTCTGTTCACCACAATGTAGTGTCCTCTAACCATGATCCACACCTCAAAGGGCAGAGGGGCACCGAGCTGCACAGACCTCTCTGGTGCCTTTTAGGGCCATGGGGACCTTTTAACCCATGGGGATTATGAACCCATGGGTTGTTTTTGTATCTATGTGCTTGTGTCTTTGTTTGTCTGTGTATTTGCATGTGTCTCTGTGTGTGCTTGTGTGTCCCTGACTAGCTATGCATGTTTTTATGTGTCTCTGTGTAGGTTTATATGTGTTTGCTTGTGTGTTTCCATGTGTCCGTGTGTCTGTCTCTGTCATTGAATGTGGTGTATGTGTCTGTGTGAGTGTGTGTCTGAGAATGCATTTGTGCGTATCTGCCTGTGTCCACGTACAGTAGTGGGAGCATGTCTTGGTCTGACCTCAGAGGGAGAGGCTTACCAGTCCATGGGTACAATCCAGTCACCCTCTTCAATCAGTGGTTCCCAGTTGAGCTCTCCCTTGTAGTAGTGGTGGTTCACTCCACCAAACATCACTACACTACCCTCCCACTTGTCTCTGTAGAGAGAAGTGAGGGGGGATCCTTGGAGGACAGTAACAACAGCGCTGTCTGAGAGCTGTGCTTGTTCAACCATCAACGCCCTAATAAGGTCCCCATGAATAGATGCAGAAATAGCGTCTAGATGAGATAGAGATCCAGCTTGAGGTCTGTTACTGTCTCATGAGTGACACAGAGGAGGTTAGAAGCTGAATCACTTGTCTGAGCTCCACCCACTATGTCTTCTGAAGATGCCCTGGACCTCCAGCGACCTGAGTGCTCAGACACCTTCAGAGGACATGGTGCTGAAGTATTTTGGCTTTCCCCATGTCCACCTTGTCATTTTTCAGGAAAATCAAGGCCTAGGAGTTCTAAGGGTGTGGGTTCAGGTCACCCAGAGTTGGCTCCACTGGCCTGTGACCTACAATGTCCAAAGGGACCCACACTCAGAAGGGACCCCATTTCTGCTTTCTCTGTCTTGAAATGCCTAATATTTCTTGAACAAGGGATCCCACACTTTTGTGTCCCACACTTCATTTCTCACTGGCTCCACAAATGGGGTAGCTGGTCCTGGGATCTCTTTTAAATGCCAATGAGGAATGAAAGATATCCACCATCCTTCTCCCTCCTTCCTTATCAAGCTCATAAGCAAGTTGTATTGCTTTTTCCTCCAACATGTTTCCTGTTGCCTTCCATTAGCATCCCTCATAACTCACCCAGCTAGACCAAGTTACTGGTCTTGAGCCCAGGAGTAGGGGTGTGTTCCAATAAAATTTTATTTATAAAAGCCAGTGGTGAAGCCAGGTAGGGCCGTGGGGCCATAGTTATCCTTGGTTATATTACTCTCAGGATACTTCTTTATCAAGTGTTCTATAATTTTTATGCAACAGAAAGCATCTTGCAGCTAATTTGGAGAAAGCAATTGTCCATCTCAGACTTACTTGCTCACGTAGAAGGCAAAAACAGAAATGGCACCTTGATTCTTCAGCTTGTCAAGGATGGGGATGGTTCCAGAGAAGGATATGTTGAGATAGTTCAAGCCCAAGATGCCATCAAATCGTGTGCCCGCAAACTCGTATTCTGCCAGGCTTAGACCGAATGGCTGGTCAGTACTTACAAGGTCCCCAATCTGTGGGAGAGAAGAGTGTTCCTACCTACAGATACATGAAGTGGGGCCAGGACTGGGCTGGGTTGCATTGCCATTAGATCCTCAGAGAAGAACTGAGGGTGGGCTCTGTCTTTGGGTGCACACAGATGGTTAGAGCAAGGTGGGAGGGGAATTTGGCTTCCATTTGAGAGAGGGTGTGAATTTTAAAACATTTGCCCCTCTGAAAAACACCACTTGAGTGAGTCAAATTGGCTTTGTGGCTTCTGTCCAGGTGGGGCAACCAAGAATCAGGCCAGGTCGCATTGGTGCCACCTTATGGACAAAACAATTGACAGCAAGATAGCCTCTTTGGCATCACTGTGACTTAATGACAGGAATGGACTGTATTCTCTGTAATGTACTTGGATTCTGCATCTGTCCAAGAAGACAAGCTGAAAACACAATCTTGCTTGCAGGGTTCTATGAAATTACTGCCTGAGGCATTCACTTTAGAGGATATGTGTATATTTCTATGAGTGTGTATGAGAGAGAAAGAGAGAGAGGTGAACTACTGGAGTATTGTGGGGGAGGCAGACCATAGGTTTATTAGACTTTGAAGGGTCCTCTAGAGTGAGAACTCATTTGTCAGGCCCTTTGACTTCTCAGGCCTTCAGTTTCCCACTCTGGATACCTGAAGCCCTTGACTGCCCCCAGGGTCCGCAGATCAGTTTTATCCTGTCCCCAAACACCCTACAGCAATTTCGGTCCTGAAAAACTAGCCTAACTCCACCTTTACCACATGTATGCTCTCAGCAATGCCCTTGCTGTCTGCATCTCAGTTTCCTCATATGTCTCATGAGCTAATCAGAGTAACTGCTTTGTGGAGTTGTTGCAGAATTAAACCAGCTATCACCTGAAAATGGCTGGAACAGTCTATGAATATAAAAGTGGGTGCTTTTTCCTGTCTTCTTGCTCCCAGTAAAATGAATCTTGAACTGCTCATGGGCAGAGGAGCTGCAAGTCCACACCTCAAGCCACTCTCTGGGTGAGCTAATCCATTTGTCATGTGTCACCGTGGGTACTGACACCCCAGGGACAGGATCCTGTGGGTAACATGGCCAATATCTATGGGAGTTAGGCCAGGCAGGGTCCTACCAAATGGTTCTGCATCTGTTTTGCAACCAGGGGTCACTCCATAGCCAGTCCTGACTCAGCTTCTCTTTACACGTTACCCAAATGTTTTCATAAGCAAGATATCCCTTCATGTTCCCAGATCCATAGGTGATCCTGAAAGTCTTTTGGGTAGGCCGGAAGGTGGAAGACTTGTAATATCTGAACCTAACTTGTGTAGCTGCAGACCCAAAAAATGAGTGTCATCAGGTCCCAAGGGTGGAAATAGGGTGGCAGGGCAAATGAAGGATGATCTGGGTGTGGGGTGTCTGTTCTCACAACAGGCTGGACTGGGGCAAAAGAGGGAGGGCACCAACAAGTCAGATGAGCCTGTGTCAAAGATAAACTGGAATTCCTGAGGAGGTGTTCCAATGGTGATTTTACCTACGTAGAGCATCTACATGGAGAAGGAGGGAGTGGGTTAGTGCAGAACTGGTTACCCTCTGTTTCCACACTCTTGTCTCCCTCTGGGTGTCATATATCTCTTGAGATCACTTTCCAACCACTGTGGAGCTCACAGCCTTTGATCACAGAGATGCTTGCATTTGACTTTTTTTTTTTTTTTCCTGTGCTACATTTAATGAAGGATATTGATTCTATGACCAGGCGTTGAAATGGTACCTCTTGCACTGGAAGCTCAGAGGCATAACGACTGGACCTCTAGAAACGTTGGAAACCCAGGGAAGTCCTGGTGCCTTCATTTGAGAAATTCTGTAGTCTTTTCAAAAGCAGACTTAGCACCCCCTTCTCCAAGAGGTCCTTCTTGATCAATCCCAGGCACTAACTGTAAACTCAGACCACATTCGAACAACACCACACAGGTGACCCTTTCATTTGACATGTATTTACTGTTTGCCTATCTCTCAGGCTGACATGGGCATTCTTGAAGACAAATAAGCCCTTCTTCTAATCTAAAAACAGTAAGCATTGTGTTACATTCTTATGGCCTTACACAGACTACGGGTTCAGTAACTTTTTCCTGCTGTGGTTCTTGCATCTGTGGAAACTGAATTCCTCTGCCTGGTTATTCACAATTGCTTTGCAGTTGGTTCTACCTTCTGATCAGAGATGGTTCATTCTTCATCTGTAACTAGTTGACTCCCTTAGTTCAGAAGGAGCTGCTGCTGCTGCTGCTGGTAAGTCGCTTCAGTCATGTCCGATTTTGTGTAACCCCATAAACAACAATCCACCATGCTCCACTGTCCCTGGAATTCTCTAGGCGAGAACACTTGAGTGGGTTGCCATTTCTTTCTCCAATTCAGGATAGTGAAAAATGAAAGTGAAGTCGCTCAGTCGTGTCCGACTCTCAGCGACCCCATGGACTGCAGCCTACCAGGCCTCTCTATTTTGGGGTTTTTCCAGGCAAGAGTACTGTAGTGGGTCGTCATTGCCTTCTGCTCAGAAGGAACAATCTCCCTCAAACTAATGACACATCTTTGGCACAGAAATGGATGTTTACCTGTCACCTGGTTATTTCTGGGCCCAGTCACCAAAACCAACAGTTGAAGATGACGGTGTCTTCTCCTCTGCGTGGGGCCTGTTTTGCCCAGTGTTTCTGCCTCCTGCAGGAGCCCCAACCCCAACGTCACACGTGGCATCTCCAGATGAGCCCCAGTGCTAGGCTAGCGCATCAGGTGGCACTGTGGATTACCATCCTCCCAAAACAGTCATATTAATGATGTTCCTCAAGGAGTGAATACCTTAGAGATATTGTTTCACCGGNTCTCCCTCTCTCTCTCCCCCAGAGTCCAAAAGTTCTCTCTATAGATCTGAGTCTCTTTTGTTGTCTCGCATACAGGGTCATCATCCCCATCTTTCTAAATTCCATATATATGCGTTAGTATACTGTATTGGTGTTTTTCTTTCTGGCACACTACATGGCAAAGATGTAGGTTTGAATAAAGATTCTGTTCTGTAATGTTGGCTAAGCCATATGACCATGTGTGGTCTCAGTCTCCCCTTCGGTATAATGGTGGAATGTAATGATTCAAACCCTTCAAATAGGATATCTTGGGGATAAGTGAAGTGATGGATATAAAGTGCCTGATAAATAGGAACTCTCAACAATGACAACCACTAGTGTTGCTGTTGCCACCCCACTGTACCCTTCTCATAGAAGCTCAGGGAAGGAGGTAGAAGGGGGAGTCCTATCCTCTTTTACAAGGGAGGAATTTGAAATTCAAGAGGCTTGTGAATTGGCTGTGGTCACACTGCTTGTCAGATATAAAACAGTGTATAAATGGCTCTCCCTATCTTTCTCCAAGTTGAAGAGAAAGAGAGTTAAAAGAAGAATCCAGGAGATAGGGAACACGTTAAGAACATGCAGAAAATTAAAAGAAAAGTTAAAAGAAAACACCACAGAGGGAAATACACTCACAGAGACTTCCAAAGGGGTGGAGAGATAAATGACAGTGATACAGAGATGCAGGCGTAGAGATATGCACACGGAAGTAGAGAGGGAACAAAGAACATGCTAAATAAAACCTAGAAAAGTGCTATTCCCCAGGACCACACCTACATCTGCATTGACTGTGCACTGAACAATTGCAAGTAGTTCCAATTTCAATAGGTCATGATGTGACTGGACCCCAGAGTTGTGCAACTATGCAAATCTACACCAAAAACCTTGGGTCCCACGGTTCATATAACAAGGTACTTATCAATATTTAAGGGTTGAACTTTAAGATTGCAAGGGAAATATGCCATTCCGTTCTAAACCTGATGAGTAGAAGAATAATCAGATAAAAGGAAAAATCACAGAAAGGAAGATGATATGGCTTATAGTCTTCATACTTACATGACTCTGCAATCTGAGAAGGCCACCAGGTCGAGGAGCACAAGCCACTTCATGCTTCTTTCCTGCCTCCAAGCACTCAGAGAAGTTCAGGTTCTTAACATGTAGTGGTGGCCGGGAGCCCCTAGTGATATATATGCACTGACATGCCCTAGTTTAGCCCGTTAGGCCAATAATAGGTCTGATAAAAACACAAAGGTCTCAATAAAATCTTTATCTTCATCAGTATCCTTGGCGAGTGGATTTTGAAGCTTCACAGAACACAGAGAATTGAACTGTAATCTCTTCCTTGAATGTTGACTGGAAAATCATACTGATCTGCATGGACATCTCAGAAGATGGAGAACCTTGCCTAGTTGCAGAAAATACTGCTAAGAACATCATAAAAACGGATATTAAAGGCCAAGCTCGACATTCGTGGTTTCATGTCATCTTCCTAGCCACTTCATGAGATATGCGTTGCTATCTTCATTGGCAAGGAGATTGCTAGGAGGATAAGTTGTCAAATGGCAAAGTGAAGACTTCAGGGACAGCCCAGGGATATACAACTGGCTTTAGGTAGTGGGTTTAATGGCAGACATCAGAGGCACCTATGATGTCAGTCTGCATCAAAGATTTAGGGCAGAGTAGTACTTCATTGCATGCTTTCTGTATTGGAAGAAATGTCATATGCATCCTCAAGATATTTTATAGCATCCAACAAATGTTTGGAAAACTCAGCAGTGGCCACAGGACTGGAAAAGGTCAGTTTTCATTCCAATTCCAAAGAAAGGCAATGCCAAAGAATGCTCAAACTACCGCACAATTGCACTCATCTCACATGCTAGTAAAGTAATGCTCAAAATTCTCCAAGCCAGGCCTCAGCAATACATGAACCGTGAACTCCCTGATGTTCAAGCTGGTTTTAGAAAAGTCAGAGGAACCAGAGATCCAATTGCCAACATCCGCTGGATCATGGAAAAAACAAGAGAGTTCCAGAAAACATCTACTTCTGCTTTATTGACTATGCCAAAGCCTTTGACTGTGTGGATCACAATAAACTGTGGAAAATTCTGAAAGAGATGGGAATACCAGACCACCTAACCTGCCTCTTGAGAAATCTGTATGCAGGTCAGGAAGCAACAGTTAGAACTGGACATGGAACAACAGACTGGCTCCAAATCGGAAAAGGAATACATCAAGGCTGTGTATTGTTGCCCTGCTTATTTAACTTATTTGCAGAGTACATCATGAGAAAAGCTGGACTGGAAGAAACACAAGCTGGAATCAAGATTGCCGGGAGAAATATCAATAACTTCAGATATGCAGATGACACCATCCTTATGGCAGAAAGTGAAGAGGAGTTAAAAAGCCTCTTGATGAAAGTGAAATAGGAGAGTGAAAAAGTTGACTTAAAGCTCAATATTCAGAAAACTAAGATCATGGCATCTGGTCCCATCACTTCAAGGGAAATAGATGGGGAAACAGTAGAAACAGTGTCAGACTATTTTTTGGGGCTCCAAAATCACTGCAGATGGTGATTGCAGCCATGAAATTAAAAGACGCTTACTCCTTGGAAGAAAAGTTATGACCAACATAGATAGTATATTCAAAAGCAGAGACATTACTTTGCCAACTAAGGTCCATCTTGTCAAGGCTATGGTTTTTCCTGTGGTCATGTATGGATGTGAGATATGGAATGTGAAGAAGGCTGAGTGCCAAAGAACTGATGCATTTGAACTGTGGTGTTGGAGAAGACTCTTAAGGGTCCCTTGGACTGCCAGGAGATCCAACCAGTCCATTCTGAAGGAGACCAACCCTGGGATTTCTTTGGAAGGAATGATGCTAAAGCTGAAGCTCCAGTACTTTGGCCACCTGAAGTGAAGAGTTGACTCATTGGAAAAGAGTCTGATGCTGGGAGAGATTGGGGGCAGGAGGAGAAGGGGACGGACGACCAAGGATGAGATGGCTGGATGGCATCACTGACTCGATGGACGTGAGTCTGAGTGAACTCCGGGAGATGGTGATGGATAGGGAGGCCTGGCATGCTGCAATTCATGGGGTTGCAAACAGTCGGACACAACTGAGCGACCTAACCTATCTGAACAAATGTACAAGGAAGAACTATGTGCTAGGTTCTGGGTTAAAGGCTTCAAAATCAAAGTTGATGAAGACAAAGTAGTCTTTCTCTTGAGAGAGCTAGCATTCTAGTTCTCACAAATGCATGGCCCCAGGAGGCAGGAGATATGATACCAGGACTGAGTGGCCATGATGAACCCTGGGCCACACAGGCCTTACCACTGGGAGCAGCCATTCCTCCACTTCACCTATGCTGGAAAGCAGGCCAGTTGGCCGTGTTTTCAAGAGAATTGGAAGTTTGAATATTTATTTACAATCTACTGAGTTTAATGTTAGCAACTAATTTTTTTCCCCAAAAGCCAATGGGAACAATCTCCAAACGATGTGCTGGAATCAGCCTTCAGTCTCTGCAGGTTTTTATTTCTCGCCTAGAGTTGGGAATGCAGTGGGGACTGAGAGGAATTGAATCATNCAGCCTTCAGTCTCTGCAGGCTTTTATTTCTCGCCTAGAGTTGGGAATGCAGTGGGGACTGAGAGGAATTGAATCATGTCTGTTGGTTTATAAAGAGACTGAATGCATACTGAACATGTGTGTTTCCTTTTTATTTATAAAGAAAGATCATCAGGGACATACAAGCCAACAAAATTTAACTGCTGAAGATAAATGGATATATTTCTGATATAATTTCCCCATCATGTTTATGTTATGAAAAATTTTTTCTGCCAAACCAAACATACAAAAAATAATTTTGAAATGTCTTCCCAATCAAAGAAGACAAAACTACTGTGGCAGCCAAAGTAGTGACAATCGTGTTTAATGACTTAGCCAACACTCCAGGCCCTATTCCTGCATGAGATCTAGCCATGCCTGTCCTTTGAATACAACAGGAGCCTCTCCTTTTGCCAGGTGTGTTTAGATCGGGCACTGTGGCTCAATCCTCATTTTAGCATGTTGTTTAAATTCAGTTCTGGTGGTTAAATCCCAACAGGGGGAATGTGACATCACTGACAAATGACACAGATATGTGCCCTTTGAACTATGGTGTTGGAGAAGACTCTTGAGAGTCCCTTGGACTGCAAGGAGATAAAAGTAGTCTATCTTAAAAAAAAAAAATATCAGTCCTGAATATTCACTGGAAGGACTGATGCTGAAGCTGAAGCTCCAGTTATTTGCCCACCTGATGGGAACAACTGACTCATTGGAAAAGACCCTGAAGTTAGGAAAGGTTTAAGGCAGGAAGAGAAGTGGAAGACAGAATGAGATGGCTGGATGTTATCACCAAGTCGATGCACATGAGCTTGAGTAAGCTCTGAGAGTTGGTGATGGATAAGGAAGCCGTGGCGTTGCAAAGAAATGGACACCACTGAAAGGACTGAACTGAACTGAACAAATGAGAACAAAGAGACTGATAAATCTAATTGCAGCAAGTTGGTGACTAGCCTTCCATAACAACACATTACTTAAGTAGCTTTAAAATTCAGAATTATGACTATATTCAGAGTGGAATATCTTCTAAGGAAAAACAAAAATACTGCCCATCCAAAACAAAAGCAAAGAAAATAAAAAGAAAAACAGGAAAGAAATGTGAAACTTCATTCAACAACTAATTGTTCCTTATAACTTCTGTTATTGTGAGAGAATCATATGCATGTTAACAGGTAAAAGCAAGACAATAATTAAAACTAATGTTCTGAAGTAAGCCTTTCAGTGGCTAGAATAAGAGGTTCACAGGTAATGGAAACACGTTTAATTCAAACCGTGCTGTCTTAAATCTTGAACTGAAAGCATAAGTTTGTACCAACTAATTATATTCCTTTTTACTTTATTTTTTAAGGAAAATGTATACTTTCTACTCTGACCAATGTAAAGTCTACAATCAACGACAACTTGATAACAGTGACTATCTGATGTCTATCATGTATCTTCTAAATACATTCCCCATCCAATGATGCATGGATTCTTAAAGAGACGGCTGATTTCAGGACTGTGTAAAGAAATGCACAAAATGATCTTGGGAATCATGAAGGACCAGAAAGCTAAGTCATTTCAAAGCCCAGTGGGGACTGGACAGAAGGTTTAAAAATCCAAATGAAAAGAACAAAAATCTACCAGTTTGTTGGGCAGAGTGATGTTTCTGCTTCTCAACACACTGTTTATGTTTGTCATAGCTTTCCTGCCAAGAAGCAAACGTCCTCTAATTTCATGGCTGCAGGCACCATCCACAGTGGTTTTGGAAGCTAAGATGAAAAAATCTGTCACTGCTTCCACCTTTTCTCCTTCTATTTACCATGAAGGATGGGGCTGGATCGCATGATCTTAGTTTTTTAATATTGAATTTTAAGCTGGCCAAGTGTGTCCAAATGTTAATAGCAACATCTTATTTGACTCTGTGATAGATTGCTAGGGCACCAACTCACCATTCTGAGCACTGATAAAGGAAAATAATCATCAATATTTATGTTATTTTGTTTCTATTAAGCATAGGTTATGTAACTACAAACAGTTCCAGGAAAACAAGCTAGACTGTCGATTCTGGGAGTGATGAGAGTGATTGGGAGTGCCTATAATACAGATGAAGCCTCACTCACTGGCCTGCAGCTCACCTCCTTCTGTGGAGGTCTGGTTCCTAATATACCAAGGACTGGCACTGGTCCTGATCCACTGTGCTAGTATTGTGGACTCCTGCTCTAAACCCAATAGTGGGACACTCTATAAGACAATCCATCCTGCTACTGCCCAGTTTCTAAACAAATGAATGGCATTAAAATTGGGAGAGGAACAGTTATTTAATCTTAAAGGAGAACAACCAAGTGCAACATAGAACTACATTCTTTCAATAAACTGTGAAAACTGCTTTTTGAGAATCAGGGAAATTTGTACATGGACTGGATATTAGATGTTAATTTTATTGGGAACAAAGTACGTATTTTTAACATTCCATTATTTTACCCCAAATACTCATTTATGTACATTCTGTGAATTCTTCATCTAGCCCCTAAAATAGTTCAGGAAAAATGAATAAGAAGTAAAAGAGAGAATGAAATGAGTATCTGTCTTGATTTAAAAACAGATCTGAGTAGCTGCTATGGGTTGAATTGTGTCCCCTCTACTCCCAGTGTGATGGTATTAGGAAGTAGGGCATTTGGGAGGTACCCAGGTTGACATGGGTTTTTGACGTTGGTCCCTCATGATGGGATTCAGTTCAGTTCAGTTCAGTCGCTCAGTCGTGTCCAACTCTTTGTGACCCCATGAATTGCAGCACGCCGGGCCTCCCTGTTCATCACCATCTCCCGGAGTTCACTCAGACTCACGTCCATCGAGTCAGTGATGCCATCCAGCCATCTCATCCTCGGTCATCCCCTTCTCTTCCTGCCCCCAATCTCTCCCAGCATCAGAGTCTTTTCCAATGAGTCAACTCTTCGCATGAGGTGTCCAAAGTACTGGAGCTTCAGCTTTAGCATCATTCCTTCCAAAGAAATCCCAGGGTTGATCTCCTTCAGAATGGACTGGTTCGATCTCCTTGCAGTCCAAGGGACCCTTAAGAGTTCTCCAACACCACAGTTCAAACGCATCAATTCTTTGGCGCTCAGCCTTCTTCACAGTCCAACTCTCACATCCATATATGACTAGTCTCTCCCTACTTTTCTCTCTTATTCTCCCTCTTCCTCCTTCCCTTCAACCACCACATGTGAGAAGATAGCAAGAAGAGAAAGACTGACGCAAGTCAAGAATGTCTTCACCGGGAACTCAATTGGCCACCCCCTTGATGTTGCATAGTCTCCAGTCAATGACAACCAGTGGGACTAAGAGGTTAGTTTTGTACTTATTGATGCCAAAACGATAAAATATAGCCTTTATGACACTCTTCATTATATTTGTTATGTTTGAAATTGTTTAGTAGTAAGTATATAGAAAGTCCATTTTTAAATCTCTGTCTTAGAGATACCCTGAGGAGTACAAGATAGCAGATTCAGAAAGGTCCCCAGTGAATGAGTGGTTGGAGGACCACATGCTCCTTACTCCAACTTATCTCTTGTTGTCTGAAAATTGTCCCGCACACCTGAAAAACTTATCATCCCCTTACCCACCATCTGCATCTCCATTACCCTGCAAAGCTGAGTCAACTAGCTGGAGATGTTAGTGATTCAGGACAGGGTCTAGAAGCAGAAGGAATGTGGGCATTTTTAGAAAGAATGAACTGGGCAGACCCGTCCTTGGTTTCCCCTTCTGTAGTGCCATCTGAATGTGAGGGACTGGGCCTGGGTAGAGAGGAAGCCACAAGTGGGACTGCATGGATATTTACCAGGAACCAGGAGGTGGGCAGCTTGCACAGGATGCAGGAGGGAAGGAAGAAACACTGGGAAAAGAATAGTGCCTACCTGAGAGCCAGACCTACCTGAGTCTTCCGGTTAAAACTGGAAGTCACGTCCTTCCTGATGGAATTTCTGCTCCAGATGTGGAAGGAAGAGAGCTGTACTCACTCCTACTGAGTCACAGGGAGAGGGACAGACTCCCCCAGGACCCCTTTGATTCCATTCTAAATGTGGGTATCATGTCAAGCCAGAGAGCAAATGGCAGGTAACCCAAAAGATGACCTAATTTAAATAGTATTTAAAATACTACAAAATTTGGCATATATAGTTCCCCGAGTTTTTTTAGCAAAGATGATTCATCAGCATAATTTGGGTTTCTGCTGAGGAATCTACAAACGTCCCCATGAGTAACTTCTGACTTTTAAGTACCTGATCTCATCCCGCAGAACCTAAATGATGGTAAGTTCGAGGGGGCAATGCCTCTAAGGTCATCGGTGTCACAGCAGCTGTGTGCCAAGTGGTCTACCACTCCCAGTTCTGATCCCAGGACTCATGAACATCACCAGACAGTTACAGCCCCCTTCCCACCAGAGGCAGCCTCAGCATCCTCAGCAACAGGCACCTCTGAGCCTCTTGTCCACTGATTGGCCCTGAGCTTCAGCCTGGAACAAGTGTTTTGGAGCAAGTCCTGTCTCCCTCATCCAAGAGGTGGGAAACTGAACCCTGAGTTGTATGACTCACTCTAAAGCTGCAGGTATGTTAGTGAAGACTTGGGATCCAGTACTCTGATTCTCAGACTACAAGACTTCCAGGAAGGGATAGATGAGAGAAAACTCCATTGCATCCACTGCTGGGCAGCTCTCAGATATCTGTAGGCACCAGAATGGAAATTCCTTTCCCATTGCCCCTCAAGTCTGGTTCTGAATTTATCAGCAGACCTACCTTTTTGTAGAAGCAGGAAAGCAATACTGCATGCTGTTTCTTCTGGGTTCCAGGCACAGTGGGGAGCCCCAGCTGTAGTGACCCTAGGAGGCCTTTGTGCAAGTGGTGACTGACTCACTCCCAACTCAGAATCCCCAGAGCCCCCAATCCTCATTTAGACAACACAGACCTTTGGGTGACTGGATAACATGAACCTCCATTCACAGTGAGAAACTTTCTCTTCTCAGCCTTCTGTCAACTTAGATAAGTGTCTTATGTTTCCTCAGGGAAGCCCTGGCTGAGGGAGGCTGAGGTCTGAGACTAGCCTGGATGCAGAGGAATATGTTCTCTCTTTGATGCTCCAAATAGACCTTGGAGATTCAAAGGCCTTGAGAGAATTACCATCACCCTTATGTTTTTTAGGGACTTTGCTTTTATGAATCTTGTTGGAGAAAAAGTACAGAAACTCAGGACAAGGCTGGACATCTCTGGGTCCCAGCTGATTGTGAGTTGAATTCCAGCCACTAGGCTTCACAGTCAGGTGCTGATGTTATTCACAAGCCCCCTTTGAGGAAACAAAAGAGGAAAGAGATTTTAGGCAGAGAGCAGTGTACTCTAAGGGCCATGGGAGTCACACGGGGCAAGATGAAACAATAGGCATTATTTGTTTCTTTGCCCTATCAGTTCCTTGGCATTTCTACTTCTGAGAACAAGTAAATGGAAATAGTCAGAGGCATTGGTGGTGCCCCTGGCACCTGATGCTCCTGGTGATAACCAGTTTGTGGACACATTCCTGAGTCCAGAGCATATTCAGCCTTGTTATAACCCAGGTTCTCCATTCTTGGGAAGGCTGGCATGGCTCATTGCTGCTAACTCACAACTGAGGCATGGGATGAGGTCATAGCGGTTAACTTGTAGGCCAAGTTCCAAGGATAGAAGGAAGGTTGGCAGTGAAACAGTAGCCATTCATTAAACTTGGTTACATTGGTCTTTAGCAGGGGCTACTTCCCACATCTAGAATGTTTTTCTCCCAGCTTTTTGCATGGCCAGGTCCTTCTCAACATTTAGCATCATCTCAAATGAGTCTCTCTCAGGCTTGCTTTCCCTGGCCACTCCACTCTCATAATCACAGACCCTGAACCAAAAAGTGCCTAGACACTTCCCTCCACCGAAACAATAATTATAGTTACCAATGTGGAAAGGTGGGAGAGGGATAAATTGAGAGTTTGAGATTAATATATTTATACTAATTTATTTAATAGATAGTCAACAAAGACCTACTGTACAGCACAGGAATTCTGCTCAGTAGTCTGTAGTATCCTGTATGGCAAAAGAATCTAGGAAAGAATGGATACACGTCTATGTATAAGGGAATTAATTTCTCATACAACAAATATAAATACGATGCTGTAAATCAACTATACTACTATATAGATTAAAAGCTGATTAATTTCTCATACAACTAATAATAATACAATGCTGTAAATAAGCTATACTATTATACAGATTAAAAGCTGAATTTTTTTTAATGCTTACATGTAGAGACCCATGGATTTATTTAGACTTGCAGGATTTCAGATATGATGCTGGATATGCCAGAATGGGTGCAGAAATCTAGACATTTTCCGAGGTTATATTTTCCTGAGCTTTGGTGTCTTTTGCTTCTAGTTTCACCTTTGATTTGTCTTTGGAGGATCTAATAGAAGGGTTTTGAGACACCAGCTGGGTGTTAGTTGAAGGATGAGAGGGAGGTGCAAGTGGGAGAGTGAAATCCCAGCTCCCTAGCCTTAGGTTGGGGCATGTTTGAGGCACAACTAACATCCCAAGTTCGCAGTGAAAACAGGCTCTTGCTTCCCTCTCCATGACTTGCATATCAGACCCAGACTGGTTTCATCCTTTTTCATGTCCTGCTTCCCCTGAGACCTCACTGGTTTCTCTGCCAGAATATAGATTTTTAAAAATTTGGCTTCACTAGGTCTTCATTGCTGCTCAGGACTTCTCTATTTGCAGAGAGCAGGGACTACTCTGTAATTGCAGTGCACTGGCTTTACAATCTTGTGCTTCTCCTGATGTAGATCAGTCTCTAGGGCACTCAGGCTCAGTAGTTGTGGCCCACCAGGTTAGGTGCCCTGGAGCATTTGCAATCTTCCCAAAGCAGGTCTCAAAACCATATCTTAAACACTGGCTCAGGAGGGAAAACCCTCTGGAAGGAATTTGAAATAAATCACTTTTACATGAAACTTGGCACCATGGCCTATTTATGAGGAGACTGATAGAGGATTGTCCTTGCTTCAAGCAACCTCCTGAGATCAGGACTGATTGAGGTTCCCCTCCCAAGGGTTCCTACAGGATCTTGAAGCTGTCTTGCCATGTGGCTTTGTTCTTGCTTCAGTTTCTGAATCCTACACTACAGCACAGCTTCTAGAGGGCAGGGCTGTCACTTGACTCACTTCTAAGTATACATCAGTAGATACTGTCTCATTCAGACTCTAATGTCAAGACAAGGCTAACACAAAGATCAGTTATTCTATTATGAGTGTTAGGTTACAGGTTCAATGACTGTAATCAAACCCTAAATAACATTATCTTAAATACAATACCATTTCAACTCTCTTTCATATAATGCTAGTGCAGGTCTCTCCACAGAGATGAGGGTCCACTTCTTTCCTGTCATATCTTCCACCTGTGCTACTTACTTCTGGTCTAACATGGCTGCTCCAGGTGCTGTCATTACATCTGCATTCCAGCTAGTGGGACAGAAAATAATACTTCAGTATGGAAGTGACATATCACCTCTACTCAAATTCCACTGGCCAAAGGATCTTCCATGTTCAGGGGAAACTTGGGGGTTGTGGGCACACGGAAGGGCAGGGGAATGTGATCCTACTTCGGAACAGTCATGAGGAGTAACAAGGGCCACCACCCTTCATTCATGTCCCTGTATTCATTCTTGTGTGGTTCTCCCCACAGAGCTCTTGGTATGTTTTGGCCTGCAGATATGGAATTGGATGAGGTTAACAGAGAGGACATGATTGGCTGTACCAATATGGAGAAAAGAAGAAAGGAAAAAGATAAGAAAGTATAAAAATTCAAAATCTAAAAGAAAGCATGCTTATAATCATAATTTTGCATTTATACAATTTAGGTATAATGGTTGATGAATCAATTTATAAAATAAAAAAATAGAGAAATATAGAACATACATTTATGTACTAAACCCAACAAAATAATAAGGCTATATCATATTAAACACATAGTAGTATCAGGATTAAATTTGGATGCACATTGCAAAAAACTAAAAGAACTATAACTTTAGCAAGATAAACTTGATTTTTTTCTCTCCCACTGAAACAAAGCTGGAGGTGAGCCAGCCAGAGCTTGAGTGGTATCCATCTCCTAGGTTACATGATTGTCCAATACAACTGTAGGATTTCCAGCCATCGCAACTAAAATCCAGACAACAGTTAGGAAGAAAGTAGGGAAGGGAAGAGTCCCATCTCTCAGCTAAATCAGCTCCTTGAAAGAAGTCTTTAAAGAAATCCCTCTTAAAGATCTGCTTGCATTAGTCAGCAGTCATGACTAAGAGCACGAATGGGGAGGAAATGCAGTCCTGTAGTTACTGGGCTCATGGCTATATAACAAACTATTTTCAGTTTTGAAAGAGAAGCAGAGAATTGATCATTTTGTAGGTAGCCTGAATTGCCTGCCTAGAAGAACAAATCTTTTCTGAATGGATTAGGCTGAATGGCTGGGCACAGTGTGGAAGCCAGGAGAAAGGAACAACAATGAGAAGCAGCTAGACGGATCTGAACTATGCTTCAGAAAAAAAGAGGCAGACTGGTCAGTAGTGATATTCTAAGGACTGAAGTAAGGATTATACACACCACATGACCCAATTTGGTTTGAAAACTGCTTTTCCAACTGAGGTCCCAAATCTCTCCCAATTTTTCAGCTTCTAAATACCTTGTCTTTGTTACCTCACATTCTGACCTACCTGTCTCACCTTCCTTATTTCTATTCACATCACTTCTCCATCTAGTCCACCAGATTGCAAGATCCAGAACTGAGGAGTTAGCAATACTTTCTCAAAGTGGGTAGAAACACAATGACTACTTCTACTTTAATATTTGTCCTTATCAAGGTCTTTTGAAGGAATGGGATGGCTAGAATTATGGAGATCTCACGTTTGAGGCCCGGTAAAAAGCATTTCTTGTTACATTGGTTGTTGGTGGTGATGCAGTCTCATAGTTGTTGTACGTCTGAGAAAGTATTTTATCTTGTTTTTGATATGTATTTTTCTTGGGTATAGAATTCTGAGTCAATTATATTTCTCTCAGCATTTTAAGATGTGATGCCAGTGTCCTCTGGCTAACATTGTCTCATATGCTTAATCTGCTGTCTTTCCCTTTTTTGTTCTATTGTGTCTGTTTTTCCTTCTGGTTACATTTCTTAGGTTGATTGTTTGAAACAATGAATTATCATGCACCTTTGAATAGTTGTCCTATCTCTTGTCCTCGAATTAATTGAACTTCTGTGTTAATGGTTTTAAAGCTTTCATCATGTCTGGAAAATTTTCAGCCAATAATTATGAAGTTCTTTTCTCTATTCTCCTTCTTTCACTTCCTGTGGGATTCCATTTACATATATTTCAGTATTCTTAAAGTTGTTTCAAATCTCTCTGATGCACAATTAATTGTTTCCCACAGTCTTTTCATTCCCATTCTCCATGTCTCTATTTAACATACTCAATATTCTTCAGCTTCATGACTCTAAAGATTATTATTTTAGGAAGCATTTTAATGTCCTTCCATACTAATTATGCAATGTATATTTTAACAGTGTTTTTACTAATTGATTTTTCCCTCATTTTGGATATTTTCTTGCTTCTTTAAACACTGGAATTTGTTTACTTCTTAAATTTATTTATTTATCTTACTTAGAGGATAATTAATTTACAATATTTTGATTGACGTGGGACAAATATTTTCACAATTGATATGGAAATTTTAAGTTGGATATTGGATATGGCAATTTTTACCCTTTGGATGCTGGATATTCTTAATTAAAAAAAAATATTCATGGCACTGTTTGCAGACACTGTTAATTTCTTGGAAACAATTGTATTTTTTTTAAGGCTTGCTGTTCAGGTTTTTTAGCTGATATAAGACTAGCCTTTAGACCATGTTTACTATTCCCCACTGCTAAGTAGCTTCAGTCGTGTCCGACTCTGTGCAACCCCAGAGATGGCAGCCCACCAGGCTCCCCCGTCCCTAGGGTTCTCCAGGAAAGAACACTGGAATGGGTTGCCATTTCCTTTCCCCACTAGTAAGGCAATATTGTCTTCAGGGCTATACTGATGTCATGGGAATTATGAGTAATTTCCATGCTGGTGGATGGTGACACCATTAGACTTGGTGCAATTTGAAACTCAAGGATTGTTCCCTATAATCCTGACCAGTACTATTAACTCTCTGCTGTAAACTGGAAGGATATCACCTGTACACACACAGTTATCTGTGTGTAGCTCTCTCCAGTGAACCCTAACTATCTAGAGTCTCAAATCTTTCTTCTTGGGAGAACATTTGTCTCTGTCTAGATAGCCCTTGCATGTATGTGTTAGAAACTATTTCTAGAGTTGTGGCAATTGTAGAACTCACCTTGCTTGCTCCCCGCCTCAGGAATCCATTCTCTGCTGCCTGACATTGGATCTAAAAAACCGCTCTTTCATTTATCTCTTCTATTTTCAAGTTGTTTGAGACAGGAGAATAAGTGTGTCTTTTGCTCCTCTATGTCTAGTAAAATGGAGGTACCCTTGCAATCAGAACTCACTGAATGCCTTGTGAATGCTAGGCACTAACTTCTGTGCATGGGTGCAGACTAACTAGGGATATGGGGCGTTGGGGAGCCCCATCTTGCTGGAGAAACATGACAGTTACAAATAGCATTTGCTATGGGGTATGTTCAGTTCAGTTCAATCGCTCAGTCATGTTTGACTCTTTGCAACCCCATGGACTGCAGCATGCCAGGCTTCTTTGTCTTTCACCAACTCCTAGATCTTGCTCAAACTCATGTCATCGAGTTGGTGATGCCATCCAACCATCTCATCCTCTGTCATCCTCTTTTCCTCCTGCCTTCAATCTTTCCCATAATAGGGTCTTTTCTAATTAGTAAGTTCTTCACATCAGTTGGCCAAAGTATTGACATTTTAGCTTCAGCATCTGTCCTTCTAATGAATATTTAAGATTGATTTCCTTTAGTATGGATTTGTTGGATCTCTTTGTAGTCCAAGGGACTCTCAAGAGCCTTGTCCAACAGCACAGTTCAAAACCTTCAATTCTTCATTACTCACCATTCTTTATGCTCCAACTGTCACATCCATACTTGACAACTGGAAAAATAGCTTTGATTATACTAAACTTTTTAAGCAAAGTAATGTCTTTGCTTTTAAAAATGCTGCTAGGCTTGTCATAACTTTTCTTCAAACAAGCAAGCATCCTTTAATTTCATGGCTGCAGTCATCATCTGCAGTGATTTTGGAGCCCCTAAAAATAAAGTCTCTTACTGTTTCCATTGTTTCCCCATCTATTTGCCATGAAGTGATGAGACGAAATGCAATGATCTTCATTTTTTGAATGTGGAATTTAAGCCAGATGTTTCACTCTCCCCTTGCACTTTCATCAAGAGGCTCATTAGTTTCTCTTCACGTTCTGCCATGAGAGTCGTCTCTTCTGCAAAGCTGAGGTTATTAATATTTCTCCCAGCAACCGTGATTCAAGCTTGTCTTTCATCCAGTTGGGCATTTTGCATGATGTACTCAGCATATAATTTAAATAAGCAGGGTGACAATATACAGCCTTTACTTACTCCTTTCCTGATTTGGAACCAGTCTGCTATTCCATGTTCCCTTCTAACTATTGCTTCTTGACCTGCATACAGACTTCTCAGAAGGCAGGCAAGATGGTCTGGTATGCCAATCTCAGTAAGTTTTCCACAGTTTGCTGTAATCCACACTGTCAAAGGCTTTTATATGTTCAATAAAGCAGAAGTAGGTATATTTCTGGAATTCTCTTGCTTTTTCTATGATGCAATGGATGATGCAATTTGATCTCTGGTTCCTCTGCCATTTCTAAATCCAGCTTGAACATATGGAATTTCACAGTCTTCACTACTGTTGAAGACTTGCTTGGAGAAATTACGTTGGTAGCATGTGAGATAAGTGTAAGTGTGCGGTAGTTGAACATTCTTTGAAATCGCCTTTCTTTGGGATTGCAATGAAAACAACCTTTCCAATCTTGTGGCCACTCCTGAGTTTTCCAAATTTGCTAGCATATTAAGTAAGCACTTTAACAGCATCATCTTTTAGGATTTGAAATAGCTCAACTGCAATTCCATCACAACCACTAGCTTTGCTCGTAATGATGCTTCTAAAGGCCCTCTTGACTTCACACTTCACGATGTCTAGCTCTAGGTGAGTGATCACACCATCGTGGCTATCTGGATTATTAATATCCTTTTTGTATAGTTCTTCTATATATTTTTTCAACCTCTTCTTAATATATTCTGCTTCTCTTAGGGCCATGATATTTCTGTCTTTTATTTGGCCCATCTTTGCATGAAGCAATCCTTCCCTACCTCTGATTTTCTTGAGAAGATCTCTGGTCTTTCCCATTCTGTTGTTTTCCTCTATATCTATGCACTGATCACTTAGGAAGGCTTTTCTAAAGTCTCTTCTTGTTATCTTTGGAACTCTGCATTCAGATTTGTATGTGTTTCTTTTCCCTCTTACCTTTTGCTTCTCTTCTTTTCTAAGTTCTTTCTAAGGCATCATTAGACAACCCTTTTTCCTTTTTGCATTTCATTTTATTGGGGATGGTCTTGATTAGATACGTACAGATCAAAAAATGAAGATTAGTGCATCCAGTTCCATTATTTCATGGAAAATACATGGAGAAACAATGAATGCAGTGACAGAGTTTATTTCCCTGGGATCCAAAATAACTGCAGATAGTGACTTCAGCTATGGAAAAAAACAAAACAAAACAAAACAACAACAACAAAACACTTGGTCCTTGGAAGAAAAGCTATGAAAAACTTTAACAGAATACTAAAAAGCATAGACATTACTTTACCAGCAAAGATCTGTAGAGTCAAAGCTATGGTTTTTCCAGAAGTCGTGAGTGGATATGAGAGTTGGACTATAAAGAAAGCTGAGCACCAAAGAATTGGTGCTTTTGCACTGTGTGCTGGACAAGACCATTGAGAGTCCCTTGGACTGCAAGGAGATCCAACCAGTCCCTCTTAAAGGAAATCAGTCCTGAATATTCATTGGAAGGACTGATGGTGAAGGTGAACCTCTATTATTTTGGCCAATTGATGGGTAGAACTGACTCATTATAAAAGACCCCGATGGTGGGAAAGATTAAAAGCAGGAGGCAAAGGGGAAGGCAGAAGACGAAATTGTTGGGTTGCATTATCAACTTGATGAACATGAGTTTGAGCAAGCTCTGGGAGTTGGCGCTGGACAGGGAAGCCTGGCATGCTGCACCCCATGATATAGCAAAGAGTGGACATGACTGATAGATTGAACTGAACTGATGTACAGAGGACAATCAGGGAGCAGGCAGAAGTCTTTAAGGAAGGAGGAAGGAACAAGTCCTGGATAGCTGACAATTTTGGTCAGCAGGCCATTTCAAGCTGGAGAAGCTGTAGGGAAGCAATTCTATGCCAGGTGGAAAGAATGGAAAGAGAAAGGCAGGGCGGCAGTGCTGGGATTTCCCAGAAGACTAGATCCCACTTCTATTAAACTTTATCAATGTTCAATATTGTTACTGCTGCTGCTGCTGCTAAGTCGCTTCAGTCATGTCTGACTCTGTGTGACCCCTTAGACAACAGCCTACGAGGCTCCCCTGTCCCTGGGATTCTCCAGGCAAGAGGTAATTGGAAACATGAGTTTTGTTTTGGAAGTGATAGAGCCATATTCAGTGGAAGGACTGATGATGAAGATGAAGCTCCAACACTTAGGCCAATGATGTCAAGACCCAGCTCTTTGGAAGAGACCCCGATGCTGGGAAAGATTGTGGGCAGAAGGAGAGAGATGAGAGTATGAGATGGCATCACCTATTCAAAGGACATGAGTTTGAGGAAACTACACGAAATAGTGAAAGACAGGGAGGCCTGTTTTGTTGCTGAACATGCAATCAGAAAGAGTCAGACATGGCTTAGCAACTGAATGATACCAATGAAGACACAGGGTCCAGTGAAGGCTCTGGTCCTGGTTGGAGTGGAGAAAGATTTAGTTGGAAGGGGAGGCTTCCCATCCTCTGGTGCAGGTCCTTGAATCCAAGGCAAGGAGCACATGATTTTGAAAGTGTTACCAAAAATTGTTTTCTAAAAAAATTAAAAAAAAAACTGTTTCATTCAGGAGAGAGAGGTTTGACTGAGTTTTTTCTCCAGATTTTACTGAGGGATGTCAAAGGGATCTGGAGTGGGCTGAATCTGCAAACACCAGGTGATTGGCTGCTGAGGGGCGAGGCTTGTGGTAGACATCTGGCACTAGGTGCAAAACGGATCCAGAAAAAGTGTCCCTTCTGGAATGTACATGCCAATGTATCACATTGTTTCAGCAGATCACTTCAAAGTTGTTTTGGGGCAAGCAAGAAATGGATGGGTGGTTTGCTTTTGTCAATTCCTGTGGGTAGATGATTAAATGTCTGGTTACTTCATTGCATGGTTGGAATCATACTTGGGAAAGAAAACTAGATCAAGTCCACACATATTTGGTCATTAAACCGCAGGAATAGGGAGGTTTCTAAGGCAACTATAGAAAATTTAAACATGAGTGGCCAAATGCGGACAGTTACATTTAACAGGCTGAGATTGGACTGTACAGGTTGCCATAGTTGTTTCTATGACATGCAGCCATAATAGCAACTTCTAGCTATGCTGCAGATGTGGGAAACGGAAAAGAGACCAACAGTCTTTTAACTCTCCTTGCAGTGTGATTTCAGGCTAGAAGTAGTTGACAAGGAAAGGCTGACTGGTAAGCCTGGGAAGGGAGCAATCTGAGCCAGTAATGATTAGCTCTTGTTGGGGCCCAGAAAACAGAGGCATCGGCTCAGTCAGAATTCTGGGTCAGGTTCAGAGATAGATGTCATTTGGCTTGAATCAGTATTTAGCCTTGGGGATGGCAGCCATAACCTCTAAACATAAGATTTCCATCTCCCTAGGTGGCAAAAGAATTCATACTTTTTCCAGACTCAGGAACCCAGTAAGCCCTCTCAGGGCCACCTCTTCTTAGCAGGCACACATGCATCTAGAGGTGGAATTATCATCATCGTGCCCATTCTCCAGATGAGAAAACTGCGGTTAAGGGACTTGATAAAGGTCACACAGCTAAGCATGTGAAAACCCAAGCACAAACCCAGTGTGACAGTCCTCAAATTGTGTGTTTTTGCTCCACACCCACTGGGAGTGGTGGGTGGTGATCTGGCAACAATGCTTAGGCAGAAGCAAGCAGTATTCAAGCTTTAATTGAGGTAAGTAAGGAAAACCAGTAGAACATTCAGCTATGACCTAAATCAAATACCTTACGATTTTATAGTGGAGATGAAAAATAGATTGAAGGGATTAGGTCTGGAAGCCTGAAGATCTATGGATGGAGGTTTGTAACATTGTATAGGAGGTGGTCACCAAAACCATCCCCAAGAAAAACAAATGTGAGAAGGAAAGGGGGTTACCTGAGGAGGCCTTAGAAACAGCTGTGAAAACAAGAGAAGTGAAAGGCAAAGGAGAAAGGGAAAGATATACTCAATGGAATGCAGACTGCCAGAGAATGGCAAGGGGATATAAGAAAGTCCTCATAAGTAAACACTGTAAGAATTAGAGGAAAATAATAGAATTGTACAGAGTATAGATAGCTTCAGGAAAATTGGAGCTACGAGAGGAACACTTCATGCAAGGATGGACACAATAAAGGTCAGAAAAGTCAGAGACTTAACAGAATCAGATGAGATTAAGAAGAGGTGGTAAGAACACACAGAACTGTACAGTGGTCATAAAATCGGGATACGGATGATGCTTGGGTGACTCATGTAAAGCCAGATATACTGGAGTATGAAGTCAAGTGGGCCTTAGAAAGCATCACCACAAACAATGATAGGAGAGGTGATGGAGTTCCCGTTGAGCTATTTAAAAATCCTAAAAAATGAGGCTGTAAAAGTGCTGCATTCAATATGTCAGCAAATTTGGAAAACTCAGCAATGGCCACAGTGCTGGAAAAGGTCAATTTTCATTCCAATCCAAAAGAAAGGCATTCCAATAAATGTTCAACCTATCATGCAATTGCACTCATCTCACTTGCTAGCAAGGTAATGCTCAAAATCCTTCAAGCTAAGCTTCAACACTACATGAACTGAGAACTTCCAGATGTACAAACTGGTTTGAGGAACCAGAGATAAAATTACCAACATCCATTGGACCATAGTGAAAGCAAGGGAATCCCAGGAAACATTTCTATCTGCTTCACTGATTATGCTAAAGCCTTTCACATAAAGGACCACCACAAACTGTGGAAAATTCTTAAGGAAATGGAAGTACCAGATCACCTTACCTGTCTCCTGAAAAGTCTGTATGTAGGTCAAAAAGCGGCCGTTAGAATCATACATGGAACAACTGAAAGTTTTAAAACTGGGAAAGAAGCGTGACAAGGTGCACATTCTCACTCTGGTTATTTAACTTCTATATAGGATACATCATTCGATATGTTGGACTGCATAAATCCCAAGCTGGAATAAACATTGCTGGGAGAAATATCAATATCCACAGATATGAAGATGACACTGCCCTAATGGCAGAAAGCAGAGAAGAACTAAAGTGCCTCTTGATGAGGAGAGGAGATACAAAAACTGGCTTAAAACTCAACATTCAAAAACCTCTTCACAAAAATGTACCCAACACTCAGGGCATCCGGTCCCACCACATCATGGCATATAGATGAAGGAAACGTGGCAACAGTAGCAGATTTTATTTTCTTGGCCTCCAAAACCACAATGGACTTTGACTGCAGCCCAAAATTAAAAGACACTTGCTTCTTGGAAGGAAGAAAGGCTATGAAACACCTGCACAGTGTATTAAAAAGCAGAGCCTCACTTTGTTACAGAGGTCTGTAGTGTCAGAGCTATGATATTTCCAGTAATCATGTACAGATGAGCGATCTGGACCAAAAGAAAGGGTAAATGTCAAAGAATTGAGCTTTTGAACTGTGGTGCTTGAGAAGATTCTTGAGAGTCCCTTATACAACAAGATCAGACCAGTCAATCTGAAAGGAAATCAACCTTCGACGCCTGCTGACTCAGCTGAGGCATCTACTGAGGGCCTCCAGGTGGAAAGAATGGATTCTTCCACTGCAAAAGTGCCTAACCATGACAGCTCCAAGCAAATAGTTTGTAGCTCCACCCCTGGAGGAAGCTCAGAAAGGCTGAAGGCTCTGTGTACCTTGGGTTCCCTGATACATGCATTGCATTCTCCCCAACAGCATTGGATGCCAAGGAAGGAGCATTCTCGGCCCTGGAGGAGGAGGATGGCTCAGGGATCCACTGAGACCACCACTTACCAGGTAGGACTGGAAAGGACAGAGCAGGCATATGTGGCAGAGAGCTGGTAACTGCGGTGTGGGAAAAAGAGGGAACCAGCTTTGCATGCAGCACCTCACCCAACATCCCCTGGAGCAGAAGCCCAGTGATAAGTTTGTCTGAGATGGGACAAAGAGAGTATGTTTCATTACCCCTTATAATTCCTCCGAATGAGGAAATGGTGGAGTTTGTGGGTCATCAAAAACTCTTCCATGGCCTAGACCATCTGCCACTTGCTGTTCTTGGGGCTGCCTCTCCCCAGCTTCAGTCATGTAGTTCTGGAGGAAATTAACAATCATGTGTGCTGCTGAGTTGGGGCCAAAGACCATGTGAAGCCAGTCATAAGACCCCATGTCCCTGCCAGGATGGCTGATCTGGGGATGTATATGTGAACTGAGGTGGGTCATTCAGAGAACACCCTTGAACTCCGATGTCTGCAATCCTTTTTACTTACTAGGAGATGCCTTCAGGATTTAAAACCCTAGGGCAGGTAGCTTGAACTCTCTCCCTAGGTGTAAATGCCTTAAGGACAAAAGTTTCCAGGCTAAGACCATCACAGCAGAGCAAAGGGAAATAGCGAGGGTGAAAGAGGATTGATGACTTCTGATTTCTTGGTTCCAGTCACTGAGGTCTTTGTATTTGCTCTGATATTTGTATCCTGGATTCCCAGAATCATTTCAATGAGTCTCCCCTTTCCTTGAAGCCAGTTGGAGTAGGGCTTCTCTCAATTTTGATTCAGACTTGGTTCTAGATCCTTCACACCCAGACACGAACAGTGGCAACATTTGCTTCAACACCATTAAGAGTGAAACCTTTTATTATTTACTGAGAATAGGGTGTACAGAACACCAAATACAGTTCAAGAGCATCCTGGACAGGAGTGCTCAAAGTGTGAGTGAGTGTGTGTTAGGAACAGCCTTACTGATTCCTGAACCACTCCAGGCATTTACACTGCCCGTGCCAGGCCAATCCTGTCATTTCCTCGATCAAAGACTGAGAAATACACCCTCAGGAAGACGTCACCCAGGACCCAGGACTCTGTAGATTTCCTCACTCTTTTCTCTTTAAAGGCGGTATAGCAGCGGCCTCTAGAATCCTGGGGGAGTCAGAGACACACACCAGTCAGCATGAACCCTTACCAGTGACTCCCCCCAATATCCAGACCCAGCAAAATTCTTTGTTTTATTTCCCCTTTTTAGTAAGTATCAAGGGATTTTCTCAGCAGTAGGGGATATGAGAGTTCATCCAAAACCAAAGAGGGCCAAAACATCAGGCTGTCATGAGGAAGGGTGTGGTGAGTGGAGGACTGGGAGGTGGGGAAACAGAGGAATGTAAAACAACAAAGTCCTGCTATAGAGCATCAGGATCTATATTCAATATTCAGTGATAAATCACATGAAAAAGAATAAGAAAAAAATATTTTTATATGTATAACTGAGTCACATTTTTGTGCAGCAGAACTTAATGCAACAAAGAACATCAGCCACACTTCAATATAATTATTTAAAGAACAAGTGTGTCCATAGTTCCCCTCACTCCCTGTTTCTTTCCTTCTGACTCCTGCTCCTTGTTTTCTCTGCAGAGAATGCTGGTTGTCCTCCTCAATCCCCACAATCTGTAATTTATTGAAAAAAATCTTCATTTTTTATTGGAGTATAGCTGATTAACAATATTCTGAGTTTCAGGTGGACAGTAAAGGGACTCAACCATATGTATCCATGTATCCTGGTCCCAAAGACACCACTCCCATCCAGGCTGTCATATAACTAAGTGGAGTTCCTTGTGCTACAAAGTAACTCAATGTAGGTTATCCATCTTAAATAGAGCAGTGCCCACAACACGTTCTTGAACACTTAACTCAGGAACTCTGAGAAGCCTCCTTAGGCCCACACTCACCCCCTTTGGCCACTCCAGGCTTGGTTGGGTAACGTACTCTGCTTTGCCATCCCCACTGGTCAGTCTGTAGCCCTCATCAGCCCTAGTAAGTCCCCAGTGCCTTAGTGCAGACCACCTTGAGATGCCATTTGCATAGAATCCAGTGCAATTTTTCCTAGATAGCAACCCTCCATATGGTTCAATGAGTTTGTCATTTTAGAATTCCTGATATTCCCTCTCTTCCTCAAAGCCTTCTTTGAGTCCATTACCCTGCTCTGAACTCTTGCAGGGAGGTGACATGAAGCCTCCACCCTGTGCCTGGGCTGAGCAGTCACTGTGCACCCTTTATACACCTTATTATCCAACCTCCCCACTGAGGGGTCGAGTATCCCAACTGACAAAGGAGGCACCTGTCCAGAGCAAGGGGGAAAATGCGGGTGAGGACTAGGCTGACCATGTAATTTATCATTCAAAGCAGAAAAATCTTGAGAAAGTAAGGCAGACTGTTAACTTATGCTGCGACTTCACACTTGGACTATCCCCAGCCATTCTCCTTGTCACATAGACTATTTCAGGGACTGCTAGAGCTGAATTTCATGTTCATGCACCTAAGGGTTCAGATTGAATTGATGCTCTTTGGGGACTGAGGACCTTAGTTTTCCCCTCTCGCTGACTCCCTCCATACCATATGGTGTGGTATCTCCACATTTATTTCAGGAAAATCAGTGTGCCAGACAGCCCTTTACTCTCAAGTGGTTGGTTTTCTGGGAGGCACTGGTCCAGCCACAGGGCTCAACTGCATCTGCAATGGTGTGACATGGTCTCCAGAGGGCGCCCTCCTCCCAGCAGCAGCCCAAGGGTTCCTGCAAGCTTCAGTTTGAGAACCGACCTACAGTATTGTCCCCTCACCTTGAGGATGTAGGCTCGACCTGGCACTGGGTACTTGATGCCATTGATGGTGAAGATAATAGAGGGCAGAGTATTGACCGCAGAACATGAAACGTAGTGCTGTTAAAGAGAGAGAGTGAGAGTTTGACTATGGAGGTCCTTGTTGTGTTTGGAGACTGGGAGTGATCCTGGGGCATGACTCTTCACCTTGGAACCCCGTGGGTTGGCGCCAATGAGCTTTTGTATGTTATCGACCAGTCTTCCTGGGCCTTGGATATGTGATGACCCGGTGTCCACCATGGCTGCACAGCCATCAGAACAAGCGATAACCTCTCTTTTCATGGTGATACTGAGAGACAATGGAAGAAAGGGGGCACCAAGGTTACTGTGAGTCTCCCCAGAGTTGCCCCCTTCCCGAGTGTCTTGTAAACAACGCTTCATCTCTTGCCCTCTTTTCCTTTGCTCTCGACACAGCACCTTTCCTGACATCCTCAAATGTAGTACTTGAATACACCAGGATCTTTTGTACCTTGACACAAGCTGGTCTTCCTTCCTAGAAGACTCCACTCCACTTTGACTAGCATATTTCTTCTCATCTCCCAGATTCCAGCGTAATTGTCATTGATTAGGGAAGTCTTTTCCCTGGTGTTTATCAGTCTCCTGTCTTGGTCACTCTCTGGAGACCCTTCCTAATGTCTGCTGCTGCTGTTGATGCTAATTCACTTCAGTCGTGTCTGACTCTGTGGGACCTCATAAAGAGCAGCCCACCAGGCTCTGCTGTCCCTGGGATTTTCCAGGCAAAGTACTTTAGTGGGTTGCCAGTGACTTCTCCTCCTCATGTCTAGCACATACCAAAGTCACAATTCACTATGTGGGTGAGTCACTTCATGTACATTTGCCTTCTTAGATGTGAGGGCGAGTTTTATTCTCCTTGCCTCCCTAAAGTGCCTGGCACACAGTGGAGCCCAATGCTTGTCTGTTCAATGAGTGAATGAAGACTGAGAAAACAATAAGTAACCTCCAGGGAGCTGTATCTGGTGGGGAACAAATAATGGGTTGCACACAGAGTGAAGATGGAGATTTGCAGGGGCAGCAGATTCTCATAGTAGGGGAAGAGAGGGGCTCCTCTGGGAGAGGGTGTCTCCCAGCACTGGTCCTACAACCGGCTCAGACCCTGAGACCCTGGCCAGGAAATACATGACTAGCTCACAGAAACTGGAAAGGATAAGTCAGCTTTTGTCTGAGGTATCACACAGAACTGTTTCAATTATGCTTCTTGTCCTCAGGTCACTCCTGGATCCCAGCTTCTTTTATAGCCACTGCTCCACTGTGTGCCCATGAACATGGGGTGCCTTTTTTATTGGTTGCTTTCAGATCTTAACACTGCAGCCAACCTCTCTCCACTGCTGGGTAGCTGCTCTCTAGGAAGACCAGTTTTCCCCATTTTCTCAGTAGTGTCCCTGCTTTTTAACTGACATTTATGTGTACTGAGAATTTCCTACATCCTAGGTAGTCCTGGACAGTTGGTCATGTTATCATAACTCTGTTCAAGTTGGTGAAATTCTCCATGATCCTCTGTTCACCACACTGTAGAGAGTCCTCTAACCATGATCCACACCTCAAAGGGCAGTGGTTGTAGCTCTCTCCCAGCTGCACAGACCTCTCTGGACTCTTTTAGGACCCTGGTCAGAGCCTTGCTCAGAAGGCCTGGGGATTATGAACCCATATGTGTTGTTTGTGCATCTATGTGCTTTTGTGTTTGTTTGTATGTGTGTTTGTATATGTCTCTGTGAGTGCTTGTGTGTCTCTGACTAGCTATGCATGTTTATATTGTCTCTGTGTAGGTTTATGTGTGTCTGCTTGTATGTTTCCAAGTGTCTGTGTGTCTGTCTGTATCGTTGTGAATGGTGTATATGTCCGTGTGACTGTGTGTCTGAGAATGCATTTGTGTCTGCCTGTGTCCTTGTACAGTAGCGGGAGCATCACTTAGGCTGACCCTCAGAGGGAGAGGCTTACCGATCTACGTGTATAGTCCAGTCACTTGCTTGGACCAATGGTACCCAGTTGAGCGCTCCCTTGTAGTAGCGGTTGTCCACCCCACCAAACATCACCACACTGCCCTCCTGCTCGTCTCTGTAGAGAGAAGTGAGGGGGAGATCCTTGGAGGACAGTAACAACAGCACTGTCTGAGAGCTGTGATGGTCCAACCATCAACGCCTTAATAATATCCCCAGGTACAGATGCAGAAATTGAGTCCAGGAGAGATAGAGATCCAGACTGAGGTATATTACTGTCTCATGAGTGGTACAGAGGAGCTTAGAAGCTGAATCACTTATCTGAGCTCCCCCCACTATGTCTTCTGAAGATGCTCTGGAGCTTCAGCGATCTGAATGATCAGACACCCTCAGAGGACAGGGTGCTCAAGTGTTTTGGCTTTCCCCATGTCCACCTTGTCATTTTTCATGAAAATCAAGACCTGGGAGTTTCAAGGGTGTGGTTTCAGGTCACCCAGAGTTGGATCCACTGGCCTGTGACCTACAATGTCCAAAGGGCTTCACACTCAGAAGGGACCCCACCTCTGCTCTCCCTGTCTTGAAATGCCTAATATTTCTTGAACGAGGGACCCACACTTTTATGTCCCACACTTTCATTTCTCACTGGCTCCACAAATTGGGTAGCTATTCCTGGGCTCTGTTTTAAATACTAATGAGGAAGGAAAGATATTTACCATCCTTCTCCTTCCATCCTTATCAAATTCATAAGCAAATTGTATTGCTTTTTCCTCCAACTTGTTTCCTGTTGCCTTCCTTTGCTTCCCTCATGGCTCACCCCCTAGAACAAGTTACTGGTCTTGAGCCCAGGAGTAGGGTTGTGTTCCAATAAAATTTTATTTATAAAAACCAGTGGTGAAGCCAGGTAGGGCCCTGGGGCCATAGTTATCCTTGGTTATATTACTCTCAGGATACTTCTTTATCAAGTGTTTTATAATTTTTTGTGCAACTGAAAACATCTTGCAGCTAATTTAGAAAAAGGAATTGTCATCTCAGACTTACTTGCTCAAGTAGAAGGCAAAAACAGGCTCAGCAATGGCACCTTGATTCTTCAGCTTGTCAAAGATGGGGATGGCTCTAGACCAGGATTGGTTGGGGTAGTTCAAGCCCAAGATGCCATCAGATCTTCTTCCCTTAAACCCATATTCTGCCATGCTTAGACCAAACGGCTGGTCAGTACTTACAAGGTCTCCAATCTGTGGGAGAGAAGAGTATTCCCACTTACAGATATGTGAAGTGGGGTTAGAACTGGGCTGGGGTGCATTGCCATTAGATCCTTAGAGAAGAATTGAGGCTGGGCTCTGTCTTTGGTTGCCCACAGAGGGTTAGAGCAGGGTAGAAAGGGAGTTGGGATTATATTTGAGAGAGGGTGTGAATTTTAAAACATTTGCCCCTCTGAAAAATACCACCTGAGTCAGTCAAATTGTCCTCGTGGCTTCTGTCCAGGTGGGGCAACCAAGAGTCAGGACAGGTCCCATTGGTGCCACCTTATGGACAAAACAATGGAGAGCAAGATAGCCTTCTCTTTGGCATCACTGTGACCTAATGACCAGAATGGACTGAATTCTCTGTAATGTTCTGTGGATTTTGCATCTGTCCAGGAAGACAGAAGACAAAAACACAATCTTGCTTGCAGGGTTCTATGAAATTACTGCCTGGGGAGTCCACTTTTGGGTATATGTGTATATTTCTGTGAGTGTGTATGAGAGAGAAAGAGAGAGAGGGGAAATACTCAAGTATTTTGGGGGAGGCAAGCCATAGATTTATTAGACTCTCAAGGGTCCTCTAGAGTGAGAACTCATTTATCAGGCCCCTTGACTTCTCAGGCCTCCAGTTTCCCACTCTGGATACCTGAAGCCCTTGACTGCCCCCAGGGTCCCCAGATCAGTTTTATCCTGTCCCCAAACACCCCACAACAACTTCAGTCCTGAAAAGCCAGCCTAACTCCACCTTTTACCACATGTGTGCCCTCAGCATGGCCCTTGCTGTTTGGACCTCAGTTTCCTCATATGTCTCATGAGCTAATCAGAGTAACTGCTTTGTGGGGTTGTTGCAGAATTAAACCAGTTATCACCTGAAAGTGGCTGGAACAGTCTGTTAATATAAAAGTGGCTGCTTTTACCCCTTCTCGCTCCGAGTGAAATGAACCTTGAACTGCTCATGGGCAGAGGAGCTGAAGTCCACACCTCAAGCCACACTCTGGGCGAGCTAATCTGCTCGCTCCTGTGTCACCACAGGCACTGACACCCCAGAGACATGAGCCTGTGGATAAACTGGCCAATATCTATGGGAGTTAGGCTAGGAAGAGTCCTGCCAGATGGTCCTGCATCTATTTTGCAAGCAATGGTCGCCTCATATCCAGTCCTGACTCAGCATTTGTTACACTGTTACCCGAACTGTGTCATGAGCAACAACTCCTTCCATTCTCCCAGCTCCATAGATGATCCTGAACGTCTTATTGGTAAGCCGGAAGGTGGAAGACTGATGATGTCTGAACTTAACGTGTGTAGCTGCAGACACAAGAGAAGAGTGTCATCAGGTGCCAAGGGTGGAAAAAAGGGTGGCAGGGCAAATGAAAGATGGTCTGGTTGGGGGTATCTGTACTCACAACAGGCTGAGGTGTTGCAAAAGACAGAGGGCACCCACAAGTCAGATGAGCCTGTGTCAAAGACAACCTGGAACTCCTGAGGGGGTGTTCCAATGGTGATGTTACCCACGTAGAGTATCTAGATGGAGATGGAGGGAGTGGGTTAGTGCAGAACTAGCTACCCTCTATTCCCACACTGATGACTCCCTCCGGTGTCACATATCTCTTGAGATCACTTTCTAACCATCGTTCAGTTCACAGACTTTCATCACAGAGGTATCTGCATTTGATATATTTTTCCTGTGCTACATTGTATGCAAGATATTGACTCTATGAACAGGCGTTGAAGTGGTACCTCCTGCATGGGAAGACCAGAGGCATAACCACTGGGCCTCCAGGACCGCTGGACACCCAGGGAAGTCCTGGTCCCTTCATTTGGGAAGCTCTGTAGTCTCTTCAAACCCAGCCTTAGCATCCCCTTCTCCAGGAGGTCCTTCTTGATCAACTCCAGGCACTCCCTCTAAACTCAGACCACATCCAATCAACACCACACAGGTGACCTTTTCTTTTGACATGTATTTACTCTTTGCCTACCTCTCAGGCTGGCATGGGCATTTTTGAAGACAAAATAAGCCCTTTTCTAATCTAAAAACAGTAAGCACTGTGTTAGATTCTTATGGCCATACACGGAATACAGGTTCAGTAACTTTTTCCTGCTGTTTTTCTTGCATCTATGGAAACTGAATTCCTCTACCTGGGGATTCACAATTGCTTTTCAGTTGGTTCTACCTTTTTCTCACTGATGGCTTATTCTTCATCTGTAACTGAGTGGCTCACCTAGTTCCTAAGGAACAATCACCCTCAAACTAATGACCAATGTTTGACACAGAAATGGATATTTATTTACCTACCACATGGTAATTGCCAGGCCCAGTCACAAAGACCAACAGTTGAGAATGAGAGTGCCTTCTCCTCTGGGTGGGGTCCCTGTTTTCCAGTGTCTCGGCCTCCTGCAGGAACCCCAAACCCGACATCCCACCTGGCACCTCCAGATGAGCCCCATGCTAAGCTAGAGCACCAGGGAGCACGGTGGAGCACCATCCTGCCAAAATACTCACATCCCTGGTGTTTCTCAGTGGGAGAATAGTCAGATTTGAACCATGAAAAGAAATCTGGGGCAGTCTGTAAGGATGCTCCTTCATGTTTTTTCCACTGAGGGTTTTTCTCATGGTCTTCACTCTCCTTAGAGGTATTCTTTCACCAAGCATTTGACAAAGAAAACAAAGAAGATGCTACAATTAGCTGTCCGTGTTAAGGTATAACTGTCACTGCAATGGCCCTGTGTTTTCTAATCATTTTTATGAGGCACATTATTATCAGAATTTTATGCATATACCATGGCAAAGACATAGATTTGAATACAGGTTCTTTTCTGCCATCTTGGATAAGCCATATGGCCGTGTGATGTCTCAGTGTACCCTTCGGCAAAATGGTGGAATGTAACAGTACACACCCTCCAAATAGGATACCATGGGGATAAGTGAAGTGATGGATATAATGAACCTGATAAATAGGAAGGCTCAACAATGGCAGCCATTCAGCATTGCTGTTGCCATCCCACTCATTCCTTCCCAAAGAACCTCAAGCAAGGAGGTAGAAGGGGGACTCTTATTCTATTTTACAAGGGAGAAATTTGAAATGCAAGAGGTTCTGAGTTGGCTGTGGTCACACTGCTTGTCAGATATAAGACAGTTTATCTTTTTCCATGTTGAAAGAGCAGAGAGAGTTGAAAGAAGAATCCAAGATATAGGGAACAAGTAAGGGAAATTCAGAGGCTTGAGAAGGAAGGACGAGTCAAATGAAAAATTAAAAGCAAACAACACAAAGAGAAATAGACTCTCAGTGACTTCCAAAGTGATGGAGAGATAAATGACAGTGATACAGAGAGGCAGACATAGGCATATACACACTGAAATAGACAGGGGAAAAAGAGGACATGTTGAACAAAATGTAGAAAAGTGTTATTCCACAGGACCACATCAACATCTGCATAGACTGTGCACTGAACAGTTGCGAGGAATTGCATTTTCAACAGATCTTGACATGACTGGACCCCAAGTGTTGTGCAACCCAAATCTACACCAAGACCTTGGGATCCACAGTTCCTACAGTAAGTCACTTATCCATAAGTCAGAGTTGAACTTTAAGACTCTTAGGGAAATATTCCATTCCCTTCTAAACCTGATGGATGAAAGAATAATCAGATGAAAATAAAAATCTGAGAAAGGAATATGATGTGACATACAGTCCCCATACTTACTTGACTATACACTCTGAGAAGGCCACCAGCCCTAGGAGCACAAGCCACTTCATGCTTCTTTTCTGGCTCCAAGTACTCAGGGAAGTTTAAGTTCTTAGCATGTAGTGGTGACTGGGAGCCCCTAGTTATATATGGTCTGACCTACCCTAGTTTTCCCCTTCAGGCCACTAAAAGATATGAAAAAAAAAACCACAAAGGTCTCGATAAAAACTTTACCTTCATCAGTGTCCTTGGCGAATGGACTTTGAAGCTTTTCAGAATACAGAGAATTGAGCTGTAATCTCTTCCTTGAATCTTGGCTGGAAAATCAAGCTGAGCTGCATGGCCATCTGAGAAGATGGAAATCTTGCCTACTTGGAGAAAAAACTGCTAACAACATCATGAAAATGGATATTAGGGGCCATGATCGACAGGTGTGGTTTCATGTCGTCTTCCTAGCTACTTCGTGAAATATGCATTGCTGACTTTGTGAGATATACATTGCCCTCTTCGTTGCCGAGGACATTGCTAGGATAATAAGTTGTCAAATGGCAAAGTGAAGACTTCAGGGACAGCCTCGGGACATACAACTGGGTTTAGGTAGTGGGTCTAATGGCAGACTTAGGGGCACTTATGATGCCAGGCTGCATCAAATATTTAGGACAGAGCAGTACTTCAATTGCATGGTTTCTGTATTGGAAGAAATGTCAGATGCAGCCACAAGCTATTTTATAGCATCCAACAACTGTACAAGGAAGAACTGTGTGCTAGGTTCTGGGTTAAAGGCTTCAAAGTCAAAGTTGATCAAGACAAAAGTAGTCTTTATCTTAAGAGAGCTAGAAGTCTAGTTCTCATGAACTCATGGCCCCAGGAGGCAGGAGATAGGATACTAGGCCTAGGTGGTCATGTTGGAATCAGGGCAGCACTGGCCTCACCTCTGTTAGCAGCCTTTCCTCCACTTCACCCATGCTCGAAAGCAGTCCAGTTGGCCATGTTTTCAAGAAAATCAGAAGTTTGGATACTTATGTACAATCTACTAATTTTAATGTGAGAAACTAATTTTATTCCCCCCCCCAAAAAAAAAGAAATGGGGAACAAAATCTCCATAGTGATGTGCTGGAATCAGCCTTCAGTCTCTGAAGGTTTTTGTTTCTGGCCTAGAGTTGGGAGTGCAGTGGGGACAGAGAGGAATTTAATTCATGTTGGTTGATTTTAAAAGTGACTGAATGCATACTAAACATGCTGACTGATTGGAAAAGACCCTGATATTAAGAAAAATTGAAGGCCAGAGGAGAAGCGGAAGACAGATGATGAGATGGTTGGATAGTATCACCAAGTCGATGGACATGAGCTTGAGAAAGCTCCAGGAGTTGGTGATGGATAGGGAAGCCTGACCTGTTGCAGTCTATGGCGTTGAAACAAGATGGACACAACTGAAGTAATGAACTGAACTGAACAAATTGAGAACAAAGACTAATAAATCTAATTGCATCAAGTTGTTGACTAGCTACCTATAACAGCACATTACTTAAGTGGCTTTAAATTTCAGACTTATGACTCTACATTCAGAGTGGAATATCTTCTAAGGAAAAACAAAAATCCTGCCCATCAAAAACAAAACCAAAGAAAACCAAAAGAAAAAAGGGAAAGAAATCTGATACTATATTCATCAACTTCACTTCAGTTCAGTTGCTCAATCATGTTCAACTTTTGTGAGCCCATGAAGGGCACCACACAAGGCCTCCTTGTCCATCACCAGCCTGGAGTCCACACATATTCATGTCCCTTGAGTTGGTGATGCCATCCAACCATCTCATCCTCTGTCATCCCCTTCTCCTCCTGTCCTCAAACTTTCCCAACATCAGGGCCTATTCAAATGAGTCAGCTCTTTGCATCAGGTGGCCAAGCATTGGAGTTTCAGGTTCAGCATCAGTCCTTCTGGTGAACATTCAGGACTGATTTTCTTTAGGATGGACTGGTTGCATCTCCTTGCAGTCCAAGGGACACTCAAGATTCTTCTTCAACACCACTGTTCAAAAGTCCAGGTCTAACTGCTGCTTCCTGACCTGCATACAGGTTTCTCAAGAGGCAATTCAGGTGGTCTTGTATTCCCATCTGTTTTAGAATTTTCCACATTTTATTGTGATCCACACAGTCAAAGTCTTTGACATAGTCAGTAGAGCAGGAGTAGGTGTTTTTCTGGAATTTCTTGCTTTTTTGATAATCCATCAGATGTTGGCAATACAATCTCTGATTCCTCTGCCTTTTCTACAACCAGCTTGATCATCTGGAAGTTCATGATTCACATATTGCTGAAGCCTGGCTTGGAGAACTTTTAGCATTACTTTACTAATGTGTGAGATGAACACAATTGTGTGGTAGTTAGAGAAATCTTTGGCACTGCCTTTCTTTGGGATTGCAATGAAAACTGACCTTGTCCAGTCCTGTGGCCACTACTGAGTTTTCCAAATTTGCTAGCATATTGCGTGCAGCATTTTCACAGCATCACCTTTCAGGATTTGAAATAGTTCAACTGGAATTCCATCATCTCCACTTGCTTTGTTCATAGTGATGCTTTCTAAGGCCCATTGACTTCACATTCCAGTATGTCTGGCTCTAGGTGAGTGATCACACCATCGTGATTATCTGGGTCATGAAGATCTTTTCTGTACAGTTCCTCGTGTATTCTTGCCACCTCTTCTTAATATCTTCTGCTTCTGTTAGGTCCATACCATTTCTGTCCTTTATTGAGCTCATCTTTGCATGACATATCCCCTTTGTATCTCTACTTTTCTTGAAGTGATCTCTAGTCTTTCCCATTCTGTTATTTTCCTCTATTTTTTTGCAGTGATCATTGAGGAAGGCTTTTTTAAATCTCTCCTTGCTATTCTTCAGAACTCTGCATTCAAATGGGTAAATCTTGGCTTTTCTCCTTTGCTTTTTGCTTCCCTTCTTTTCACAGCTATCTGTAAGGCCTCCTCAGACAGCCATTTGGCTTTTTTGGATTTCTTTTTCTTGGGGATGGTCTTGATTCCTGTTTCCTGTACAATGTCATGAACCTCTGTCCATCATTCATCAGGCACACTGTCTATTAGATCTAGTCCCTTAAATCTATTTCTCACTTCCACTGTATAGTCCTAAGGGATTTGATTTAGGTCATACCTGAATGGTCTAGTGCTTTTCTCCACTTTCCTCAATTTCAGTCTGAATTCACTAATAAAGAGTTCATGATCTGAGCCACCATCAGCTCCCAGTCTTTTTTTTCTGACTGTATAGAGCCTCTCCATTTTTGGCTGCAAAGAATATAATCAGTCTGATTTTGATGCCAACCGTCTGGTGATGTCCATGTGTAGAGTCTTCTCTTGTGTTGTTGGAAGAGGGTATTTGCTATGACCAGTGCATTCTCTTGGCAGAATGCCTTTGCACTTCTTCATTCTGTACTCCAAGGCCAAGTTTGCGTGTTACTCCTGGTGTTTCTTGACTCCTACTGTTGCATTCCAGTCCCCTACAATGAAAATGACATCTTTTTTGGGTGTTAGTTCTAGAAGGTCTTGTAGGTATTCATAGAACTGTTGAATTTCAGCTTCTTCAGCCTCACTGATCGGGGCATAGACTTGGATTACCGTGGTACTGAATGGCTTGCCTTGGAAACAAACAGAGATCATATTGTCGTTTTTGAGACTGCATCCAAGGACTGCATTTCAGACTCTTTTGTTGACCATGATGTCTACTCCATTTCTTCTAAGGGATTCCTGTCCACAGTAGTAGAAATAATGGTTATCTGAGTTAAATTCACACATTCCAGTCCATCTAAGTTTGCTGATTCCTAGAATGTCTCTGTTCACTCTTGTCATCTCCTGTTTGACCACTTTCAATATGCCTTGATTCATGGACCTAACAATCCAGGTTCCTATGCAATATTGCTCTCTACAGCATCAAAGCTTGCTTCTATCACCAGTCCCACCCACATCTGTGTGTTGTCTTTGCTTTCGTTCCATCCCTTCATTATTTCTGGAGTTATTTCTCCACTGATCTTCAGTAGCATATTGGGCACCTACCGACCTGGGGAGTTCATCTTTCAGTGTTCTATCTTTTTGCTTATCATACTGTTCATGGGGTTCTCAAGGCAAGAATACTGAAATGGTTTGCCATTCCCTTCTCCAGTGGACCACATTCTGTCAGACCTCTCCACCATGACCCATCCATCTAAGGTGGCCCCACATGGCATGGCTCAGTTTCTTTGAGTTAGACACGGCTGTGGTCCATGTGCCAGATTGGCTAGTTGTCTGTGCATGTGGTTTCAGTCTGTCTGCCCTCTGATGCCCTCTCTCAGCGCCTACCGTCTTACTTGGGTTTCTCTTACCCTGGATTTGGGATATCACATCACTGCTCTCCAAAAATCACAGCTGCTACTCTTTACCTTGCTCCTCTTGGTTGTTGCCCCTGATTTGGACGTGAGGTAGTTCCTCTCCACCACACTTCTGCGCTGCCATTGTAGCCGTCATGTATCTACACTGCCATCGCAGCTGAGGCGAGCAAAAATTCAACAACTTATTTTTCCTCATATTGTTTCTGTTATTGTGACAGAATCGTATGTATGTTAATAGGTAAAAGCAAGAATATAATTAAAACTAATGTTTTAAAGTAAGCCTTTCAGTGGCTAGAAAAAAAAGGTTCACACATAACATAAAGAAGTTTAATTCAAACCCTGCTGTCTTAACTCTTGAACTGAAAGCATAAGTTTGTACCAACTAATTATATTCCTTTTTATTTTAATTTTTAAGGAAAATGGCTACTTCTTCCTCCAACCACTGTAGAGCCTAGTAGCAGTAACAAGTTGATGACAGTGCCTATTCTGAGGTCTAACATGTAGCTTCTAAATACATTTCCCATCAGAAGATCTTAAAGAGATGGCTGATTTCAGGACTGGGTAGAGAAATGCACAAAATAATCTTGGGAATCATGAAGGACCAGAAAACTGAGGGACTTCAAAGACCAGTGGGGACTGGGCAGAATGTTTAGGAATCCAAATAAAAAGGCCAGACATCAACCAGTTTGTTGGGCAGAATGTTGTTTCTGCTTCTCAACACACTGTTTATATTTCTCATAGCTTTCCTGCCAAGCAACTAATGTCTTCTGATTTTATGGCTGCAGGCACCATCCACAGTGGTTTTAGAAGCTAAGATGAAGAAATCTGTCAGTGCTTCCACCTTTTCTCCTTCTATTTGCCATGAAGGATGTGGCTGAATCCCATGATCTTAGTTTATTAATATTGAATTTTAAGCTGGCCAATGTGTCCAATGTTAATAGGAAACATAAATTGTCACTGTGATAGACTGCTAGGACACCAACTCACCATTCTGAGCACTGGGAAAGGAAAATAATCATCAATATTTAAACTATCTTTGTTTCTATTAAGCATAGGTTATGTAACTACAAACAGTTCCAGGAAAACAAGCTAGACTTCCCCTTCTGTGGGTGATGAGAAAGTGATGGGAAGCAGCTATAATACAGATGAAGCCTCACTCACTGGCCTGCAGCTCACCTCCTGCTGTGGTGGTCTGGTTCCTAATAGACCAAGGACTGGTACTGGTCCTGACCCACTGTACTGATACTGTGGAGTCCTGCTCTAAAACCAATAGTGGGCCATTCTGTAAGACAAACCACCCTGCTTCCGCTCAGTTTCTGAACAAATGAATGGCATTAAAATTGGCAGAGGAACAGTTATTTAGTCCTAAAGGAGAACAACCAAGTGCAACATATGACTACATTCTTTCAATAAACTGTGAAAAGACATCTGCTTTCTGAGCATCAGGGTAATTTGCACATGGACTGAATATAAAATGTTAATTTTTGAGGGGAACAAAAGAGATTTTTTTCATATCCTATCATTCTACCACAGATACCCATTATGTAGATTTGGTGAAATGTTCGTCTTGTCCTTAAAATATTTCAGGGAAAATGAATAAGCGCTAAGAAAGAGAGAACGAAACGATGGTCTGTCTAGATTTTAAAACAGATAGCTGCTATGCTATGCATAGCTGCTATGGATTGTATTTTGTCTATCCTTGACTGCCAACATGTTCGTATTAGGAAGTTGGGCCTTTGGGAGGTACTCAGGTTGACATGGAGTTTTGATGGTGGTCCCTCATGATGGGATTAGCCCCTCCTTCGTTTTCTCTCTTATTTTCCCTCTTCTTCCTTCCCTTCCACCACCACATGTGAGAACATAGCAAGAAGAGAAAGACTGATGCAAATCAAGAATGTCTTTGCTGGGAACTCAATTGGCCACCACCTTGATGTTGCATAGTCTCCAGTGTATGACAACCTGTGGGACTAAGAAGTTAGTTTTGTAGTTATTGATGCCAAATGACAAAGTATAGGGTTCATGACAGTCTCCTTATATTTGTTATGTTTGAAATTTTTTGCATAAGAGGTTTATGGAAAGTCCATTTTGAAGGTTCTATCTTAGTGATAACCTGAGGAGTCCAAGAATACAGATATAGTCAGGTCCCAAATGACTGAGTGGTTGGAGGACCACATGTTCCTTACTCCACCTCATCTCTTGTCATCTGAAAACTGTCCCCCACAACTGACACCCTTACCACCCCCTTCCCCAGTCTGCATCTCCATTCCTCTCCTAAGCTCAGTCATCTAGCTGAAGATGTTGATGACTCAGGACAGGGTCTGGAAGCAGAAGGAATGCGGGCATTTTTAGGAAGAATGGACTGGGAAGAGCCGTCTTGGTTTCCCTCCTTTAGTGCGATCTGCAGGTGAGGGATTGGGCCTGGGTAGGGAGGGAGCCACAAGTGGGACTGCCTAGATATCTACAAGTGAAGGGCAGAGGAATTCAGAACCCAATAACCAGAAGGTGGGCACCATGCACACGACCCAGGAAGGAAGGAAGAAGCACTGGGAAAAGAATAGTGCCTACCAGAGGGCCAGACCTTCTTGGGTCTTCTGGTTAAACTTGGAAGTCACATCCTTCCTGCTGGAATTCCTGCTCCAGATATGGAGGGGAGAGAGCTCTACTCACTACTAATGAGTCAAAGGCAGAGGGACAGCGTCCCCCAGAGGCCCTTTGATTGCACTCTAAGTGTGGGTATCATCCCAAGCCAGAGACCAAATGGCAGGTGACCTACTTTAAATAGTATTTAAAATACTACAAAATTTGTCGAAGAGTCCTGGCATATCTAGTTCCCAGAGTTTTTTTGGATAGACGATTCATCACCCAAAGTTGGGTTTCTACTGAGGAATCTACATGCTTCCCCATTGGTAACTTCTGAATTATAACTACCTGATCCCATCCCACAGAACCCAAATGAAGGTAAGTTCCAGGGCGCAAGGCCACTAAGGTCCTCGATGGCACAGCAGCTGTGTGCCAAGTGGTCTACCACTCCCAGTTCTGATCCCAAGAGCCATGAACATCACCAGAGAGTTACATCCCTCTGCCCACCAGAGGCAACCTCATCATCCTCAGCAACAGCCACCTCTGAGCCATTTGTCCACTGATTGGCGTTGAGCCTCATTCTGGAACAAGTGTTCCGGAGCATGTCCAGACTCCCTCATCCAAAAAGTGGGAAACTGAACCCTGGGGTGTATGACTCACCTTAGCTGTAGGTAGGTTAGTGAAGACATGGGACCCAGAAACTCTGGTTCCCAGGCTATGAGACTTCCAGGAAGGGAAAGATGAGAGAAAACTCCATTGCATTCACTGCTGGGTAGCTCTCAGATGTCTGCAAGCAGCAGAGTGGAAGTTTCTTTCACGTTACCCCTCAAGTCTGGTTCTGATATTATTAGCAGACCTGCCTCCCTGTAGCAGCAGGAATGCAATATTCAGGGCTATTTCTTCTGGGTTCCAGGCCCAGTGGGAGAGCCTCAGCTGTAGCGATTCTAGGAGGCTGTCATGCAGGTGGTGACTGACTCACTCCCAACTCAGAATCCCCAGAACTCCCAATCCTCATTGAGACAACACAGACCTTTGGTTGACTAGGTAACATGAACCTGCATTCATAGCAAGGAACATTCTCTTCTCAGCCTTCTGGCAACACTGGCTGAGCGAGGTCGGGGTCTGAGACTAGCCTGGATGCAGGGGATGTGTTACCACTTTGATGCTCCAAATAGACCTTGGAGATTCTAAGGTCTTGAGAGAATTACAATCACCCTTATATTTTGTAGGTACTTTGCTTTATGAATTTGGTTGAAGAAAAAGGACAGAAACACAGGATAAAGCTGGACATCTCTGTGTCCCAGCTGACTGTGAGTTGATCCCAACCATCAGGCTTCACAGTCAGGTGCTGATGTTATTCACAAGCCACCTTTGAAGAAGCAAAAGAAGAAAAAGTTTTTGGCAGAGAGCAGTATGGTCAAAGGGCTGTGGGAATCACACGGGGCAAGATGAAACAAGAGTCATTACTTGTTTCTTTGCTCTCTCAGTTCCTTGGCTTTTCTACTCCTGAGAACAAGTACATGGAGATAGTCAGAGCATTAGTGGTGCTCCTGGCACCTGATGCTCCTGGTAATAACCAGTTTATGGACAAGTCCGTTAGTCCAGAGCATATTTAGCCTCTTGGTAGCCCCAGGTTCTCCCTTCTTGGGAAGGCTGAAAAGGCTCATTGTTGCTAACTCACAACTGAAGCATGGGATGAGGTCATGGTGGTTGACCTGTGGGTCAAGTTCCAAGCATGGAAGGAAGATTGGCAGTGGAAGGGTAGCCACTTATTAAACTTGGTTCTTGGTCCTTAGCAGGGGCTACTTCCCACATCTAGAATGTTTTTCTCTCAGATTTTTGCATGGCCAGGTCCTTCTTCACATTCAGCATCATCTCAAATGAGTCTGTCTCAGGCTTGCTTTCCCTGACCACTCCACTCTCACAAGCACAGACCCTCATCCAAAAAGTGCCCATAGACACTTCCCTCCATGAAAACAATAATTATAGTTACTAATGTGGAAAGGTGGCAGAGGGATAAATTGAGAGTTTGAGATTAATATATGTATACTACTTTATTTAATAGATAATCAACTGTACAGCACAGAAATTCTCCTCAATAATCTGTAATATCCTGTATGGGAAAAGAATCTAAGAGATAGTGGATACAGGTATATGTATAAGGAAATTAATTTCCCATACAACTAAGATTAATGCAATGCTGCAAATCAACTACACTCCTATATAAATTAAAACCTGAATTAAAAAAAAAATGTTTACCTGTAGAGACCCATGGAATTCTTTAGACTTGCAGGATTTCAGATATGATTGTTGGAGATGGCAGAACAGGTGCAGAAATCTAGGCATGCTCTGAGTTTGCATTTTCCTGAGCTTTGGTGTCTTTTGAGTCTAGTGTCAACTTTGATTTGTCTTTGGAGGATCTAATACAAGGGCTTGGAGACACCAGCTGGGTGTTAGTTGAAGGATGAGAGGGACGCACTAGTGGGGGAGTGAAATCCCAGCTCCGTAGCCTTGGGTTGGGACATATTTGAGGCACAACTTAAATCCAAAGTTCCTTGTGAAAACAGGCTGTAGTTGCCCTCTCCATGACTTGCATGATATCAGACCCAGACTGGTTTCATCATTTTTCATGTCCTACTTCCCCTGAGATGTCACTGTTTCTTTGGGAGAATATATATATATTTTTTCCCTTTTGCCAGTGCTAGGTCTTCATTGCGGAGAAGGCAATGGCACCCTACTTCAGTACTCTTGACTGGAAAATCCCATGAATGGAGGAGCCTGGAAGGCCGCAGTGCATGGGGTCGCTGAGGAATAAACACGAAGGAACTACTTCACTTTCATGCATTGGAGAAGGAAATGGCAACCCACTCCACTGTTCTTGCCTGGAGAATCCCAGGGACGGGTGAGCCTGGTGGGCTGCTATCTCTGGGGACTCACAGTGTCGGACACGACTAAAGTGACTTAGCAGAAACAGCTGGTCTTAATTGCTGCTCAGGACTTCTATATTGTCAGCGAGCAGGGGGTACTCTCGAACTGCAGTGCATTGGCTTTACAATCCTGTGCTTCTCTTGGTGTAGATCACAGGCTCTAGGTCACTCAGGTCAGTAGCTGTGGGTCACCAGCTTAGTTGCCCTGGAGCATTTGAAATCTTCCCAAACCAGGTTTCAAACACACATCTTAAGCACTGGATCAAAAGGGAAAACACTCTGGAAGGAATTTGAAATAACTTTTACATGAAACTTGGCACCATGGCCTGTTTATGAGGAGACTGAGAAAGGATTGTCCCTGCTTCAAGCAACCTCCTGAGATCATGACGGATTGAGGTTCCCTTCCCAAGTGTTCCTACAGGATCATGAATCTCTCCTTCCATGTGGCTTTGTTCTTGCTTCAGTTTCTGAATCCAGAGGGCAGGGCTGTCACTTGACTCACTTCTAAGTATACATCAGTAGATATTGTCTCATTCAGACCCTAATGTCAAGACAAGGCTAACACAAAGGTCAGTTATTCTGAGTGTTAGGTTACAGGCTCAATGACTGTAATCAAAACCTAAATAACTTTATCTTAAATACGATACAATTTCAATTCTCTGTCATATAATGTTAGTACAGGTCTCTCCACAGAGATGAGGGCCCACTTCTTTCTTCTCACATCTTACACCTGTGCTGCTTACCTTTGGTCTAACATGGCTACTCCAGCTCCTGTCATTATATCTGCATTCCAGCAAGTGGGACAGAAAATAATACTTCCATTTGGAAGTGGCATATCAACTCTACTCAAATTCCACTGGCAGAAGTATCTTCCATGGTCATGGCAAACCTGGGGGTGGTGGGCACACAGAAGGGCAGGGGAATGTGATCCTACTGAAGAACATTCATGATGGGTAACAAGGGCCACCATCCTACATTCATGTCTGTGTGATTCATTCTTGTTTGCTTCTCCACACACAGCTCTCAGTCTGTTTAGCCTGCAGATATGGATATGGATCAGGTTATAAGAGATGACATGGCCCAGGCTGTACAAATATGGAGAAAAAAAAGAATGGAAAGAAGATAAGAGTATAAAAATTAAAAATCCAAAGGAAAGCATGTTTATAACCATAATTTTGCATTTTTACAATTTAGGTATAATGGCTGATTTATTTATAAAATAAAAAATCAGAGATATGTAAAACATAAATATGTTCACTAAACCCAACAAAATAAGGCTATATCATATTAAACACATAGTAGTATCGGAATTAAGTTTGGATGCACATTGCAAAAAACTAAAAGAACTATAACTTTAGCAAGATAAACTTGATTTTTCTCTCCTTCTGAAACAAAGCTGGGGGTGTGCCAGCCAGAGCTTGGGTGGTATCCATTTCCAAGTTTACATGATTGTGCAATACAACTGCAGGAATTCCAGCCATCACAAGCAAAGTCCAGACATCAGTTAAGAAGAAAGTAAGGAAGGGAAGAATCCCATCTTTCAGCTAAATCAGCTCCTTGAATGCAGTCTTCCAAGAAATCCCTCTTACAGATCTGCTTGCATCTCTAAGTCACCAGTCATGACTAAGGCATGGGTGTATAGGAAGGGCAGTCCTGTAGCTACTGGGCTAATGGCTATGTAACAAACTATTTTCAGCTTTGAAAGAGAAGCAGAGAATTGATCATTTTGTAGGTAGCCTGCAGCACCTGCCTTAAAGAACAACAACAACAACAAAAAAATGAATGGAATAGGCTGAACGGCTGGCCACAGTGTCAGATCCAAGAGAAAGGAGCAGCAATGAGAAACAGCTAGACAGATCTGAACTGTGCTCCAGAAAATAGAGGCAGACTGGTCTGTAGAAATCTTCTAAGGGATGAAGTGAGGATTACACATAACACATGACCCAATTTGTTTTGAAAACTGATTTTACAACTCAGGTCCCAAATCTCTCTCATTTCTTTAGCTTCTAAATATCTTGTCTTTGTTACGTCACATTCTGATCTACCTGTTTCACCTTCCTTATTTTTGTTCACATTACTTCTCCAATAGTCCACCAGCATTACAAGATCTAGTATTGAAAACTTAGCAAGACTTTCTAGAAGTGGGTCAAAACACAGTGACTATTTCTACTTTAGTATTTGTTTGTCCTGATCAAGGTCTTTTGAAAAGACTGAAATGGCTAGAATTATGGAGATCTCATGTTTCCTCTAAAATTCCAACCATGAATGTGACTTCCTTGGACTTGGAGGGGATGCGTTCACTTTCAGATCCACAGGTTTTAGCAGTACAGTTAGTCCCCTGTATATGAACAAGTTCCATTTGAAAGGGGGTTTCAAAAATCCCAATTTCTTCATAAATCCAGCAAAGTTACTTAGGTAGCCAACTAAGACAATTGGCTATATATTACTGTAGTTTAATAGCTTTATGATAATTTTCACACAAATAATACATAAAAAACAAACACAAACAATAAAAGAAACATTTTAAATCTTGCATACCTGGATAGGGCATGGCAACCCACTCCAATATTCTTGTCTGGAGAATCCCCATGGCAAGAGGAGCCTGGCATACTGCAATCTTTATATTGAAAATTCAGACACAGCTGAGCAGCTAAGCACAGCTTTAAAAATAGAATAGTAGTACCATCTACATTACCACTGCATTTATGCTTCTTTTTAGACAGTGTAAGCTTGAAATAAAAGTCCTGCACTATTGTACTCCATACAGTTCTGTACAGTAAAGTACACAAATGCACACCAACTTGTCTTGGATGTGCCCACGACAATGAGTGTCAGATCTGTGAATTAACTGATGTGATTGCACATGCAAATGCATTTTTACATGTTTGAAAGTTTTCAGCTAGAACGTTTGTATGTAACAAACTTGCTACACAGGTTTTCAGTGAATGTTATGTAGTGAAGGAACAAGAACGGAGAGTAAGGAGCTGCCTGTTCTTTCCCTTTTTGCGTGTATTATGGTCGCTCTGAATAGAAATTTCTTTGGGTGTAACTGAGGCCCGGTGTATGGGAACATGGCTGAAAGTGACAGAGGACCAGGATCCCAGGAGATAGGACAAGAGCCATGATTGGTTGAAAAGAGACAAGAATGCGAAATATTAGGAAACAAGTTTTCACAGTTTTATGTGAAAGACGCAGCAAATATCATCTGGCTTGTGTGTAGTGATTGAGCTGTGGTTTAGAGGAGCAGTCCCTGTTGCCCAGGATGAGCAAGAGAGGACACTGCACCGTGAAAATCAAACATGAATGTCTAGTATTGTCTATGTATGTCATGTATGTCTAGCATTGAAGAGATATAAGTCCTGTAATTTATCTGCCCGTTCCTGGGCAGAATTAGTGTTGTGAAAGTGGGAAGGTCTGCACTATGCTAGCACCTTATTCTTCTGTCCAGTGAACATTGATTTCTAATGCCATTTCTTTATAAACAGAGGGTATACTTTGTATGATTGAAGTCTTCTAAATTACTGTTCCTTTTAAACTTTTGATGCTGTTCTGTTCCCAGGCACATGGGGCCCTGGGGCTTGGTAGGCTCTGTTTTGCCTGCAAAGTGCAGTGTGTGGGGATCAGCTGTCGTCTGGGGCCTGGGTTATATCTTCAGTCTAGGTTCACATCTGAGGGGTTAACTCTAGTTGGTTTAACTCTATTATCTTGCTCTTTATCTTCAGTTTGTCCCATGTTCTTTCTTCCCATGTCTCTTTTTATCCCTGACTTCTTTGTGACTGAGTAGGGTTTTGGATTCCCTTTTATATCCTTTGTCACTTTATTCACTGTAACTGTTTTTTAAGTAGTTTTAAGATCCATGGTATGCATATTTACTTTCCAGTCTATCATTAATAATTATGAAAATTATTAAATTATTTATTCATTTATCATTTCTTTGTCTGTACTGGGTCTTAGTGTGCCATGCAGGATCTTCCTTGTGGTAAGGACTCTCTATTTGAGGAGGGCAAGCTCAGTACTTGCAGTGTGTAAACTCTATTTGAGACATGCAGACATAGTTGCTTAGTGGCATGTGGCATCTTAGTTCTCTGGCAAAGGAACAAAACTGTGCTATTTGCAAATGCATTGCATTGCAAAGTAGATCCGTAACCACTGGACCACCCAGGAAGTCCCTATATTTACCTTTTAATACATATTACATGTTTATCATTTGGGGTACTGTTCATTCCTCCTGTAGATCCAGATTTTCACTTTGTTTAAATTCCTTCTGACTTGAGACCTGTTAAAAAACATTTATTACATTGGTCTGTTGGTGGCGATGCAGTCTTGTAGTTGTTGTCTGTCTGAGAAAGTATTCTATCTTGTTTTTGATATGTAGTTTTCTTGGGTATAGAATTCTGAGTCAATTATATTTCTCTCAGCAATTAAGATGTGCCATCAGTGTACCCTGGCTAACATTGTTTCATTTACCTAATCTGCTGTCATCCCCATTTTTTGTTCTACTGTGTCTGTTTTTCCTTCTGGTTACATTTCTTTGGTTGATTGTCTTAATCCAGGAATTATGATGTGCCTTTGTAGAGTTGTCATATTTTTTCTCCTCGAGTTAAATGAGTTTCTGTGTTAATGTCTTTAAAGTTTTCATCATACCTGGAAATTTTTCAACCAGTAATTATGAAGTTCTTTGCTTTATTCTCCTTTCACTTCCGGAGTGATTCCATTTACATATATTTTAGCACTCTTAAAGTTACTTCAGAAGTGTCTGATGCACAATTAATTTTTCCCCAGAGTCTTTGCATTTCTATTTTACTTGTCTCTATTTAATGTACTCAATATTCTTCAGCTTCATGAATATAAGGATTATTGATGTAGTAAGCACTTTAATGTCCTTCCCTGTCCTTCTTTACACATCTGGATTTTTTTCTTTTGAAATTTATTTATTTTTCTTAATCAAATAATAATTACCTTACAATATTGAGATGAAATAAGAACAAATACGTTCACAATTTATATGGAAATTTTAAGTTGGATTGTGGATATCATCACTTTACGTTTGGATGCTGGATATTTTTTAATTTTTATAAATTATTCCTTTAACTGTTTGCAAACACTGTTAATTTCTTGGAAACAATTGCATTTTCTGAAGGCTTGCTGTAAAATTTTTAAGCTGAGATGAAACCAGTCTTTAGGCCAGGTTTACTATTCCCCACTAGCAAGGCAATATTGTCTTCAGGGCCCTTTTGATCTCATGCGAATTATGAGTAATTTCAGGGACAGTCCTAAAATGGTGGAGGAATAGGACAGGGAGAACACTTTCTCCTCCAAAGATTCATCAAAAGAGCATTTGAACGCTGAGTAAATTCCACCAAACTACTTCTGAATGCAGGCAGAGGATATCAGGCACCCAGAAAAACAGCCCATTGTCTTTGAAAGGAGGTACCCTACTTATTTAACTTATATGCAGAGTACATCATGAGAAACGCTGGGCTGGAAGAAACACAAGCTGGAATCAAGATTGCCGGGAGAAATATCAATAACCTCAGATATGCAGATGACACCACCCTTATGGCAGAAAGTGAAGAGTAGCTAAAAAACCTCTTGATGAAAGTGAAAGAGGAGAGTGAAAAAGTTGGCTTAAAGCTCAACATTCAGAAAACAAAGATCATGGCATCCGGTCCCATCACTTCATGGGAAATAGATGGGGAAACAGTGCAAACAGTGTCAGACTTTATTTTTGGGGGGCTCCAAAATCACTGCAGATGGTGATTTCAGCCATGAAATTAAAAGACGCTTACTCCTTGGAAGAAAATTTATGACCAACCTAGATAGTATATTCAAAAGCAGAGACATTACCTTGTTGACTAAGGTCCATCTAGTCAAGGCTATGGTTTTTCCTGTGGTCATATATGGATGTGAGAGTTGGACTGTGAAGAAGTCTGAGTGCTGAAGAATTGATGCTTTTGAACTGTGGTGTTGGAGAAGACTCTTGAGAGTCCCTTGGACTGCAAGGAGATCCAACCAGCCCATTCTGAAGGAGATCAACCCTGGGATTTCTTTGGAAGGAATGATGCTAAAGCCGAAACTCCAGTGCTTTGGCCACCTCATGAGAAGAGTTGACTCATTGGGAGACTCTGATGCTGGGAGGGATTGGGGGCAGGAGGAGAAGGGGACGACCGAGGATGAGATGGCTGGATGGCATCACTGACTCGATGGACATGAGTCTGAGTGAACTCTGGGAGATGGTGATGAACAGGGAGGCCTGGAGTGCTGCAATTCATGGGGTCGCAAAGAATCAGACACGAGTGAGAGACTGAACTGAAACTGAAACTGAAAAAGAGAGGCAAAAGAGGTAGGGATGGAGATCCATCCCAGGAAGGGAGTCTTAAAAAATAGAAAAGCTTCCAAATACCAGGAAACACTCTCACTGGCGAGTCTGTGGTGAGCCTTGGAACCTCAGAGGGCAACATAAGTGGGAGAAAAAATAAAAAAAATAATTTAAACCCACAGATTACATGCCCAATGGTAACTCCCAGCAGAGAAACAGTGCAGACGCCCGCATCTGCCACTAGCAAGCAGGGACTGGGCAGGGGGCTGCGGGCTGCATTGCTTAGAACAAGGGCTAGGCCTGAATGCCCCGAGGGCAATCTGACGGAACTAACTTGAGATAGCAAGCCAGACCCTGGGATAGCTACCTGGGTGAAAAGCCTTAAAGTAAGACACCGCCTGGCCTGTTTACAGTCAAAGGAGTAAACAGAGGTAGCTCCCTGTGGACCGGCCCATCACCTGCCAGGGACAGGGGAGTGAGGGCAGCCAGAGCCAGAAGGGGGCAATCATGGCCCCAGAGAGTCATCATCTACCAAACTGCAAGCAGCTGCTGCTGCTGCTAAGTCGCTTCAGTCATGTCCAACTCTATGCGATTCCTTCGATGGCAGACCACCAGGCTTCTTTGTCCCAGGGATTCTCCAGGCAAGAATACTGCAACCAGGCTTCGTTACTAACCAAGTCTTCTTGGGATTCTGGATGGTCAATATACTCCTGAGAAGGTACACCAGTTGTACACCCAGAAAATTGAGCCACAGGGACGGGAGAGGCAATAAGTAGGAGCGACTGCGTTCGACAAACGCCTGGTCATGGTCACCTGAGCGGCATGACCTGGGAAGGGCACAAAACTCAGGCCCAACCGAGTCTGCGCCTTTGAGGAGTACCCAAGTGAATGAACTTGAGCGGCTTAGACCTGGGAAGTGCATGCAACCCAGGGACCACCTCAGACAGTTCCCAGCAGAGCAACCAAGAGTCTGAACAGTGTAGACTGGGAAAGCACACACGCCGTGAGCAGGGGCAAACCTAGTGTATCTGAGACACTGGGAGCACTACCCACACACCCCAGTGATATGTGTTTGCAGTGTTCCTCCCTCCCCACAGCACGAGTGAACAAGTGAGCCTAAAAAATTGTCCACCACCAACCCCTTCTGTCAGGGCAGAAATTAGACACTGAAGAGACCAGCAAACAGAAGAAGGTACAACAGAGGGAACCACTCTGGAAGTGACAGGTGCAGTAGATTAAAACCCTGCAGTTAGCACCAACTACATAGGAAGGGGCCTATAGATCTTAAGAAGTATAAGCTGGATCAAGGAACTATCTGAAAGTGAATTGACCCCACACTGTCTAGAACAACACCAGAGAAAGTCCTAGATATATTTTTACTATCTTCATTCTTTAAGTTTATTTTTTTTATTTAAGTCCTCTACTACTCCTTTAAATTTCATTTTTANCTATTTCTTAAAGCAAACTTCATATATATATAATTTTTGTGAGTTTTTTTCTTTAATATTGTTTTTAATATTTTTGAGAATCCAACCTCTACTCTAGATTTTAATCTTTGCTTTTTGGTATTTGTTATCAATTTTGTACCTTTAAGAATCCAATCTTCAGTAACCATTTTTACTTGGGAGTGAGATCACCAGCCTGATTGCTGTCTCCCGCTTTGGATCTCCTTTTTCTCCACCAGGTCGCCTCTATCTTCTCCCTCCCCCTTCTCTTCTCTACCTAACTCTGTGAATCGCTTTGTGTGTTCTGGACGGCTGAGAACACTTAGGGAACTGATTACTGGCTGGATCTGTCTCTCTCCTTTTGATTCCCTCCTTCTTCCCACCAGCCACATCTGTTTCCTTCCTCCCTCTTCTCTTCTTTGTGTAACTCTGTGAACATCTCTGAGAGATCCAGACTGTCGAAAGCACATAAGTAAGTGATTACTGGCTAGTTTGCTCTCTCCTCTTTTGATTCCCCTTCTTCTACTCCTGATCATCTCTACCTCCCTTCCTCGCTCTTCTTTTCTCCATGTAACTCTGTGAACCTCTCTGGATTCCCTCACTGTGGAGAAACTTTTCATCTTTAACCTATAGGTTTTTATCATTGGTGCTGTATAGATGGAGAAGTCTTGAGGCTACTGTAAGAATAAGACTGAAACCCAGAGGCAGGAGGATTAAGTCCAAATCCTGACAACACCAGAGAACTCCTGACTCCAGGGAGCACTAATCGATAGGAAATCATCAAATGCCTCCATACCTACACTGAAACCAAGCATCACTCAAGGGTCAACAAGTTCCAGAGAAAGACATACCATGCAAAATCTCCAGCAACCCTGAGCTTCAATATACAGGCTGCCCAAAGTCACTCCAAACCCATGGACTTCTCATAACTCATTACTGGAAACTTCATTGCACTACAGAGGGAAGAAATCCAGCTCCTCCCATAAGAACGCCGACACAAGCTTAACTAACCAGGAAACCTTGACAAGCCATCCATCCAAACCCATGCACAGTGAGGTAACTCCACAATAAAAAGAACTCCACAACCTGCCAGAATATGGAAAGATGAACACAAAAACAGCAATATAAACAACAAGAAGAGGCAGACAAATACCCAGCAGGTAAAGGAACAGAATAAATTTCCACCAAACCAAACCAAAGAGGAAGAGAGAGGGAATAAACCTGATAAAGAATTCGAAATAATGGTAGTCGAAATGATCCAAAATCTTGATAACAATAAGGAAATACAGATAAATAGCTTGGAGACAAGGATTGAAAAGATGCAAGAAAGGTTTAACAAGGACATAGAAGAAATAAAAAAGAGTCAATATATAATGAATAATGCAATAAATGAGATCAAAAACACTCTGGTGGGAACCAACAGTAGAATAACGGAGGTAGAAGATAGAATGTCAGAAATTAATGAAACAGAGAGGATAAAGAAAAAGAAATAGAAAGAAATGAGGACAATCTCAGAGACCTCTGGGACCTCTGCCCCAGCATCAGAATCATAGGAGTCTCAGAAGAAGAAGACAAAAAGAAAGACCTTGAGAAAATACTTGAGATAATAGTTGAAAACTTCCCTAAATTGGGAAGGAAATAATCACACAAGTCCGAGAAATCCAGAGAGTCCCAAACAGGATAAACCCAAGGACAAACACCCCGAGACATATATTAATCAAATTAACAAAGATTAAACACAGAGAACAAATATTGAAAGCAGCAAGTGAAAAACAACAAATAGCACACAAGGGGATTCCCATAAGGAAAACAGCTTATCTTTCAATAGAAACACTTCAGCCCAGGAGGGAATGGCAGGACATACTTAAAGTGATGAAAGAAAATAACCTACAGCCCAGATGACTGTACCCAGCAAGGATCTCCTTCAAATATGAAGGAGAAATCAAAAGCTTTAAAGACAAGCAAAAGCTGAGAGAATTCAGCACCACCAATCCAGCTCTCCAACAAATGTTAAAGGATCTTGTCTAGACAGGAAACACAGAAAGGGTGTAGAAACTCGAACCCAAAACAATAAAGTAAATGGCAATGGGATCATACTTATCAATAATTACCTTAGACGTAAATGGGTAGAATGCCCCAAACAAAAGGCAAAGGCTGGTTGAATGGATACAAAAATAAGACCCCTATATATGTTGTCTACAAGAGACCCACTTTGAAACACGGTACACATACAGACTGAAAGTGAAGGGCTGGAAAAAGATATTCCAGGCAAATAGAGACCAAAAGAAAGCAGGAGTAACAATACTTATATCAGATAAAATAGACTTTAAAACAAAGGCTATGAAAAGAGACAAAGAAGGACACTACCTAATGATCAAAACATTAATCCAAGAAAAAAAGAAATAAAAAGAATCCAAATTGGAAAAGAAGTAAAACTCTCATTGTTTGCAGAGGACATGATCCTCTACATAGAAAACCCTAAAGACTCCACCAGAAAATTACTAGAGCTAAACAATGAATATGGTAAGGTTGCAGGATATAAAATCAACACACAGAAATCCCTTGCATTCCTATATACTAATAATGAGAAAATAGAAAGAGAAATTCATGAAACAATTCCATTCACCATTGAAATGAATGATTAAAATACTTAGGACTATATCTACCTAAAGAAACTAATGGCCTATATATAGAAAACTATAAAACATTGGTGAAAGAAATCAAAGTCGAACTAATAGATGGAGAAATATACCATGTTCATGGATCGGAAAAATCAATATAGTGAAAGTGAGTATACTACCCAAAACAATCTATAGAAACCCTAACAATGGTATTTTTCACAGAGTTAGAACAAATAATTTCACAATTTGTATGGAAATACAAAAAACCTCGAATAGCCAAGCAATCTTGAGAAAGAAGAATGGAACTGGAGGAATCAACCTGCCTGAAATCAGGATCTACCTCAAAGCCACAGTCATCAAGACAGTATGGTACTGGCACAAAGACAGAAATATAGATCAACAGAACGAAATAGAAAGCCCAAAGATAAATCCATGCACCACTGGACACCTTATCTTTGACAAAGGAGGCAAGAATATCCAGTGGAGAAAAGAGAATCTCTTTAACAAGTGGTGCTGGGAAAACTGGCAAACCACCTGTAAAAGAATGAAACTAGAACACTTTCTAACACCATACACAAAAATAAACTCAAAATGGATTAAAGATCTAAACGTGCAACCAGAAACTATAAAACTCCTAGAGGAGAACATAGGTAAAAAACTCTCCGACATAAATCACAGCAGGATCCTCTATGACCGACGTCCCAGAATATTGGAAATAAAATCAAAAAGAAAACAAATGGGACCTAATTAAAATTGACAGCTTCTGCACAACAAAGGAAACTATAAGCAACGTGGAAATACTGCTTTCAGAATGGAAGAAAATATTAACAAATGAAGCAACTGACAAAGAATTAATCTCAAAAATATACAAGCAACTCCTGCAGCTCAATTCCAGAAAAATAAACAACACATTCAAAAACTGGGCCAAAGAACTAAACAGACATTTCTCCAAAGAAGAAATACAGATGGCTAACAAACACATGAAAAGATGCTCAACATCACTCATTATCAGAGAAATGCAAATCAAAACCACAATGAGGTAGCATTTCACGCAAGTCAGAATGGCTGCTATCCAAAAGTCTACAAGCAGTAAATGCTGGAGAGGGTGTGGAAAAAAGGAACCCTCTTACACTGTAGATGAGAATGCACACTAGTACAGCCACTCTGGAGAACAGTGTGGAGATTCCTTTAAAAAAAGAAATTGAACTGCCATATGACCCAGTAATCCCACTGCTGGGCATACACACCAAGGAAACCAGAATTGAAAGACACATGGGTGCATTAGCCATCTGTATGTCCTTTGGAGAAATGTCTGTTTAGTTCTTTGGCCCATTTTTTGATTGGGTCATATTTTATCTGGTATTGAGGCCCAGTAGTTGCTTGTATATTTTGGAGATTAGTTCTTTTCAGTTGTTTCATTGGCTATAATTTTCTCCCATTCTGAAGGCTGTCTTTTCACCTTGCTCATAGTTTCTTTTGTTGTGAAGAAGCTTTTGATTTTAATTAGGTCCCATTTGTTTATTTTTGCTTTTATTTCCAATATTCTGGGAGGTGGGTCATAGAGGATCCTGCTGTGATTTATGTTGTAGAGTGTTTTGCCTATGTTTTCCTCTAGTTTTATAGTTTCTTGTTGTATGTTTAGGTTTCTAATCCATTTTATTTTTGTGTATGGTGTTAGAAAGTGTTCTAGTTTCCTTCTTTTACAGGTGATTGACCAGTTTTCCAGCACCACTTGTTAAAGAGATTGTCTTTTCTCCATTGTATATTCTTGCCTCCTTTGTCAAAGATAATGTACCAGGGTCCAGCCCTGGTTGGGTCCAGGGTATCCAAAGTGTGATGGCATCAGCAACTGAGATTTATTTTGAGTATAGAGAGAGATAAAGGAAGAATATTGTAGTTAAGAAAATAGAAGAGAGAAAGAGGCTGATATTCCCTGGTTTACGCAGAAAGCCAATAAAGCCCCAGCAGAGGCCTTGTTCTGTTCATGTAGGCCACAGGCACCCTCCCAAATAGTGGAGGGTGCCTCACCTTGGGCACCCTCTCAAGTGTGTCTTAGAAGCCTGGGCAGAGAAGTGAACTCACAGGGCCCCTGCGCTCCAGGGAGTCAGCCTGAAAAGGAAAGAAAGAACGACATGGGGTGATCAAGCTTCTGTGAGCAAGGCCCGCAACTTGTTAAAGAGATTGTCTTTTCTCCATTGGATATTCTTGCCTCCTTTGTCAAAGATAAAGTGACCATTGGTGCATGGATTTATCCCTGGGCTTTCTATTTAGTTCCATTGATCTATATTTCTGTCTTTGTGCCAGTACCATACTCTCTTGATGACTGTCAGTTTGTAGTCGAGCCTGAAGTCAGGCAGGTTGATTTCTCCAGTTCCATTCTTTCTCAAGATTGCTTTGGCTATTTGAGGGGTTTCTGTATTTCCATACAAAGTGTGAAATTATTTGTTTTAGCTCTGTGAAAAATACTGTTGGTAGCTTGATAGGGATTGCATTGAATCTAACAAATACATGAAAATATGTTCCACATCACTCATTATCAGAGAAATGCAAATCAAAACCACAATGAGGTACCATTTCACGCCAGTCAGAATAGCTGCTATCCAAAAGTTTACAAGCAATAAATGCTGGAGAGGGTGTGGAGAAAAGGGAAATCTCTTACACTGTTAGTGTGAATGCAAACTAGTACAGCCACTGTGTAGAGCAGTGTGGAGATTCCTTAAAAAACTGGAAATAGAACCGCCTTATGAGTCAGCAATTCCACTACTGGGCATACACACCAAGGAAACCAGAATTGAAAGAGACATGTGTACCCCAATGTTCATCACACCACTGTTTATAATAGCCAGGACATGGAAGCAACCTAGATGTCCATCAGCAGGTGAATGGATAAGAAAGCTGTGGTACATAAACACAATGGACTATTACTCAGCCATTAAAAAAAAATACTTTTGAATCAGTTCTAATGAGGGGGATGAAACTGGAGCCTGTTATACAGAGTGAAGTAAGCCAGAAAGAAAAACACCAATACAGTATACTAACATATACATATGTAAATTAGAAGGATGGTAACAAAGCTTAAGAGACACAGATGTAGAGAATTGTCTTTTGGACTCTGGAGAGGGTGAGGGTGGGATGATTTGGGAGAATGGCACTGAATCATGTATATTATCATATGTGAAATGAATCGCCAGTCCAGGTTCCATGCATGATACAGGATGCTTGGGGCGGGTGCACTGGGATGACCCAGAGGGATGGTATAGGGAGGGAGGTGGGAGGGGGGTTCAGGATGAGAAAGATGTGTACACTGGTGGTGGATTCATGTCAATGTATGGCAAACCAATACAATATTGTAAAGTAATTAGCATCCAAATAAAATAAATAAATTTATATTAAAAATGAGCAATTTACACGCTGGTGGGTGGGGACACAATTGGACTTGGTGCAATCTGAGACTCCAGGATTGTCCCCTATAATGCAGACCAGTACTATCAACTCTCTGCAGAAAACTGGAAGAGTATCACCTGTACCTTCCTACAGTTCTCTGCATGTAGCTCTCTCCTGTGAACTCTAGTTATATAGAGTCATAAATCTCTCTTCTTGGGGAGACTGTTTGTCTCTGCCTAGGTACAACTTCCATGTATGTGTTGGAAACTATTTCTAGAGTTGGGGCAATTGTAGGAGTCTCCTTGCTTGCTCCCCACCTCAGGAATCCATTCTCTGCTGACAGATGTTTGATGTAAGACAATGCTCTTTCATTTGTCTTTCCTACTTAGGAGTTATTAGAGACAGGAGGATAAATGTGTCTTTTAATCCTTTATGTCGACTGAAATGGAGGTACCCCTGCAATGAGAACTCACTGAATGCCTTGTGAATGCTAGGCATTGACTTCTGTGCATGGGTGTGAATTTGACTGAGGATATATGTTGGGGCCGTAGGGAGCCCCAGTGTTGCTGGAGAAACATGCCCATTACAAATAGTATTTGCTATGTGGTATGTTCAGTTCAGTTCAGTCTCTCAGTCATGTCTGACTCTTTGCAACCCTGTGGGCTGCAGCATGCCAGGGCTCGCTGTTCTTCACCAAATCCTGGAGCTTGGAGAAACTCATGTCCATCGGGTTGGTGATTCCATCCAACCATCTCTTCCTCTGTCATCGTCTCTTCCTGCCTTCAATCTTGCCCAGTAACAGGGTCTTTTCTAATGAGTCATTTTTTCACATCAGTTGGCCCAAAGTATTGGAGGTTTAATTTCAGCATCGGTACTTCCAATGAATATTCAGGATTGATTTCTTTTAGGATGACTGGGTGGATCTCCTTGCAATCCAAGGGACTCTCAAGAGTCTTCTAAAACGCCACAATTCAAAACCATCAATTCTTCTTCACTCGCCATTCTTTATGGTGCAACTGTCACATCCATACATGACTACTAGAAAAATCATAGCTTTGATTATACTGAACTTTTTCAGCAAAGTAATGTCTCTACTTCTAAAAAAATAAAATTGTATACTTGTGTCATAGTTTTCCTTCAAATGAGCAAGCATCTTTTAATTCATGACTGCAGTCATCATCTGCAGTGATTTTGGAGCCCCTAAAAATAAGGTCTCTCAATGTTTCCATTGTTTCCCCATCTATTTTCCATGAAGTGATGGGGCCAAATGCCATGATCTTCATTTTCTGAATGTGAAGTTTAAACCAGATGTTTCACTCTCCTATTCCACTTTTATCTGGAGGCTTTTTAGTTCCCCTTCAATTTCTTCCATGAGGGTGATGTCTTCTGCATATCTAAAGTTCCTGATATTTCTCCCAGCAATCTTGATTCCAGCTCGTGCTTCATCCAGTTGGGCATTTCACATGATATACTCTGCATATAAGTTATATAAGCAAGGTGACAATATACAGCCTTTACGTACTCCTTTCCCAAACTGGAATCAGTTTGTTGTTCCATGTTCAGTTCTAACTGTTGTTTCTTGACCTGCATACAGATTTCTCAGAAGGCAGGTAAGGTGGTCTGGTATTCCCTTCTCTGTAAGTTTTCCACAGTTTGTTGTGATCCACATCGTCAAAGGCTTTTGCATGGTCAATAAAGCAGAAGTAGGTGTTTTTCTAGAATCCTCTTGCTTTTTCTGTCATCCAACGAATGTTGGCAATTTGATCTCTGGTTCCTCTGTCTTTTCTCAATCCAGCTTGAACATACGGAATGTCACAGTTCATGTTGTTGAAGACTTGCTTGGAGAAATTACTTTGGTAGCATGTGAGATGAGTGCAAGTTTGTGGTAGTTGAACATTCCTTGAAATCACCTTTTTTGGGGATTGCAAGGAAAACGACCTTTCCAGTCCTGTGGCCACTGCTGAGTTTTCCACATTTGCTGGCATATTGAGTGCAGCACTTTAACAGCATCATCTTTTAAGATCTGATATAGCTCTACTGCAATAAAATCACACCCACTAGATTTGCTCTTAGTGATGCTTCTGAAGACCCATTTGACTTCGCATTTCAGGATTGTCTAGCTCTAGGTGAGTGATCACGCCATCGTGGTTATCATGGTCATTAATATCTTTTTGTGCAGTTCTTCTATGTATTCTTTCAATCTCTTTTTAATATATTCTGCTTCTGTTAGGTCTATCCCGTGTCTCTCTTTTATTGTGCCCATTTTTGCATGAAATATTCCCTCCCTATCTCTAATTTTCTTGAAGAGATCTCTGTTTTTTACCATTCTAATGTTTTCCTCTATTTCGTTCACTGATCACTTAGGAAGGCTTTTTTAAAATCTCTTCTTGCTATTCTTTGGAACTCTGCATTCAGATGGGTACATCTTTCTTTCCCCCTTTGCCTTTTGCTTCTCTTCTTTTCTAAGTTATTTGTAAGGCCTCCTCAGGCAACTATTTTGCCTTTTTGCATTTATTTTTCTTTGGAATGGTTTTGATATGGTATGTACAGATCAAAAAATGAAGGTCATGGCATCCAGTTCCATCACTTCGTGGCAAATACCTGAAAAACAATACAAACAGTGACAGGCTTTATTTTCTTGGGCTCCAAAATCGCTGTAGATAGAGACCATAGTTGTTAAAAAAAAAAAAAAAGAAGAAGCTAGCTCCTTGGAAGAAAAGCTATGAAAAACCATACAGCATACTAAAAAGCAGAGACATTACTTTACCAGCAAATATCAGTATAGTCAAAGCTATAGTTTTACCAGAAATCGTGAGTGGATGTGAGAGTTGGACCATAAAGAAAGCTGAGTACCAAGGAACTGATGCTTTTAAAATGTGGTGTTGGATAAGACTCTTGAAAGTCCCAAATGTGGTGTTGGATAAGATGCTTGAGAGTCCCATGGACTGCAAGGAGATTCAACCAGTCCATGCTAAAGGACATAAGTCCTGAATATTCACTGGAAGGACTGATGCTGAAGCTGAACCTCCAATACTTTGGCCACCTGATGGGAAGAACTGACTCATTAGAAAAGACCCTGATGCAGGGAAAGATTAAAGGCAGAAGACAAAGGGGAAGACAGAAGATGAAACTGTTGGGTGGAATCACCGACCTGATGAACATGAGTCTGAGCAAGCTCCGGGAGTTGGTGATGGACAGGGAAACCTGTCATACTGCATCTCATGATATAGAAAAGAGTTGGACATGACTGAGAGACTGAACTGAACTAATGTGGGGAAAACATCAGGGGGCAGGCAGAAGTCTTTGGGGTTCAGTCAAGCCTGTGGCCCTGGTGGGAGTGGTGAAAGTTTTAGGTGGAAGGGGAGTCTTCCCATCCTCTGGTGCAGGTGCTTGGATCCAAGGCAAGAAGGACAAGGTTTTGAATGTGTTACCAAATATTGTTTTCTAAAAACAAACAAACAAACAAACAAAAAACAAAAAAACAAACCCTGATTTCTACAGGAGTGAGAACTTTGACTGAGTCTGTTCTCTAGATTTTACTGAAGGATGTGGAAGGAATCTGGAGTGGGCTGAGTCTGCAAAAATTAGGTGACGAGCTGCTGGAAGGCCAGGCTTATGGTAGACATTCTGCATTAGGTGGAAAACAAATCCAGAGAAAAAGTATCCCTTCTGGAGTGTACATGCCAATGTATCACATTGTTTCAGTAGATCAGTTCAATGGTTTTTTGGGGCAAGCAAGAAATGCATGATGGGCGGTTTGCTTTTGTCAATTCCTGTGGGTAGTTAGGTGACCAAATGTTTGGTTACTTAATTGCATAGTTGGAATTATGCTTGGGAGAGAAAACTACATCATGTCCACGCATATTTTGATATTAAACAGCAAGCGTAGGAAGATTACTAAGGCAACTATAGGTAATTTAAACATGAGGAGCCAAATGGGGAAAGATTCATTTAACAGGCTGAGATTGGATTGTACAGGTAGCCATAGTTGTTGCTCTGAAAAGTACCCATGACAGCTACTTGTGCTATGCTGGAGATGTCGGAAAATGATAAGAGAGCAAGAGCTTTTACAACTTTTCCTGCAGTGTGATTTCAGGGGAGAAGCAGTTGACAAGGAAAGCTGACTGGTAAGGCTGAGGAAGGGAGTAATCTGAGACAGTAATCATTAGCTCTCATGTGAGCCCAGAAAACAGAAGCATTGGCTCAGTCAGAGTTCTGGGTCAGGGTTCAGAAATAGATGTCATTTGGCTTGAATCAATATTTAGCCTTGTGGATGGCATCCATAACCTCTAAACAAAAGATTTCCTTCTTCCCAGGTGGTGGAAAAATTCATATTTGTTCCAGATTCAGGAACCCAAGAATCCCTCTCAGGTCCACTTGTTCTTTGAAGGCACATTTGCAATCTAGAAGGTGGAATTATCATCATGGTGCCCATTTTCTAGATGAGAAAACTGAGGTTTAGAAACTTGATCAAGCTCACACATCTAAGCGTGTGAAAAGCCAAGCACAAACCCAGGGTAACAGTCCTCAAGAAGTTTTTGCTCCACGCCCACTGGGAGTGGTGGTTGGTGATCTGGAATCAATGTTTAGGCAGAAGCAAACATTATTCACGTTTAAATTGAAGAAAGTAAGGAAAACCATTAGAACATTCAGCTATGACCTAAATAGAATTCCTTATGATTATATAGAGGGGATAAGAAATAGATTCAGGGGATTAGATCTGTTAGCCTGAAGAACTATGGATGGAGGTTTGTAACATCGTATGGGAGGTGGTCATCAAAACCATCCTCAAGAAAAACAAATGTGAGAAGGCAAAGCGGTTGCCTGAGGAGGTCTTAAAAATAGCTGAGAAAATAAGAGAAGTGAAAGGCAAAAGAGAAAGGGAAAGATATACCCAATGTAATGCAGACTTTCAGAGAATAGCAAGGAGAGATAAGAGAGTCTTCATAAGTGAATAGTGCAAGAATTAGAGGAAAACAATAGAATTGTAAAGAGTATAGATCTCTTCAAGAAAAGTGGAGATACCAGGGGAACACTTCATGCAAAGATGGGCACAATAAAGGACAGAAAAGTCAAATACCTAATAGAAGCAGATGGATTAAGAAGATTTGGCAAGAATGCACAGAAGAACTACACAAAAATGGTCATAATGACCAAGATAGGGATGTTGCTGGGTCACTCACATAAAGCCAGATACTGCAGTATGACGTCAAGTGGGCTTTAGGAAGCATCATTACAAGAAATGCTAAGGAAGGTGATGAAATTCCAGCTGAGCTGTTTAAAGTTCCTAAATAATGAGGCTGTAAATGTGCTGTATTCACTATGTCAGCAAATTTGGAAAGCTCATCAGCGACCACAGTGCTGGAAAATGTTAGATTTCATTCCAATCCAAAAGAAAGGCAATTTCAAAGAATGTTCAACCTATCATGCCATTGTGCTCATCTTACTTGTGAGCAAGGTAATGTTCAATATCCTTCTAGTTAAGTTTCAACACTACATGAACTGAGAACTTCTAGATATGCAAACTGGTTTGAGCAACCAGAGATCAAATTGCCAACATTCATTGGATCATAGAGAAAGCAAGGGAATCCCAGAAAAAACATTTCCATCTGCTTCATTGACTATGCTAAAGCGATTCACTGTGTGGACCACAACAAACTATGGAAAATTCTTAAGGAAATGGGAGTACCAGATCACCTTACCTTTCTCCTAACAAGTCTGTATGTAGGTCAAAAAGCAGCAGTTAGAATCAGATATGGAACAACTGAAAGATTTACAATTGGGAAAGGAGAATTACAAGGTATACATTGCCACTCTGGTTGTTTAACCTATATGTAAGTTACATCACTCAATATGCTGTTCTGGATAAATCTCAAGCTGGAATCAAGATTGCTGGGAGAAGTATCAACATCCACAGATATGAAGATGACAGTACCCTAATAGCAGAAAGCAAATAAAAACTAAAGAGCCTCTCTATGAGGAGAGGAGATTAAAAAACTAGCTTAAACTCAACATTCAAAAAACTATTCACAAAAAGATACTCAACATTCATGGCATCCAGTCCCACCACTTCATGGCATATAGATGATGGAAAAGTGGAAACAGTGACAGATTTTATTTTCTTGGGCTCCAAAATCACTTTGGACCTTGACTGCAGCCGCAAAATTAAAACACACTTGCTCCTTTGAAGGAAGAAAGGCTATGAAAAACCTACACAGTGTATTAAAAAGCAGAGACTCGCTTTGCTACAGAGGTCTGTAGAGTGAAAGCTATGGTTTTCAGTAATCAGGTACAGATATGCGATCTGGACCACAAGAAACTGTGAATGCCAAAGAATTGAGCTTTTGAACTGTGGTGCTTGAGAAGATACTTGAGAGTCCCTTATATAACAAGGAGATCAAACCAGTCAATCTGAAAGGAAATCAACCTGTGACCCCTGCTGTCTCAGCTGAGGCAACTACCGAGGGCCTCCAGGTTGAAAGAATGGATGCTTCCACTGCAAAAGTGCCTAACCATGACACCTCCAAGCAAACAGTTTGTACCCCCACCCATGGAGAAGCTCAGAAAGGCTGAAGGCTCTGTGTTCCCTGGGTCTCCCGACACATGCGTTGCATTCTCCCCAGCAGTATTGGAGGCCAAGGAAGGGGCATTCTGGGCCCTGGAAGAGGGGAATGGCTCAGGGATCCACTGGGGCCTTCACTTACCAAGTAGGCCTGGAAAGGACAGAACAGGCATATGTGGCAGAGAGCTGGTGACTGGGTATGGGACAAGAGGGAACCAGCTCTCCATGACGTACCTCACTCAAACTCCCCTGGAGGTGAAGCCCAGTGATAAGTTCTTCTGAGGTGGAATGAAGAGAGTCTATTTCCTTACCCCTTATAATTCCTCTGAATGAGGAGGTGGTGGAGTTGGTGGGTCATCACAAACTCTTCCATGGCCTAGACTATCTCACAGTCACTTTCTTTGGGGCTGCCTTTCCTCAGCTTCAGTCATGTAGTTCTGGAGGGAATTGACACTCATGTGTGCTGCTTGGTCAGGCCACAAGAGCATGCAAAGCCAGTCATAGGAGCCCATGCCACCGCCAAGTTGGCTGATCTAGGACTGCACATGTGATCTGAGGTGGGTCATTCAGAGAACACCCTTGAACTCTGATGTCTTCAATCTTTTCTTTCTTTATTGGAGATGCCTTCAGGATATAAAACCCTAGGGCAGGTAGCTTGGACTACCTCACTAAGTGTAGAAGCCTTAAGGAAGAATGTTGTCAGTCTCAGACCATCAAAGAAGAGGGAATGAAAGAGTGAGTGTGAAATAGAGGACTGATGACTTCTGATTTCTTGGGTCCAGTCACTGAGATCTTTGTATTTGCTCTGAGTCTTGTGTCCTGGATTCCCAGAATCATTTCAGAGAGTCTCCCCTTTCCTTGAAGTCAGTTGGAGGTGGGCTCCTCTCAACTGTGATTCAGACTTTGTTCTAGATACTTCCCAATCATTGTACCCCTCCCAGACACAAATGGAGGCACCTGTTTGTTTCAGACCATTACGAGTGAAGCCTTTTATTCTTTACTGAGAATAGGGTGTGCAGACCAACAAATACAGTTCACCAGCATCCTGGGCAGGAGTACCCTAAGTGTGATTAATGTTTGCTCGGAGCGTCCTTACTGATTCCTGAACCTCACCAAGCATTTATACTGCCTGTGCCCGGCCATACCTGTCATTTCCTCCATCAAAGACTGAGAAGTACAGCCTCAGGGAGATGTCACCCAGTATCCAGGTCTCTCTAGATGTCCTCACTATGTTCTATTTAAAGATGGTATAGCAGTGACCTCTAGAATCTTGGGGGAACCAGAGATACACACCAGTCAGCCTGAGCCCTTATATTCAACTCCCACAAATATCTAGACCTAGCAGAATTCTTGATTTTATTTCCCTCTTTTGGTAAGTATCAAGGGAGTTACTCCTTAGCAGGGGACATGAGAGTTCATCCACAACCAAAAAGGGCCAAGACATGAGGTTGCCATGAGGAAGGGTGTGGGGGAGGGAAGGACTGGGAGTTGGGGATACAGAGGAATGATAAACAACAAAGTCCTACTGTAGAGCATAAGGAAATATATTAACTATCCAGTCATAAACCACATGAAAAAGAATAAGAAAAAGAATATATATTTCTGTATGTGCATACCTGAGTTGCATTGCTGTGCAGCAGAACTTAATGAAACACTGAAGATTAGCCACTCTTCAGTAAAATTGTTAGAAAAGAAAGAGTGTCCATAGTTCTCCTCTTTCCCTGTTTCTTTCTTTCTGATTCCTGCTCCTTGTTTTCTCTTCAGAGAATGCTGGTTCTCCTCCTGCGTCTCCACAATCCATACTTTATTAAACAATTTTATTTTGTATTGGTGGATATCTGATTAACAATATTCTGAGTTTCAGATGGACTGTAAACGGACTCAACCATATGTATCCATGTATCCTGGTCCCCAAAATACCCCTCCCATCCAGGTTGTCATATAATTAAGTGGAGTTCCCTATGCTACACAGTAACTTGTTGTTGGGTATCCATCTTATATAGAGCAGTGCCCAGAACACGTTCTTGAAGACTTAACTTAGGAACTCTGGGAATCCTCCTTAGCCTGCACTCACCCTCTTTGGCCACTCCAGGCTTGGGTGGGTAACATATTCTGGTTCCCCATCCCCACCGGTCAGTCTATAGCTCTCATCACCCCAAGTAAGTCCCAGTGCCCCAATGCAGAGCATCTTGGGATGCCATTTGTATGGAATCCAGTGCAGTTTTGCCTAGAACCAAGCAACCCTCCATATGGCTCCAGGAGTTTACAGTTTTAGAATTCCTGAAATTCCCTCCCTTCCTCATAGTCTTCTTTGAGCCCATCAGCCAGGTCTGAACTCCCCTAGGGAGCTGACATGAAGCCTCCATCCTGTGCCAGGGCTGAGCAGTCACTGTGAACCCTTTAATCACATTAGCATCCATCCTCCCCTCAGAGGGTTCGGGTAACCTGACTCACAAAGGGGGTACCCGGCCAGAGCTATGGGAAGATGCATCCGAGAACTAGGGTGACATATAATTTATCATCCTAAACAAGAAAACTGCAGGTAGAGAAATGAGACTGTTAATCCCTATGGTGGGACAGCACACTGGGACTGTCCCCAGCCATTCTCTTTGTCACATGACTTTTTCAGGGACTGCTAGAGCTGACTTTTCATGTTCATCCGTCTGAGGGTTCAGATCGAACTGAAGCTCTCTGAACACTGAGGACCTGACTGTTCCCCTCTCCCTGTGACTCCCACCATGCCAGCATGGCCTGTGTCCCCCCATTTATTTCAGGATGATCAGTGTCCCAGAGGGCCCTTTACTCTCAAGTGGTTCATGTTGTGGGAGGCTCTGGCCCAGCCCCAGGGCTCAGCAGCATCTGCAATAGTGCGAGATGGCCTGCAGAGGGCGCCATTCTCCCAGCAGCCTGCCAAGTGTTATTTCAAGTTCCTATTTTCAAAATCAACCAGCAGGTTTCTCCCCTCACCTTGAGGATGTAGGCTTGAGCAGGGACTGGGTAGTTGATACCATGGATGGTGAGGATAATAGAGGACAGGGTATTGACTGCAAAACATGAAACGTGGTGCTGTTAGAGAGAGAAGAAGAGAGATGGGCCCCGAGGATCCTTCTTGTGCATGGAGACTGGGAGCACCCTGAGGCATGACCCTTCACCACGGAACCCCATGGCATGGCGCCGATGAGCTTCTGAATGTTTTTGACCAGTCTTCTTGGGCCAAGGATCAGTGATATTGCAGTTTCCACAAGGGCTTCACAGCCGCCACAACAAGAAATAACCTTTCTTTCCATGGAGATGCTGAGAGACAGTGTGACAAAGCAGGGATCAAGGTCACTCTGAGTCTCCCCAGAGCTGCCCCATTCCCTACTGTCTCCTAAACAGCCCTTTGTCTCTTGCCCTTTTTTCCTTTGCTCCCGACGTGGCACCTTCCTTGACATTCTTGAATGCAGCACTTGAATATACCAGGCTTTTTTGCACCTTGACTCAAGATGATCTTCCTTCCTAGAGGAGCCACCTCCCCTTTGACTGGCAAATTTCTTCTCATCTTCCAGATTCCAGCTTAATTGTCATGGTTTCAGGGAAATCTTTCCTCCAGTGTTGATATGTCTCCTTTCTTGACAGTCTCTGTAGACACTTCCTCATGTCTAGCATGTGCCAAAGTCACAATTCACTATGTGTGTGTCTCATTTCCTGTGCATCTGCCTTCTTAGATGTGAGGGCGAGTTTCATTCTCATTGCCTCCCTAAAGTGTCTGGCACACAGTGGATGCCCAAGGCTTGTCTGTTTGGTGAGTGAATGAAGACTGTGAGAATAATGAATGAGAAATACCCAGAGAGCTGTATCTGGTGTGGAACAAATAACGGGTCCATCGCAGAGTGAAGATGGAGATTTGTGAGGGCAGTAGACTCTCATAGTGGTGGGAGAGAGGGGCTCCTCTGGGAGAGGGTTTCTGCCAGTACTGCTCCTATAACCAGCTCAGACCCTCAGTCCCTGGCCAGGAAATATATGACAAGCCCAGAGACCCTCCAAAGAACGGGTCAGCTTTTGTCTGAGGGTATCACACAGAATCCTATCAATTATGCCTCTTGTCCTCAGGTCAGTCCTGTATCCCACCTTCCTGATTCTCTGTTATATTATAGCCCCTGCCCCACTGTGTGCACATGAACTTGGAGTGTCTTTTATTAGTTGCTTTCACATCTTAAGACTTCAGCAAATCTCTCTACCCTGCTCAGTAGTTGCTCCCTTAGGAAACCAGTCTCGCCATTTGCTCAGGACTTTCTCTGTTTTTAAAATGACATTTATCTGTACTGAGAACTTCCTATGTCCCAGGTAGCCCTGGACAGTTGGTCATCTTATACCTCTGTTCACCACACTGAAGAGTCCTCTAACCATGCTCCATGCCTCACAGGGCAGTGGGTACAATCCTCTCCCATCTGCACAAACTTCTCTGGACCCTTTTAGTAGCCTGGTCAGAGCCCTGGTCAGAAGCCCTGGGGATTATGAACTCGTTGGTTGTTTGCATATCTATATGCTTTTGTGTGTGTTTGTATGTGTGTTTGTTTTTGTCTCTGTGAGTGCTTGTGTGTCTCTGACTAGCTATGCAATTTTATATGTGTCTCAGTGTATGTTTATAAGTGTCTGCTTGTGTGTTTCCATGTGTCTGTGTGTCTGTGTCTTTGCGACTGCTGTATATATTTGTGTGACTCTGTGTCTGAGAATGCATTTGTGTGTGTCTGCTTGTGTCCATGTACAGTAGCAGGAGCATCACTTGGGCTGACCTTCAGAGGGAAAAGCCTGCCGGTCCATGTGTACTCTCCAGTCGCCCGTGTGGATCAATGGTACCCAGCTGAGCACTCCCTGGTAGTAGAATTTTCCATCCCACCAAACATCACCACACTGTGTTTCGCCCTGCATGTGTAGAGAGAAGAGGGGGCGGGGATCCTTGGAGGACAGTAACAACAGCACTGTCTGAGAGCTGAACTAGTCCACCCATCATGCCCTAATAAGGTCCCCATATACAGTTGCAAAAATCGAGGTAGGAGCAATTGAGATCCAGATCGAGGTTGGTTACTGGCTAATGAGTGGCACAGAGGAGGTTAGACGCTGAGTCACCTGGCTGGGTTCCACCCACTATATCTTCTGGAGATACCCTACCTCCTGTGACCTGAGTGCTCAGAAACACTCAGAAGACACGGTGCTGAAGCATGTTGGCTTTCATCTTGTCTACCTTGTCATTTTTCAGGAAAATAAAGCCTGCGAGTTCTAAGGATGTGGGTTCAGGTCACCCAGAATTGGCTCCACTGACCTGTGACCTCTACTGTCCAAAAAGGTCCCACATTCAGAAGGAACCCCCCCTCTGCTTTCCCTGTCTTGAAATGCCTACTATTTCTTGAACAAGGGGTCCCACACTTTTGTGTCCCACACCTTCATTTTTCACTGGCTCCTACAAATTGGGTATCTGGGCCTGGGCTCCAAGTGAAATGATAATGAGGAATGAAAGATTTCCACCAGCCTTCTCCTTCTTTCATTATCAAATTCATAAGCAAATCCTATTGCCTTTTCCTTCAACTTGTTTCCTGTCGCCTTTCATTAGCCTTCCTCCTCACTCACCCTCCTACACCAAGTCACTGGTCTTGAGCCCAGGATCTGGGTTGTGTTCTAATAAAATTTTGTTTATAAAAGCCAGGGGGTGATGTCAGGTAGGGCACTGGGACCATAGTTTTGGTGGGTTAGATTATATCTCAGGATACTTCTTTACCAAACTTTCTATAACTTTATTGCAACTGAAAGCATCTTACAGCTAATTTGGAGAAAGAGATTGTCCATCTCAGACTTACGTGCTCAAGTAGAAGGCAAAAACAGGCTCAGCAATGGCACCTTGATTCTTCAGCTTGTCAAAGATGGGGATGGCTCCAGAGAAGGATATGTTGGGGTAGCCCAAGACACCTTCAAATCTTCTGCCCTCAAACCCATATTCTGCCACGCTTACACCAAATGGCTGGTCAGTACTTACAAAGTCCCCAATCTGTGGGAGAGATATGTGAAGTGGGGCTAGAACTGGGCTGGGGTGCATTGCCATTAGATCCTCAGAGAAGAATTGAGGCTGGACTCTGTCTTTGGTTGCCCACAGATGGTTAGAGCAAAGTGGAAGTGGAATTTGGGTTCCATTTGAGAGAGGCTGTGAATTTTAAAACATTTGCCCCTCTGAAAAACACCACCTGAGTGAGTCAGATTGTCCTCATGGCTTCTGTCCAGGTGGGGCAACCAAGAGTCAGGCCAGGTCCCATTGGTGCCACCTTATGGACAAAACAATCGAGAGCAAGAAAGCCTTCTCTTTGGCATCAGTTCAGTTCAGTTCATTTCAGTTGCTCAGTCGTGTCCGACTTTTTGCGACCCCATGAATCGCAGCAAGCCAGGCATTCCTGTCCATCACCAACTCCCGGAGTTCACCCAGACTCACATCCATCTAGTCAGTGATGCCATCCAGCCATCTCATCCTCTGTCGTCCCCTTCTTCTCCTGCCCCCAATCCCTCCCAGAATCAAAGTCTTTTCCAGTCAGTCAATTCTTCATACGAGGTGGCCAAAGTACTGGAGTTTCAGCTTTAGCATCATTCCTTCCAAAGAAATCCCAGGGTTGATCTCCTTCAGAATGGACTGGTTGGATCTCCTTGCAGTCCAAGGGACTCTCAAGAGTCTTCTCCAACATCACAGTTCAAAAGCATCAATTCTTCATCGCTCAGCCTTCTTCACAGTCCAACTCTTACATCCATACATGACCACTGGAAGAAAAAGGGGGTGCCTGAGGAGCCCTTAAAATAGCTGAGAAAATAAGATAAGTGAAAGGCAAAGGAGAAAGGGAAAGATATACTCAATGGAATGCAGACTTCCAGAGAATGGCAAGGGGATATAAGAAAGTTTTCATAAGTGAACACTGTAAGAATTAGAGGAATATAATAGAAATGTAAAGAGTATAGATCGCTTCAGGAAAATTGGAGCTACCAGAGGAACACTTCATGCAAGGATGGACACAATAAAGGTCAGAAAAGTCAGAGACTTAACAGAAGCAGATGAGATTAAGAAGAGGTGGCAAGAACACACAGAAGAACTGTACAAAAACGGTCATAAAAACCAGGATAGGGATGATGCTTGTGTCACACATGTAAAGCCAGATATACTGGAGTATGAAGTCAAGTGGGCCTTAGGAAGCATCACTACAAACAATGATAAGAGAGATGATGGAATTCCAGCTTAGCTATTTAAAAATCCTAAAGAATGAGGCTGTAAAAGTGCTGCATTCAATATGTAAGCAAATTTGGAAAACTCAGCAGTGGCCACAGTGCTGGAAAATGTCAATTTTCATTCCAATCCAAAAGAAAGGCAATTCCAATGAATGTTCAACCTATCATGCAATTGCACTCATCTCATTTGCTAGCAAGGTAATGCTCAAAATCCTTCAAGGTAAGCTTCAACAGTACATGAACTGAGAACTTCCAGATGTACAAACTGGTTTGAAGAACAAGAGATCAAATTGTTAATATCCATTGGATCATAGAAAAGCAAGGGAATCCCAGAAAACATTTCGATCTGCTTCACTGATTATGCTAAAGCCTTTCACATAAAGGACCACCACAAACTGTGGAAAATTCTTAAGGAAATGGAAGTACCAGATCACCTTACCTGTCTCCTGAAAAGTCTTTATGTAGCTCAAAAAGCGGCAGTTAGAATCATACATGGAACACCTGAAAGATTTAAAACTGGGAAAGAAGCGTGACAAGGTGTACATTCTCACTCCGGTTATTTAACTTCTATGTAGGATACATCATTCAATATGCTGGACTGCATAAATCCCAAGCTGGCCTAAAGACTGCTGGGAGAAATATCAACATCCACAGATATGAAGATGACACTGCCAAATGGCAGAATGAAAAGAAGAACTAAAGTGCCTTTTGATGAAGATAGGAGATGCAAAAACTGGCTTAAAACTCAACATTCAAAAAACTCTTCACAAATATATACTCAACATTCATGGCATCCGGTCCCACCACATCATGGCATATAGATGAGGGAAACGTGGAAACAGTGGCAGATTTTATTTTCCTGGGCTCCAAAACCACAATGGACCTTGACTGCAGTCCAAAATTAAAAGACACTTGCTTCTTGAAAGGAAGAAAGGCTACGAAAAACTTGCACAGTGTATTAAAAAGCAGAGACTCACTTTACTACAGAGGTCTGTAGTGTCAAAGCTATGATAATTCCAGTAATCATGTACAGATGAGTGATCTGGGCCATACGAAAGGGCGAATGCCAAAGAATTTAGCTTTTGAACTCTGGTACTTGAGAAGATTTTTGAGAGTCCCTTATACAACAAGGAGATCAAACCAGTCAATCTGAAAGGAAATCAACCTGTGACGCCTGCTGACTCAGCTGAGGCATCTACTGAGGACCTCCAGGTGGAAAGAATGGATTCTTCCGCTGCAAAAGAGCCTAACAATGGCAGCTCCAAGCAAATGCTTTGTAGCTCCACCCCTGGAGGAAGCTCAGAAAGGCTGAAAGCTCTGTGTACCTCAGGTTCCCTGATACATGCATTGCATTCTCCCCAACAGCATTGCAGGCAAAGGAAGGGGCACTCTGGGCCCTGGAGGAGGGGGATGGCTCAGGGATCCCCTGGGACCACCACTGTCCATGTATGACTGGAAAGGACAGAGCTGGAATATATGGCAGAGAGCTGGTGACTTGGGTGTGGGAAAAAGAGGGAACCAGCCTCCATGAAGCACCTCACCCAACATCCCCTGGAGCAGAAGCCCAGTGATAAGTTTGTCTGAGATGGGACAAAGAGTCTATTTCATTACCCCTTATAATTCCTCTGAATGAGGAAATGGTGGAGTTTGTGGGTCATCCAAAACTCTTTCACGGCCTAGACCATCTGCCAGTTGCTATCCTTGGGGCTGTCTCTCTCCAGCTTCAGTCATGTAGTTCTGGAGGAAATTAACAATCATGTGTGCTGCGGAGTCAGGGCCAAAGACCATGTGAAGCCAGTCATAAGACCCCATGTCCCTGCCAGGATGGCTGATCTGGGGATGTACATGTGAACTGAGGTGGGTCATTCAGAGAACACCCTTGAACTCTGATGTCTGCAATCCTTTTTACTTACTAGGAGATGCCTTCAGGATTTAAAACCCTAGGGCAGGTAGCTTGAACTCTCTCCCTAGGTGTAAATGCCTTAAGGAAAAATGTTGCCAGGCTAAGACCATCAAACAGACCAAAGGGAAATAGCGAGGGTGAAAGAGGATTGATGACTTCTGATTTCTTGGTTCCAGTCACTGAGATCTTTGTATTTGCTCTGATGCTTGTGTCCTGGATTCCCAGAATCATTTCAATGAGTCTCCCCTTTCCTTGAAGCCAGTTGGAGCAGGGCTCCTCTCAACTTTGATTCAGACTTGTTTCTAAATCCTTCACACCCAGACACAAAGAGAGGCAACGTTTGTTTCAGCACTATTAAGAGCGAAACCCTTTATTCTTACTGAGAATAGGGTGTACAGAACACCAAATACAGTTCACCAGCATCCTGGGCAGGAGTGCCCAAAGAGTGAATAAGTGTGTGTTAGAAACAGCCTTACTGATTCCTGAACCACTCCAAGCATTTACACTGCCGGTGCCAGGCCAATCCTGTCATTTCCTCGATCAAAGACTGAGATATACAGCCTCAGGAAGACATCACCCAGGACCCAGGACTCTGTAGATCTCATTCTTTTCTCTTTAAAGGTGGTATAGCAGTGGCCTCTAGAATCCTGGGGAAGTCAGAGACACACACCAGTCAACATGAGCCCTTACCAGTGACTCCCCCCAATATCCAGACCCTGAAAAATTATTTCTTTTATTTGCCTCTTTTGGTAAATATCAAGGAGTTTTCTCAGCAGCAGGGGATATGAGTATTCATCCAAAACCAAAGAGGGCCAAGACACCAGGTTATCATGTGGAAGGGTGTGGTGAGTGGAGGACTGGGAGTTTGGGAAACAGAAGAATGTAAAAAAACCAAAGTCCTATTGTAGTGTCAGGAAATATATTCAACATTCAGTGATAAACCACATGAAAAAGAATAAGAAAATTATTTTTTATGTATATAACTGAGTTACGTTTTTGTGCAGCAGAGTGTAATGCAACACTGAAGATATGCCACACTTCAATATAATTATTTAGAAAAGAGCAAGTGTGTCCATAGTTCCTCTCACTCCCTGTTTCTTTCCTTCTGACTCCTGCTCCTTGTTTTCTCTGCAGAGAATGCTGGTTCTCCTCCTGAATCCCCACAATCTGTACTTTATTAAAAAAAAAAGAAAAGCTTTATTTTTCCGTTGGAATATAGCTGATTAACAATATTCTGAGTTTCAGGTGGAAAGTAAAGGGACTCAACTGTATGTATCCGGGTATCCTGGTCCCAAAGACACCCCTCCCATCCAGGCTGTCATATAACTGAGTGGAGTTCCTTGTGCTACAAAGTAATTCAATGCAGATTATCCATCTTAAATAGAGCAGTGCCCACAACACGTTCTTGAACACTTAACTCAGGAACTCTAAGAAGCCTCCTTCGGCCCACCCTTACCCTCTTTGGCCACTCCAGGTTATGGTGGTTAAGGTACTCTGGTTTGCCATCCCCACTGGTCAGTCCATAGACCTTATCAGCCCTAGTAAGTCCCCAGTGCCTTAGTGCAGAGCACCTTGAGATGACATTTGCATAAAAACCAGTGCACTTTTGCCTAGAACCAAGCAACCCTCCATATGGTTCAATGAGTTTGTCATTTTAGAATTCCTGAAATTCCCTTTTTTCCTCAAAGCCTTCTTTGAGCCCATCAGTCTGCTCTGAACTCTCACAGGGAGCTGACATGAAGTCTTCACCCTGTGCCTGGGCTGAGCAGTCACTGTGCACCCTTTATACACTTTATTATCCAACCTCCCCACTGGGGGATTGGGTATCCAAACTGACAATGGAGGCACCTCTTCAGAGCAAGGGGAAGATTCAAGCGGGGACTAGGCTGACCATGTAATTTATCATTCAAAGCAGAAAAATCTTGAGAAGGTAAGGCAGACTGTTAACTTATGCTGGGACTTCACAGTGGGACTGTCCCCAGCCATTCTCCTTGTCACATGGCCTATTTCAGGGACTGCTAGAGCTGAATTTCATGTTCATGCACCTAAGGGTTCAGATTGAATTGAAGCTCTTTGAGGACTGAGGACCTTAGTGTTCCCGACTCCCTGACTCCCACCATGCCATATGGTGTGGTATCTCCACATTTATTTCAGGAAAATTAATGTAGAGGTTTGACCTGAGACACCCTTGTCACGCCCAGGAATTTTTATTGACTGGAGCTGCAAGTTTACTCCTCTGAGAGAACCGGTGGGGAACAGCCCCCCATAAAGTCAGACGTGTAGGTGAGACCATGAAACAGTAAGATAGGTAGACTCTGGTTTTGGGGGTAGATGCTCAGGAACAGGGGGTTTCCTGAGGCTCAATCCCACCTTTGGGTATGCCGAAGCCTTCTTCCTCATGACTTTTGCCATGGGCAGAGTTCCTCACGCTGGCTCTGGGTAGTCCCACATTGCCCTTTACTCTCAAGTGATTGGTTTTCTGGGAGGCACTGGCTCAGCCACAGGGCTCAGCAGCATCTGCAGTGGTGTGACATGGCCTCCAGAGGGCTCCCTCCTCCCAGCAGCAGCCCAAGGGTTCCTGCAAGCTCCAGTTTGAGAACCAACCCTCAGTATTATTCCCTCACCTTGAGGATGTAGGATTGAGCTGGCACTGGGTAGTTGATGCCATTGATGGTGAAGATAATAGAGGGCAGAGTATTGACTGCAGAACATGAAATGAAGTGCTGTTAGAGAGAGAAGTGAGAGGTTGAGTATGGAGATGCCTGTTGTGTGTGGAGACTGGGAGTGACCCCGGGGCATGACCCTTCACCTTGAAACCTCGTGGCTTGGCGCCAATTAGCTTTTGTATGTTATCGACCGCTCTTCCTGGGCCGTGGATATGTGATGCCCCAGTGTCCACAAGGGCATCACAGCCGTCAGAACAAGCAATAACCTCTCTTCTCATGGAGATGCTGAGAGACAATGGAAGAAAGCAGGAATCAAGGTCACTCTGAGTCTTCCCAGAGTTGTCCTCTTCCCGACTGTCTCCTAAGCAGCCTTTCATCTCTTGCCCTCTTTTCCTTTCCAGTTGACAAAGCACCTTTCCTGACATCCTCAAATGCAGGACTTGAATACACTAGGATCTTTTGTACCTTGACACAAGCTGGTCTTCCTTCCTAGAAGACTCCACTCCCCTTTGACTAGCATATTTCTTCTCATCTTCCAGATTCTAGCTTAATTTTTTGTTTTCAGGAAGTCTTTCCCCCGGTGTTTATCAGTTTCCTGTCTTGGTCACTCTCTGTAGACCCTTCCTCATGACTGCTGCTAACTCACTTCAGTCGTGCCCAACTCTGTGAGACCTCATACAGAGCAGCCCACCAGGCTCTGCTGTCCCTGGAATTTTCCAGGCAAAGTACTTTAGTGGGTTTCCATTGCCTTCTCCTCCTTATGTCTAGCATGTACCAAACTCACAATTCGCTATGTGGGCAAGTCACTTCATGTACATCTGCCTTCTTACATGTGAGGGCGAGTTTTATTCTCCTTGCCTCCCTAAAGTGCCTGGCACACAGTGGATGCCTAATGCTTGTCTGTTCAACGAGTGAATGAAGACTTAGAAAACAATAAGAAACATCCAGAGAGCTGTATCTGATGGGGAAGAAATAACAGGTTGTACACAGAGTGAAGATGAAGATTTGCGGGGGGCTGGGGGTAGGGGTGGGCAGATTCTCACAGTAGGGGGAGAGAGGGGCTCCTCTGGGACAGGGTGTCTCCCGGCACTGCTCCTACAACCAGCTCAGACTCTGAGACCCTGTCCAGGAAATACATGACTAGCCCACACAAACTGCAAAGGATAAGTCAGCTTTTGTCTGAGGGTATCACACAGAATCTTGTCAATTATGCCTCTTGTCCTCAGGTCACTCCTGGATCCCAGCTTCCTGATTCTCTGTTATAGCCAGGGCCACACTGTGTGCCCATGAACATGGGGTGCCTTTTTTATTAGTTGCTTTCAGATTTTAAGACTGCAGGCACCTCTCTCCACTGCTGGGTAGCTGATCCCTAAGAAGACCAGTTTTCCTATTTTCTCAGGACTTTCCCTATTTTTAAACAGACATTTATCTGTACTGAGAACTTCTTACGTCCTAGGTAGCCAGGGACAGTTGGTCATTTTATCATAAATCTGTTCATGCTGGTGAAATTCTCCCTGATCCTCTGTTCACCACACTATAGAATCCTCTAACCATGCTCCCCACCTCAAAGGGCAGTGGGTGCAGCCCTCTCCAAGCTGCACAGACCTCTCTGGACCCTTTTAGGACCCTGGTCAGAGCCTTGCTCAGAAGGCCTGGGGATTATGAACCCATGTGTTGTTTGTGTATTTATGTGCTTGTGTGTTTGTTTGTATGTGTCTCTGTGAGTGCTTGTGTGTCTGACTAGCTAGGCATGTTTTTATGTGTCTCTGTGTAGGTTCATATGTGTCTGCTTGTATGTTTCCAAATGTCTGTGTGTCTGTCTGTGTCATTGTGGGTGGTGTATATGCCTGTGTGACTGTGTGTCTGAGAATGTATTTGCATGTGTCTGCCTGTGTCCATGTACCGTAGTGAGAGCATCACTTGGACTGACCCTCAGAGGGAGAGGCTTACCGGTCTATGTGTATAGTCCAGTCACTCGCTTGGACCAATGGTATCCAGTTGAGCTCTCCCTTGTAGTAACGGTGGTCCACCCCACCAAACATCACCACACTGCCCTCCTGCTCGTCTCTGTAGAGAGAAGTGAGGAGGGGGGTGGAAATCCTTGGAGGACAGTAACAACAGCACTGTCTGAGAGCTGTGCTTGTCCAACCATCAAGGCCCTAATGAGGTCCCCATGTACAGATGCATAAATTGAGTCCAGGAGAGATAGAGATTCAGATTGAGGTTTGTTACTGTCTCATAAGTGGCACAGAGGAGGTTAGAAGCTGAATCACTTGTCTGAGCTCCACCCACTATGTCTTCTGAAGATGCCCTGGACTTTCAGTGACCTGAGTGCCCATACACCCTCAGAGGACATGGTGCTGAAGTGTTTTGGCTTTCCCCGTGTCCACCTTGTCATTTTTCAGGAAAATCAAGGCCTGGGAGTTCTAAGGGTGTGGGTTCAGGTCACCCAGAGTTGGCTCCAAGGACCTGTGACCTACAATGTCCAAAGTGCCCCACACTCAGAAGGGACCCCACCTCTGCTCTTCCTGTCTTGAAATGTCTAATATTTCTTGAACGAGGGGTCCCACATTTTGTGTCCCATTTTCATTTCTCAGTGGTCCACAAATTGGGTAGCTGGTACTTGGCTCTCTTTTAAATGCTAATGAGGAATGAAAGAAATCCACCATCTTTCTCCTTCCTTCCTTATCAAAGTCATAAACAAATCATAATGCTTTTCCTCCAACTTGTTTTCTGTTGCCTTCCTTTTGCCTCCCTCATGACTCACCCCCTAGACCAAGTTACTGGTCTTGAGCCCAGGAGTAGGGTTGTGTTCCAATAAAATTTTATTTATAAAAGCCAGTGGTGAAACCAGGTAGGGCCGTGGGGCCATAGTTATCCTTGGTTATATTACTCTCAGGATACTTCTTTACTAAGTGTTCTATAATTTTTGTGCAACTGAAGGCATCTTACAGCTAATTTGGAGAAAGGAATTTTCCATCTCAGACTTACTTGCTCAAGTAGAAGGCAAAAACAGGCTCAGCAATGGCACCTTGATTTTTCAGCTTGTCAAAGATGGGGATTGGTCTAGAGCAGGATTTTTGGGGGTAGTTCAAGCCCAAGACGCCATCAAATCTTCTGCCCTGAAACCCGTATTCTTCCATGCTTAGCCCAAACGGCTGGTCAGTACTTACAAGGTCCCCAATCTGTGGGAGAGAAGAGTGTTCCCACCTACAGATATGTGAAATGGGGCTAGGACTGGGCTGGGGTGCATTGATTTTAGATCCTTAGAGAAGAATTGAGGCTGGGCTCTGTCTTTGGTTGCCCACTGATGGTTAGAGCAAGGTAGAAGGGGAATTTGGGTTCCATTTGAGAGAGGCAGTGAATTTTCAAACAACTGCCCCTCTGAGAAACACCACCTGAGTGAGTCAAATTTGCCTCGTGGCTTCTGTCCAGGTGGGGCAACCAAGAGTCAGGCCAGGTCCCATTGGTGCCACCTTAGTGACAAAACAATCAAGAGCAAGATAGCCTTCTCTTTGGCATCACTGTGACCTAATGACAGGAATGGACTGAATTCTCTGTAAGGTACTGTGGATTCTGTATCTGTCCGGTAAGACAGAAGCCAAAAACACAATCTTGCTTGCAGGGTTCTATTAAATTACTGCCTGGGGAATTGACTTTTGGGCATATATGTATATTTCTGTGAGTGTGTATGAAAGAGAAAAAGAGAGAGGGGAACTACTCAAGCATTTTGGGGGAGGCAAGCCATAGATTTATTAGACTCTGAAGGGTCCTCTAGAGTTAGAACTCATTTATCAGGCCCCTTGACTTCTTAGGCCTCCAGTTTCCCTCTCTGGGTACCTGAAGCCCTTGACTGCCCCTAAGGTCCCCAGATCAGTTTTATACTGTCCCCAAACACCCCACAGCAACTTCAGTCCTGAATAGCCGCCTAACTCTACCTTTTATCACAATGTGCTCTTAGCAAGGCCCTTGCTGTCTGCACCTCAGTTTCCTCATATGTCTCATGAGCTAATCAGAGTAACTGCTTTGTGGGGTTGTTGCAGAAATAAGTTGAGAGTGGCTGGAACAGTCTGTTATTAAAAGAGTGGGTGCTTTTATCCCTTCTCACTCTGAGCGAAATGAATCTTGAACGGCTCATGGGCAAAGGAGCTGAAGCCTCAAGCCACACTCTAGGTTAGCTAATCTGTTTACTCGTGTGTCACCACAGGCACTGGCCACCCCAGAGACATGATCCTGTCGATAAGATGGCCAATATCTATGGGAGTTAAGCTAGGAAGGGTCCTGCCAGATGGTCCTGCCTCTGTTTCACAAGCAGTGGTCGCCTCATATCCCGTCCTGACTCAGCATTTGTTACACTGTTACCCGAACTATGTCATGAGCAACAACTCCTTTCATTCTCCCAGCTCCATAGGTGATCGAGAACGTCTTATTGGTAGGCCGGAAGGTGGAAGACTGAAGATGTCTGAACCTAATGTGTGTAGCTGCAGACACAAGAGATGAGTGTCATCAGGTGCCAAGGGTGGAAACAGGTCAGCAGGGCAAGGGAAAGATGCTCCGGGTAGGGGGTGTCTGTACTCACAACAGGTTGAGCTGTTGCAAAAGACAGAGGGCACCCACAAAACAGATGAGCCTGTGTCAAAGATAACCTGGAATTCCTGAGGAGGTGTTCCAATGGTGATGTTACCCACGTAGAATATCTACATGGAGAGGGAGGGAGTGGGTTAGTGCAGATTGACCAGCCTCTATTCCCACACTGATGCCTCCCTCTCGGTGTCACATATCTCTTGAGACCACTTTCTAATCACCATTCAGTTCACAGAGTTTGGTCACAGAGGTATCTGCATTTGATATATTTTTCCTGTGCTACATTGTATGCAAGATATTGACTCTATGAACAGGCGTTGAAGTGGTACCTCCTGCATGGGAAGACCAGAGGCATAACCACTGGGCCTCCAGGACCACTGGACATCCAGGGAAGTCCTGGTGCCTTCATTTGAGAAGCTCTGTAGTCTCTTCAAATGCAGCCTTAGCACCCCCTTCTCCAGGAGGTCCTTCTTGATCAACTCCATCCAATCAACACCACACTGGTGACCCTTTCATTTGACATGTATTTACTCTTTGCCTATCTCTCAGGCTGGCGTGGGCATTTTTGAAGACAAAATAAGCCCTTTTCTAATCTAGAAACAGTAAGCACTGTGTTAGATTCTTATGGCCATATACGGAATACAGGTTCAGTAACATTTTCCTGCCGTTGTTCTTGCATCTGTGGAAACTGAATTCCTCTACCTGGGGATTCACAATTGCTTTACATTTGGTTTTACGTTTTCATCAGTGGTAGTTCACTCTTCATTTGTAACTGAGGTGCTCACTTATTTCAGAAGGAACAATCACTCTCAAACTAATGACACATGTTTGACACAGAAATGGATATTTACCTGCCACCTGGTAATGGCCAGGCCCAGTCACAAAGACCAACAGTTGAGGATGAGACTGCCTTCTCCTCTGGGTGGGGTCTCTGTTTTCCAGTGTATCGGCCTCCCACAGGAATCCCAATCCCAACGTCCTACCTGGCACATCCAGATGAGCCCCATGCTAAGCTAGAGCACCAGCGGGCGCTGTGGAGCACCATCCTCCCAGAATACTCACATCTCTGATGTTTCTCAGTGGGTGAATAGTTAGATTTGAACCACGAAAAGAAATCTGGGGCAGTCTGTAAGGATGCTCCTTCAAGACATCGTTCAGCATGTTTTTTCCACTGAGGGTTTTTCTCATGGTCTTCACTCTCCTTAAAGGTATTCTTTCACCGAGCATTTGACAAAGAAAATAAAGAAGATGCTACAATTAGCTGTCAGTGTTAGTGTATAACTGTTATTGTAATGGCCCTATGTGTTTTCTAATCATTTTTATGAGGCACATTATTATCAGAATTTTGTGCATATACCATGGCAAAGACATAGATTTGAATACAGGTTCTTTTCTGCCATCTTGGGTAAGCCATATGACCATATGGTGTCTCAGTGTCCCCTACAGCAAAGTGGTGGAATGTAACAATACAAACCCTCCAAAGAATATCTTGGGGATAAGTGAAGTGATGGATATAAGGTACCTGATAAATAGAAAGTGTCAACAATGACAGTCATTAGCATTGCTGTTGCCATCCCGCTTATTCCTTCTCAAAGAACCTCAAGGAAGGAGGTAGAAGGGGACCTCTTATTCTGTTTTACAAGGGAGAAATTTGAAATGTAAGAGGTTTCTGAGTTGGGTGTGGTCACACTGCTTGTCAGATATAAAACAGTGTATCTTTCTCAAAGTTGAAAGAGAAGAGAGAGTTGAAAGAAGAATCCAAGATCTAGGGAACAAGTAAGGGAAATTCAGAGGCTTGAGAAGGAAGGACGAGTCAAATGAAAAATTAAAAGCAAACAACACAAAGAGAAATACATTCCCAGTGACTTCCAAAGAGATGGAGAGATAAATGACAGTGATACAGAGATGCAGACATAGGCATATACACACTGAAATAGACAGGGGAAAAAGACGACATGTTGAACAAAATGTAGAAAAGTGTTATTCCACAGGACCACATCAACATCTGCATAGACTGTGCACTGAACAGTTGCAAGGAGTTGCATTTTCAACAGGTCATGACATGACTGGACCCCAAGTGTTGTGTAACCCAAATCTACACCAAGACTTGCTACAGTTCCTATAGCAAGTTAGTTATCAATAAGTCAGAGTTGAACTTTAAGACTCTTACGGTAATATTCCTTTCCCTTCTAAACCTGATGGTTGGAAGAATAATAAGATGAAAAGAAAAATCTGAGAAAGGAATATGATGTGACATACAGTCCCCATACTTACTTGAATATGCACTCTGAGAAGGCCACCAGCCCGAGGAGCACAAGCCACTTCATGCTTCTTTCCTGGCTCCAAGTACTCAGGGAAGTTTGGATTCTTAGCATGTAGTGGTGACCGGGAGCCCCTAGTTATATATGCTCTGACCTACCCTAGTTTTCCCCTTCAGGCCACTAAAAGATCTGAAAACAAAAACAAAAACAAAAACAAAAACACAAAGGTCTCAATAAAAACTTTACCTTCATCAGTGTCCTTGGCGAATGGACTTTGAAGCTTTTCAGAATACAGAGAATTGAACTGTAATCTCTTCCTTGAATCTTGGCTGGAAAATCAAGCTGAGCTGCATGGACATCTAAAAAGACAGAAAACCTTGCCTAATTGGAGAAAAAACTACTAAGAACATCATGAAAATGGATATTATGGGCTATGCTCGATATGTGTGGTTTCATGTCATCTTCCTAGCTACTTCATGAGATATGCATTGCTGTCTTCATTGGTGAGAACATTGCTAGGATGATAAGTTGTCAAATGGCACAGTGAACACTTCAGGGACATCCCAAGGACATACAACTGGGTTTAGGTAGTGGGTCTAATGACAGACATAGGGGTACCTATGATGCCAGGCTGCATCAAAGATTTAGGGCAGAGTAGTACTTCAATTTCATGCTTTCTGTTTTGGAAGAAATGTCAGATGCATCCACAAGATATTTTATATCATCCAACAACTCTACAAGGAAGAACTGTGTGCTAGGTTCTGGGTTAAAGGCTTCAAAGTCAAAGTTGATCAAGACAAAAGTAGTCTTTATCTTAAGAGAGCTAGAAGTCTAGTTCTCACAAACTCATGGCCCCAGGAGGCAGGAGATAGGATACTAGGACTAGGTGGCCATGTTGGAATCAGGGCAGCACAGGCCTTACCTCTGTTAGCAGCCTTCCCTCCACTTCACCCATGCTGGAAAGCAGGCCAGTTGGCCATGTTTTCAAGAAAATTAGAAGTTTGGATATTTATGTACAATGTACTGATCTTAAATTAGCAACTAATTTTATCCCCCCCCCAAAAAAAAAGGGGGGGCGGGACAAAATCTCCACAGCGATGTGCTGGAATCAGCCTTCAGTCTCTGCAGGTTTTTGTTTCTGGCCTAGAGTTGGGAGTGCAGTGGGGACAGAGAGGAATTGAATTCATGTTGGTTGATCTTAAAAGAGACTGAATGCATACTAAATATGTTGACTCATTTGAAAAGACCCTGATATTAGGAAAGATTGAAGGCAAGATGAGAAGCGAAAGACAGAGGATGAGATGGTTGGATAGCATCACCAAGTGGATGAACATGAGCTTGAGAAAGGTCTGGGAGTTGGTGATGGATAGGGAAGCCTGGCCTGTTGCATTCTGTGGTGTTGCAAAGAGACACAGCTGAAGGACTGATCTGAACTGAACGAATTGAGAACAAAGACTAATAGATCTAATTGCATCAAGTTGTTGACTAGCTACCTATAACAATACATTATTTAAGTGGCTTTAAAAGACAGACTTATGACTCTGCATTCAGAGTGGAATATCTCCTAAGGAAAAACAAAAACCCTGCCCATCAAAACAAAACCAAAGAAAATCAAAAGAAAAAAAAAATAGGAAAGAAGTCTGACAATATATTCAACATCTTCAATTCAGTTCAGTTCCTCAGTCATGTTCAACTCTTGTGAGCCCATGAACGGCAGCACACAAGGCCTCCTTGTCCATCACCAACCCAGAGTCCACACGTATTCATGTCCCTTGAGTTGGTGATGCCATCCAACCATCTCATCCTCTGTCATCCCCTTCTCCTCCTGCCTTCAATCTTTGCCAACATCAGGGCCTTTTCAAATGAGTCAGCTCCTTGCATCAGGTGGCCAAGTATTGGAGTTTCAGCTTCAGCATCAGTCCTTCCAGTGAACATTCAGGACTGATTTCCTTTAGGATGGACTGGTTGCATCTCCTCGCAGTCCAAGGGACACTCAAGATTCTTCGCCAACACCACCATTCAAACGTCCAGTTCTACCTGCTGCTTCCTGACCTGCATACAGGTTTCTCAAGAGGCAATTCAGATGGTCTTGTATTCTCATCACTTTCAGAATTTTCCACATTTTATTGTGATCCACAGAGTCAAAGGCTTTGGTGTAGTCAGTAGAGCAGAAGTAGGTATTTTTCTGGAATTTCTTGCTTTTTTGATAATCCATCAGATGTTGACAATACAATCTCTGGTTCCTCTGCCTTTTCTAGAACCAGCTCAATCATCTGGAAGTTCATGATTCACATATTGCTGAAGCCTGGCTTGGAGAATTTTGAGCATTACTTTACTAGTGTGTTAGATGCGTGCAATTGTATGGTAGTTAGAGCAATCTTTGGCACTGCCTTTCTTTGGGATTGCAATGAAAACTAACCTTGTCCAGTCCCGCGGCCACTACTGAGTTTTCCAAATTTGCTAGCATATTGAGTGCAGCATTTTCACAGCATCATCTTTCAGGATTTGAAATAGCTCAACTGGAATGCCATCACCGCCACTAGCTTTGTTGTTAGTTATGCTTCCTAAGGCCCATTGACTTCACATTCCAGGATGTCTGGCTCTAGGTGAATGATCACACCATCGTGATTATCTGGGTCATGAAGATCTTTTCTGTACAGTTCCTCTGTATATTCTTGCCACTTCTTCTTAATATCTTCTGCTTCTGTTAGGTCCATACCATTTCTGTCCTTTATGGAGCTCATCTTTGCAAGACATATCCCCTTGGTATCTCTACTTTTCTTGAAGTGATCTCTAGTCTTTCCCATTCTGTTGTTTTCCTCTATTTCTTTGCATTGATCACTGGGGAAGGCTTTTTTTAATCTCTCCTTGCTATTCTTCAGAACTCTGCATTCTAATGGGTAAATCTTGGCTTTTCTCCTTTGCTTTTTGCTTCCCTTCTTTTCATAGCTATCTGTAAGGCCTCCTCAGACAGCCATTTGGCTTTCTGGATTTCTTTTCCTTGGCAATGGTCTTTATTCCTGTCTCCTGTGCAATGTCATGAACCTCCATCCATCGTTCATCAGGCACTCTGTCTATTAGATCTAGTCCCTTAAATCTATTTCTCACTTCCACTGTATGGTACTAAAGGATTTGATTTAGGTAATACCTGTATGGTCTAGTGCTTTTCTCCACTTTCTTCAGTTTCAGTCTGAATTTGCCAATAAGGAGTTCATGATCTGAGCCACTGTCAGCTCCCAGTCTTGTTTTTGCTGCCTGTATAGAGCTTCTCCATCTTTGGCTGCAAAGAATATAATCAATCTGATTTTGATGCCAACCGTCTGGTGATGTCCATGTGTAGAGTCTTCTCTTGTGTTGTTGGAAGAGGGTATTTGCTATGACCAGTGCATTCTCTTGGCAGAATGCCTTTGCCCTGCTTCATTCTGTACTCCAAGGCCAAATTTGCGTGTTACTCCTGGTGTTTCTTGACTCCTACTGTTGCGATCAAGTCCCCTACAATGAGAATGATACGTTTTTTGGCTGTTAGTTCTAGAAGGTCTTGTAGGTCTTCATAGAACTGTTCAACTTCAGCTTCTTTAGCCTTACTGATGGGGGCATAGACTGGGATTACCGTGGTATTGAATGGTTATCCTTGGAAACGAACAGAGATCATACTGTCATTTTTGAGACTGCATCCAAGTACTGCATTTTAGACACTTCTGTTGACTATGATGTCTATTCCATCTTCTAAGGGATTCCTGTCCACGGGAGTAGAAATATTGGTCATCTCAGTTAAATTCAACCATTCCAGTCCATCTAAGTTCGCTGATTCCTAGAATGTCTATGTTCACCCTTGTCATCTCCTGTTTGACCACTTTCAATTTGCCTTGATTCATGGACATAACAATCCAGGTTCCTATGCAATATTGCTCTCTACAGCATTAAATCTTGTTTCTATCACCAGCCCCACCCACAGCTCTGTGTTGTCTTTGCTTTGGTCCCATCCCTTCACTATTTCTGGAGTTATTTCTCCACTGATCTCCAGTAGCGTATTGGGCACCTACCGACCTGGGGATTTCATCTTTCAGTGTTCTTTTTGCTTATCATACTGTTCATGGGGTTCTCAAGGCAAGAATACTGAAATGGTTTGCCATTCCCTTCTCCAGTGGACCACATTCTGTCAGACCTCTCCACCATGACCCATCCATGTAAGGTGGCCCCATGGCTTAGTTTCTTTGAGTTAGACATGGCTGTGGTCCGGGTGCCAGATTGGCTAGTTGTCTGTGCATGTGGTTTCAGTCTGTCTGCCCTCTGATGCCCTCTCTCAGCGCCTACCGTCTTACTTGGGTTTTTCTTATCTTGGACGTGGGGTATAACTTCACTGCTCTCCAGCAAAGCACAGCCGATGCTCTTTACCTTGGAAGTAGAGTAGCTCCTCTTGGTTGTTGCCCCTGATTTGGACGTGAGGTAGTTCCTTTCTGCCACACTTCTGCGATGCCGTTGTAGCCATCATGCATCTGCACTGCCATCGCAGCTGAGGCAAGCAGAAATTCAACAACTTATTGTTCCTCATATTGTTTCTGTTATTGTGACAGAATCGCATGTATGTTAACAGGTAAAAGCAAGAATATAATTAAAACTAATGTTTTAAATTAAGCCTTTCAGTGGCTAGGAAAAAAGGTTCACACATAACATATACAAGTTTAATTCAAACCTCGCTGTCTTAGATCTTGAACTGAAGCATAAGTTTGTATCAACTAATTATATTCCTTTTTATTTTAATTTTTAAGGAAAATGGGTACTTCTTCCTCCAACCACTGTAAAGCCTAGAAGCAGTAACAGCTTGATGACAGTGCCTATTCTGAGGTCTAACATGTAGCTTCTAAATACATTTCCCATCAGAAGATCTTAAAAAGATGGCTGATTTCAGGACTGGGTAGAGAAATGCACAAAATAATCTTGGGAATCATGAAGGACCAGAAAACTGAGGGACTTCAAAGACCAGTGGGGACTGGGCAGAATATTTAGGAATCCAAATGAAAAGGCCAGACATCTAACAGTTTGTTGGGCAGAATGAGGTGTCTGCTTCTCAACACACTGTTTATCTTTCTCATAGTTTTCCTGCCAAGAAACTAATGTCTTCTGATTTCATGGCTGCAGGCACCATCCACAGTGGTTTTAGAAGCTAACTTGAAGGAATTCCCACATTTTCTCCTTCTATTTACCATGAAGGATGCAGCTGAATCCCATGATCTTAGTTTATTAATATTGAATTTTAAGCTGGCTGAATGTGTCCAAATGTTAATAGGAAATGTAATTTGTCACTGTGATAGACTGCTAGGACACCAAACCACCATTCTGAGCACTGAGAAAGGAAAATAATCATCAATATTTAAGCTATTTTTGTTTCTATTAAGCATAGGTTATGTAACTACAAACAGTTCCAGGAAAACAAGCTAGACTCCCCTTCTGGGGGTGATAAGAAAGTGATGGGGTGCAGCTATAATACAGATGAAGCCTCACTCACTGGCCTGCAGCTCACCTCCTGCTGTGGTGGTCTGGTTCCTAATAGACCAAGGACTGGTACTTTTCCTGACCCACTGTGCTGGTACTGTGGAGTCCGGCTCTAAAACCAATAGTGGGATATTCTGTAAGACAAACCACCCTGCTTCCGCCCAGTTTCTGAACAAATGAAGGACATTAAAATTGGGAGAGGAACAGTTATTTAGTCCTAAAGGAGAACAACCAAGTGCGACATATGACTACATTCTTTCAATAAACTGTGAAAAGACATCTGTTTTTTGAGCATCCGGGAAATTTGCACATGGACTGAATATAAAGTGTTCATTTTTGAGGGGAACAAAAGAGCATTTTTTTCATATCCTATCATTCTACTTCAGATACTCATTATGTAGATTTGGTGAAATGTTCATATATTCCCTAAAATACTTCAGGGAAAATGAATAAGCCTTACAACAGAGATAATGAAACGATGGTCTGTCTTGATTTAAAAACAGATAGCTGCTATGCTATGCATAGCTGCTATGGATTGTATTGTGTCTACCCTTGACTGCCAACATGATGGTATTAGGAAGTAGGGCCTTTGGGACGTAACCAGGTTGATACGGGGCTTTGATGGTGGTCCCTCATGATGGGATTAGTCTCTCCTTCTTTTTCTCTCTTATTCTCCCTCTTCTTCCTTCCCTTCTGCCACCACATGTGAGAACATAGCAAGAAGAGAAAGACTGATGCAAGTCAAGAATGTCTTCGCTTGGACCTCAATTGGCCACCATGTTGATGTTGCATAGTCTCCAGTCTATGACAACCTGTGGGACTAAGAAGTTTGTTTTGTAGTTACTGATGCCAAATGATGAAATATAGGGTTCATGACACTCTTCTTTCTTATATTTGTTATGTTTGACATTTTTTGCATAAGAGGTTTATGGAAAGTCCATTTTGAAGGTTCTGTCTTAGTGATACCCGAAGCAGTCCAAGAATACAGATTTAGGCAGGGTCCAAATGAATGAGTGATTGGAGGACCACATGCTCCTTATTCCAACTCATCTCTTGTCATCTGAAAACTGTCCCCCACAACTGACACCCTTACCACCCCCTTCCCTAATTTGCATCTCCATTCCTCTCTTAAGCTGTCATCTAGCTGAAGGTGTTGATGACTCAGGAAACTGTCTGGAAGCAGAATGAATGTGGACATTTTTAGGAAGAATGAACTGGGAAGACCCATCTTGGTTTTCCCTCTTTTCGTGCGATCTGCAGGTGAGGAATTGGGCCTGGGTAGGGAGGGAGTCGGACATGACTAAGCGACTTCCCTTTCACTTTCTACTTTCATGTATTGGAGAAGGAAATGGCAACCCATTCCAGTGTTCTTGCCTGGAGAATCCCAGGGATGTGGGAGCCTGGTGGGCTGCTGTCTATGGGGTCGCACTGAGATGGACATGACTGAAGCGACTTAGCAGTAGCAGGGAGGGAACCACAAGTGGGACTACCTAGATATCTACAAGTGAAGGGTAGAAAAATTCAGGACCCATTAACCAGGAGGTGGGCAGTGTGCACAGGACCGAGGAGGGAAGGAAGAAACACAGAAAAGAATAGTGCCTACCAGAGGGCAAGACCTTCTTGAGTCTTCTGGTTAAACTTGGAAGTCATGTCCTTCCTGCTGGAATTCCTGCTCCAGATGTGGAGGGGAGAGAGCTCTACTCACTCCTAATGAGTCAAAGGAGAGGGACAGCATCCCCCAGAGGCCCTTTGATTGCACTCTAACTGTGGGTATCATCCCAAGCCAGAGAGCAAATGGCAGGTCATCGAAAAGATGACCTACTTTAAAAAGTATTTAAAATACTACAAAATTTGTCTAAGAGTTCTGGCATATCTAGTTCCCAGAGTTTTTTTGGAGAGATGATTCATCACCAAAATTTGGGTTTCTGCTGAGGAATCTACATGCTTCCCCATTGGTAACTTCTGAATTATAACTACCTGATCTCATTCCACAGAACCCAAATGATGGTAATTTCTTGGGGGCAAGGCCTCTAAGGTCCTCGATGGCACAGCAGCTGTGTGCCAAGTGGTCTACACCTCTCAGTCCTGAGACCAGGACCCATGAACATCACCAGACAGTTACATCCCCCTGCCCACCAGAGGCAACCTCATCATCCTCAGCAATAGCCACCTCTGAGCCACTAGTCCACTGATAGGCATTGAGCTTCATTCTGGAACAAGTGTTCTGGAGCATGTCCAGACTCCCTCATCCAAAAAATGGGAAACTGAACCCTGGGGTGTATGACTCACCTTAGCTGTAGGTAGGTTAGTGAAGACTTGGGACCCAGGAACTCCAGTTCCCAGGCTATGAGACTTCTAGGAAGGGAAAGATGAGAGAAAACTCCATTGCATTCACTGCTGGGTAGCTCTCAGATATCCACAAGCACCGGAGTGGAAGTTTCTTTCACGTTGCCCATCAAGTCTGGTTCTGATTTTATTAGTAGACCTGCCTCCTTGTAGCACCAGAAATGCAATATTCAGGGCTGTTTCTTCTGGGTTCTAGGCACATTGGGAAAGCCCCAGCTGTAGTGACCCTAGGAGGCCGTCATGCAGGTGGTGACTGACTCACTCACAACTCAGAATCCCCAGAACTCCCAATCCTCATTCAGACAACACAGACCTTTGGTCGACTGGGTAACATAAACCTGCATTCACAGCGAGAAGCATTCTCTTTTCAGCCTTCCGGCAACTTAGATATGTGCCTTATGTTTCCTCAGGGAACCACTGGCTGAGTGAGGTCAGGGTCTGAGACTAGCCTGGATGCAGGGGATGTGTTCCCACTTCGATGCTCCAAATAGACCTTGGAGATTCTAAGGGCTTGAGAGAATTACAATCACCCTTATATTTTGTAGGTACTTTGCTTATGAATCTGGTTGCAGATAAAGGACAGAAACACAGGACAAGGCTGGACATCTCTGGGTCCCAGCTGACTGTAATTAGAGTTCCAGCCACCAGGCTTCAGTCAGGTGCTGATGTTATTCACAAGCCACCTTTGAAGAAGCAAAAGGGGAAAGAGTTTTGGGCAGAGAGCAGTGTGGTCAAAGGGCCATGGGAATCACATGGGGCAAGATGAAACAAGAGTCGTTACTGGTTTCTTTGCTCTATCAGTTCCTTGGCTTTTCTACTCCTGAGAACAAGTACATGGAGATAGTCAGAGCATTGGTGGTGCTCCTGGCACCTGCTGCTCCTGGTGATAACCAGTTTGTGGACAAGTCCCTGAGTCCAGAGCATATTTGGCCTCGTGATAGACCTAGGTTCTCCCTTCATGGGAAGGCTAACATGGCTCATTGCTGCTAACTCACAACTGAAGCATGGGATGAGGTCATGGTGGTTGACCTGTGGGTCAAGTTCCAAGCATGGAAGGAAGATTGGCAGTGGAAGGGTAGCCACTTATTAAACTTGGTTCTTGGTCCTTAGCAGGGGCTACTTCCCACATCTAGAATGTTTTTCTCTCAGATTTTTGCATGGCCAGGTCCTTCTTCACATTCAGCATCATCTCAAATGAATCTCTCTCAGGCTTGATTTCTCTGGCCACTCCACTCTCACAAGCACAGACCCTGATACAAAAAGTGCCTATAGACACTTCCCTTCATCAAAACAATAATTATAGTTACCAATGTGGAAAGGTGGCAGAGGGATAAATTGAGAGTTTGAGATTAATATATGTATACTACTTTCTTTAATAGATTATCAACTCTATAGCACAGGAATTCTGCTCAGTAGTCTGTAATATCCTGTATGGGAAAAGAATCTAAGAAACAATGGATACATGTGTATGTATAAGGAAATTAATTTCCCATACAACTAAGATTAATGCAATGTTGCATATCAACTACACTCCTATATAAATTAATACCTGAATTAAAAAAAAATGCTTACATGTAGAGACCCACGGAGTTCTTTAGACTCTCAGGATTTCAGATACGATGTTGGAGATGGCAGAACTGGTGCAGAAATCTAGACATTATCTGAGTTTGCATTTTCCTGAGCTTTGGTGTCTTTTGCTTCTAGTGTCACCATTGATTCATCTTTGGAGGATCTGGGTGTTAGTTGAAGGATGAGAGGGAGGCACTAGTGGGGGAGTGAAATCCCAGCTCTGTAGCCTTGGGTTGGGACATATTTGAGGCACAACTTATATCTCAAGTTCCCTGTGAAAACAGGCTGTAGCTACCTTCTCCATGACTTGTATGATATCAGACCCAAACTGATTTCATCTTTTTTCATGTCCTGCTTCCCCTGAGACCTCACTGGTTTCTTGCGAGAATCTTTTTGTTTGTTTGTTTGTTTGTTTTGTTTTTCTTTTGCCAGCACTAGGTGTTCATTGCGGAGAAGGCAATGGCACCCCACTCCAGTGCTCTTGCCTGGAAAATCTCATGAATGGAGGAGCCTGGAAGGCTGCAGTGCATGGGGTCGCTGAGGATCAGACACGACTGAGTGACTTCACTTTCACTTTTCACTTTCATGCATTGGAGAAGGAAATGGCAACCCACTCCACGGTTCTTGTCTGGAGAATCCCAGGGATGGGGGAGCCTGGTGGGTTGCTGTCTATGGGGACTCACAGAGTCGGACACGACTAAAGTGACTTACCAGCAGCATCAGGTCTTCATTGCTGCTCAGGACTTCTATATTATCAGCGAGCAGGGGCTACTCTGTAATTGCAGTGCACTGGCTTTTCAATCATGTGCTTCTCTTGATGTAGATCACAGGCTCTAGGTCACTCAGGTTCAGTAGCTGTGGGTCACCAGGTTAGTTGCCCTGGAGCGTTTGAAATCTTCCCAAACCAGGTCTCAAATGCACATCTTAAGCACTGGATCAAAAGGGAAAATACTCTGGAAGGAATTTGAAATACTCACTATTACATGAAACTTGGCACCATGGCCTATTTATGAGGAGACTGAGAGAGGATTGTCCCTGCTTCAAGCAACCTCCTGAGATCAGGACTGATTGAGGTTCCCCTCCCAAGGGTTCCTACAGGATCATGAATCTCTCCTTCCATGTGGCTTTGTCTTGCTTCAGTTTCTGAATCCCACACTAGAGCAAAGCTTCCAGAGGGCAGGGCTGTCACTTGACTCACTTCTAAGTATACATCAGTAGATATAGTCTCATTCAGATTATAATGTCAAGACAAGGCTAACACAAAGATCAGTTATTCTGACTGTTAGGTTACAGGTTCAATGACTGTAATCAAAACCTAAATAATATTATCTTAAATACAATACAATTTCAATTCTCTGTCATATAATGTTAGTACAGGTCTCTCCACAGAGATGAGGGCCCACTTCTTTCTTCTCACATCTTACACCTGTGCTGCTTACCTTTGGTCTAACATGGCTACTCCAGCTCCTGTCATTATATCTGCATTCCAGCTAGTGGGACAGAAAATAATACTTCCATTTGGAAGTGACATATCAACTCTACTAAAATTCCACTGGCTGAAGTATCTTCCATGGTCATGGCAAACCTGGGGGTAGTGGGCACACAGAAGGGCAGGGGAATGTGATCCTACTGAAGAACATTCATGATAAGTAACAAGGGCCACCATCCTTCATTCATGTCTCTGTAATTCATTCTTTTTTGGTTCTCCCAACACAGCTCTCAGTCTCTTTTAGCCTGCAGATATGGATATGGATCAAGTTAAAAGAGAGGACATGACCCAGGCTGTACAAAAATGGAGAAAACAAGAATGGAAAGAAGATAAGAAAGTATAAAAATTAAAAATCCAAAGGAAAGCATGTTTATAACCATAATTTTGCATTTATGCAATTTAGGTATAATGGCTGATGAGTCATTTTATAAAATAAAAAGTTAGAGAAACGTAAACCATAAATATGTTCACTAAACCCAACAAAATAATAAACCTATATCATATTAAACACATAGTAGTATCAGGATTAAGTTTGGATGCACATTGCAAAAAACTAAAACAACTGTAACTTTAGCAAGATAAACTTGATTTTTCTCTCCCTCTGAAACAAAGCTAAGGGTGTGCCAGCCCGAGCTTGAGTGGTATCCATCTCCAGGGTTACATGATTGTGTAATACAACTGCAGGAGTTCCAGTCATCACAAGTAAAATCCAGACATCAGTTAAAAAGAAAGTAAGGAAGGGAAGAGTCCCATCTTTCAGCTAAATCAGCTCCTTGAATGCAGTCTTCCAAGAAATCCCTCTTACAGATCTTCTTGCACCTCTAAGTCACCAGTCATGACTAAGGCATGGGTGTATAGGAAGGGCAGTCCTGTAGCTACTGGGCTCATGGCTATATAATAAACTATTTTCAGTTTTGAAAGAGAAGCAGAGAATTGATCATTTTGTAGGTAGCCTGCAGCACCTGCCTTAAAGAACAACAACAACAAATAAAATGAATGGAATAGGCTAAATGGCTGGCCACAGTGTGGGAGCCAGGAGAAATGAGCAGCAATGAGAAACAGCTAGATGGATCTGAACTGTGCTCCAGAAAATAGAGGCAGACTGGTCTGTAGAAATCTTCTAAGGGATGAAGTGAGGATTACACATAACACATGACCCAATTTGTTATCAAAACTGCTTTTCCAACTCAGGTCCCAAATCTCCCTCAATTCTTCAGCTTCTAAATATCTTGTCTTTGTTACCTCACATTCTGACCTACCTGTTTCACCTTCCTTATTTTTGTTCATATCACTTTTCCAGTAGTCCACCAGCATTACAAGATCCAGTATTGAAAACTTAGCTTCACTTTCTAGAAGTGGGTAGAAACACAATGACTATTTCTGCTTTAGTGTTTGTTTGTCCTGATCAAGGTCTTTGGAAAAGACTGAAATGGCTAGAATTATGGAGATCTCATGTTTCCTTTAAAATCCCAACCAAAAATGTGACTTCCTTGGACCTGGAGGGGATGCGTTCACTTTTGGATTCACAGGTTTTAGCAGAACAGTAAGTCCCCTGTATATGAACAAGTTCCATTTGAAAGGGGGGTTCAAAAATCCCAATTTCTTCATAAATCCTGCAAAGTTACTTAGGTAGCCAACTCAGAAAATTGGCTATATATTACTGTAGTTTAATAGCTTTATGATACTGTTCACACAAATAATATATAAAAAACAAACACAAACAATAAAAGAAACATTTTAAATCCTGCATACTTGGATAGGGCATGGCAACCCACTCCAGTATTCTGGTCTGGAGAATCCCCATGGCAAGAGGAGCCTGGCATACTCCAGTCCATATACTGAAAATTCAGACACAGCTGAGCAACTAAGTACACTTTTAAAAATAGAATAGTAGTACCATCTACATTACCACTGCATTTATGCTTCCTTTCAGACAGCGTAGGCTTGAAATAAAAGTCCTGCACTATTGTACTCCATACAGTTCTGTACAGTAAAGTACACAAATGCACACCAACTTGTCTTGGATGTGCCCACGACAATGGGTGTCAGATCTGTGAACTAACTGATGTGATTGCACATGCAAATGCACTTTTACATGTTTGGAAGTTTTCAGCTTGAACGTTTGTATGTAACAAACTTGCTACACAGGTTTTCAGTGAATGTATGTAGTGAAGGAACAAGAGAGGAGAGTAAGGAGCTGCCTGTTCTTTCTCTTTTTGCTTGTATTATGGCCACTCTGAATAGGAATTTCTTTGGGTGTAATCAAGGTTTGGTGTATGGGAACATGGTTGTAAGTGACAGAGGACCAGGATCCCAGGAGGTAGGACAAGAGCCATGGTTGGTTGAAAAGAGCCAAGAGTGTGAAATAGGAGGAAACAAGTTTTCACTGGTTTATGTGAAAGACGCGGCAAATATCATCTGGCTTTGCGTGTAGTGATTGAGCTGTGGTTTAGAGGAGCAGTCCCTGTTGTCCAGGATGAGCAAGAGAGGAGACTGAACCGTGAAAATCAAACCTGTATGTCTAGTGTTGTCTATGTATGTTAAGTATGTCTAGTATTGAAGAGATATAAGTCCTGTCAATTTATCTCCTTCCTGGGCAGAATTAGTGTTAAAGTGGGAAGGTCTGCACTATGCTAGTACCTCTTCTTCTGTCCAGTGAACAATGATTTCTAATGCCATTTCTTTATAAACAGAGGTGTACTTTGTATGATTGAAGTCTTCTAAATTACTGTACCTTATAACCTTTTGGTGCTGTTCTGTGTCCAGGCACATGGGGCCCTGGGGCCTGGCAGGCTCTGTTTCAGCTGCAGAGTGCAGTGTATGGGGATCTGCTGTCATCTGGGGCCTGGGGTATATCTTCAGTCTGCGTTCACATCTGAGGGGTTAATTCTAGTTGGTTTAACTCTATTATCTTGCTCTTTATCTTCAGTTTTTCCCATGTTCTTTCTTCCCATGTCTGTTTTTATCCCTGACTTCTTTGTGACTGAGTAGGTTTTCAGATTCTCATTTATGTCCTTTGTCACTTCATTCACTGTAACTGTTTTTTAAGTAGTTTTAAAATCCATAGTATGCATCTTTAACTTGCCAGTCTATCATTATTAATTGATGATTATTAAATCATTTATTCATTTAACATTTCTTTGTCTGTACTGTGTCGTAGTGTGGCATGCAGGATCTTCCTTGTGGTAGGGACTCTCTATTTGAGGAGGGTAAGCTCAGTACTTGCAGGGTGTAAACTCTATGTGAGACCTGCAGGCACAGTTGCCCAATGGCATGTGGCATCTTAGGTCTCTGACAAAAGAACAAAACTTTGCCATTTGCAAATGCATTGCATTGCAAAGTAGATCCATAACCACTGAACCACCAAGGAAGTCCCTATATTTACCTTCTAATACATATTACATGTTTATCATTTTGGGTACTGTTCATTCCTCCTGTAGATCCAGATTTTCACTTTGTTTAAATTCCTTCTGACTTGAGACCTGTTAAAAAACATGTATTACATTGATCTGTTGGTGGCAATGCAATCTTGTAGTTTTTGTCTGTCTGAGAAAGTATTCTATCTTGTTTTTGATATGTAGTTTTCTTGGGTATAGAATTCTGAGTCAATTTATTTCTTTCAGCAATTAAGATCTGGCACCAGTGTACCCTAGCTAACATTGTTTCATTTGCCTACTCTGCTGTCATCCCCATTTTTTGTTCTACTGTGTCTGTTTTTCCTTCTGGTTACATTTCTTTGGTTGATTGTCTTAATCCAGGAATTATGATGTGCCTTTGTAGAGTTGTCATATTTTTTGTCCTCGAGTTAAATGAGCTTCTGTGTCAATGGCTTTAAAGCACTCATCATACCTGGAAAATTCTCAACCAGTAATTAGGAAGTTCTTTGCTTTATTCTCCTATCTTTCACTTCCTGTGTGATTCCATTTACATATATTTTAGCACTCTTAAAGTTACTTCAAAAGTCTCTGATGTACAATTAATTTTCCCCCAAAGTCTTTAAATTTCTATTTTACACGTCTTTATTTAATGTAGTCAATATTCTTCAGCTTCATGAATATAAGGATTATTGATGTATAAGCACTTTAATGTCCTTCCCTGCTAATTATGTAACATATATCTTACTTGTGTTTTTACTGATTGATTTTGCCCTCGTTATGCATATTTTCTCGCTTCTTTACACATCTGGATTTATTTTTCTTTTTAAGTTTATTTATTTATCTTAATCAGAGAATGATTACCTTACAATATTGAGATGAAACTAGGACAAATACGTTCACAATTTATATGGAAATTTTAAATTGGATTGTGGATGTGGTCACTTTACACTTGGATGCTGGATTTTTTAAATTTTTATAAACTATTCCTTTCACTGTTTGCAAACACTGTTAATTTCTTGGAAACAATTGCATTTTTTGAAGGCTTGCTGTAAAGTTTTTTAAACTGAGATGAAACTAGCCTTTAGACCAGGTTTACTATTCCCCACTAGCAAGGCAATATTGTCTTCAGGGCCCTGTTGATCTCATGGGAATTATGAGTAATTTTGGGGACAGTCCTAAGATGGTGGAGGAATAGGACAGGGAGAACACTTTCTCCCCAAAAGATTCATCAAAAGAACATTTGAACGCTGAGTAAATTCCACAAAACTACTTCTGAATGCAGGCAGAGGATACCAGGCACCCAGAAAATCAGCCCATTGTCTTTGAAAGGAGGTAGGATAAATGTAACAGATAAAGAGAGGCAAAAGAGGTAGGGATGGAGATCTGTTCTGGGAAGGGAGTCTTAAAATTAGAGAAGCTTCCAAACACCAGGAAACACTCTCACTGGTGAGTCTGTGGCGAGCCTTGGAACCTCAGAGGGCAACATAAGTGGGAGGAAAAAATAAATAATTTAAACCCACAGATTACATGCCCAGTGGTAACTCCCAGCAGATAAGCAGTGCAGACGCCCACATCTGCCACTAGCAAGTGAGGCCTGAGCAGGGAGGTGCGGGCTGCATTGCTTAGAATAAGGACCAGGGCTGAATGCCCTGAGGGCAATCTGAGGGAACTAACTTGAGTTAGCAAACCAGACACTGGGATAGCTACCATGGC
>SJYQ01004394.1:594881-640247 GCA_006410935.1 Redunca redunca
TAAATTTTTTTTCTTGGGGTTGGTATCTGTTCATTTTTTTGTAATTTTTATTTTTACTTTATTTTGCTTTACAATACTATATTGGTTTTGCCATACATTGACATGAATCAGCCATGGGTGTACATGAGTTCTCAATCCTGAACACCCCTCCCACCTCCCACACCATATCATCTCTCTGGATCATCCCCGTGCACCAGCCCCAAGCATCCTGTATCTTGTATCGAACATAGACTGGAAATTTGTTTATACCTGGTAGTATACATGTTTCAATGCCATTCTCCCAAATCATCCCACCTCTCCCTTTCCCACAGAGTCTAAAAGTCTGTTCTATACATCTGTGTCTCTTTTGCTGTCTCTCATACAGGGTTACCATTACCATCTTTCTAAATTCCATATATATGTGTTATTATACTGTATTGGTGTTTTTCTTTCTGGCTTACTTCACTCTGTATTATAGGATCCAGTTTCATCCACCTCATTGTAACTGATTACTACTCCTTTAAATTTCATTTCTATAACATACTATTAAAATGAAAAAAAAAAAGACCCTATTTCTTAAAGCAAACTTCATATATAAATATATATATATATATAATTTTTGTGAGTTTTTCTTTCTTTAATATTGTATTTTTGAGAATCCAACCTCTACTCTAGATTTTAAATCTTCACTTTTTTGCATTTGTTATCAATTTTGTACCTTTAAGAACCCAGTCTTCAGTAACTATTTTTATTTGGGAGCGAGATCACTGGCCTGATTGCTGTCTCCCCCTTTGGATCTCCTTTTTCTCCACCAGGTCGCCTCTATCTCCTCCCTCCCCCTTCTTTTCTCTACCCAAATCTGTGACTTTCTTTGTGTGTTCTGGATGGCTGAGAACACTTAGGGAACTGATTACTGGCTGGATCTGTCTCTCTCCTTTTGATTGCCCCCTTTATCCCTCCGGCCACCTATTTCCTTCCTCCCTCTTCTCTTTGTGTAACTCCGTGAACATCTCTGAGGGATCCAGACTGTGGAGAGCACATAAGGAAGTGATTACTGCCTATCTTGCTCTCTCCTCTTTTGATTCCCCTTCTTCTACTCCTGGTCACCTCTACCTCCCTTCCTCCCTCTTCTCTTCTCCATGTAACTCTGTGAACCTCTCTGGATGTCCCTCACTGTGGAGAAACTTTTCATCTTTAACCTAGATGTTTTATCATTTGTGCTGTATAGATGGAGAAGTCTTGAGGCTACTGTAAGAATAAGACTGAAACCCAGAGGCAGGAGGCTTAAGTCCAAATCCTGACAACACCAGAGAACTCCCAAATCCTGGGAATGCTAATCGATAGGAACTCATTAAATGCCTCCATACCTACACTGAAACCAAGCACCACCCAAGGGCAAACAAGTTCCAGATAAAGATATACCATGAAAATTCTCCAGCAACATAGGAACATAGCCCTGAGCTTCAATATACAGGCTGCCCAAAGTCACTCCAAACCCATGGACATCTCATAATTCATTACTGGACACTTCATTGCACTACAGAGTGAAGAAATCCAGCTCCACCCACAAGAACACCAACACAAGCTTTCCTAACCAGGAAATCTTGACAAGCCATGCGTCCAAACCCACCCACAGTGAGGAAACTCCTCAATAAAAAGAAATCCACAAACTGCCAGAATACGGAAAGGCGACCACAAATACAGCAATATAAACAAGAAGAAGAGACAGAGAAATACCCAGCAGGTAAAGGAACAAAATAAATGTCCACCAAAACAAACAAAACAGGAAGAGATAGGGAATATATCTGATAAAGAATTCGAAATAATGATAGTGAAAATGATCCAAAATCTCGAAAACAATAAAGAAATACAGTAAAAAGCCTGGAGACAAGGATTGAGAAGATGCAGGAAAGGTTTAACAAGGAGATAGAAGAAATAAAAAAGAGTCAATATATAATGCAATAAATGAGATAAAAAAGACTCTGGTGGGAACAAACAGTAGCATAACGGAGGTAGAAGACAGAACGACAGAAATCAGTGAAACAGAGAGGAAAAAGAAAAAGAAATATAAAGAAATGAGGACAATCTCAGAGACCTCTGGGACAATGTTAAACGCCCCAACATAAGAATCATAGGAGTCCCAGAAGAAGAAGACAAAAAGAAAGACCTTGAGAAAATATTTGAGATAATATTTGAAAACTTCCCTAAATGGGGGAAGGAAATAATCACGCAAGTCCAAGAAATCCAGAGAGTCCCAAACAGGATAAACCCAAGGCCAAACACATATTAATCAAATTAACAAAGATCAAACACAAAGAACAAATATTGAAAGCAGCAAGGGAAAACAATAAATAGCACATAAGGGGATTCCCATAAGGAAAACAGCTTATCTTTCAATAGAAACTCTTCAGCCCAGGAGGGAATGGCAGAACATACTTGAAGTGATGAAAGAAAAAACTCTACAGCACAGATGACTGTACCCAGAAAGGATCTCCTTCAAATATGAAGGAGAAATCAAAAGCTTTACAGACAAGCAAAAGCTGAGAGAATTCAGCAACATCAATCCAGCTCTCCAACAAATGCTAAAGGATCTTGTCTAGACAAGAAACACAGAAAGGGTGTAGAAACTCGAACCCAACACCATAAAGTAAGTGGCAATGGGATCATACTTATCAATAATTACCTTAAATGTAAATGGATAGAATGCCCCAAACAAAAGGCAAAGACTGGTTGAATGGATACAAAAACAAGACCCCTATATATGTTGTCTACAAGAGACCCACTTTGAAACATAGTACACATACAGACTGAAAGTGAAGGGCTGGAAAAAGATATTCCATGCAAATAGAGACCAAAAGAAAGCAGGAGTAGCAATACTCATCCAAGATAAAACAGACTTTAAAAAAAGGTTGTGAAAAGAGACAAAGAAGGACACTACATAATGATCAAAATATCAATCCAAGAAAAAAAGAAATAAAAGGAATCCAAATTGGAAAAGAAGTAAAACTCTCACTGTAGAGGAAATGATCCTCTACATAGAAAACCCTAAAGTCTCCACCAGAAAATTACTAGAGCTAAACAATGAATATAGTAAAGTTGCAGGATATAAAATCAACACACAGAAATCCCTTGCATTCCTATATACTAATAATAAGAAATAGAAACAGAAATTAATGAAACAATTCCACTCACCATTGCAATGAATGATTAAAATACTTAGGACTATATCTACCTAAAGAAACTAAAGACCTATATATAGAAAACTATAAAACATTGGTGAAAGAAATCAAAGAGGACACTAATAGATGGAGAAATATACTATGTTCATGGATCAGAAAAATCAATATAGTGAAAGTGAGTATACTACCCAAAACAATCTATAGATCCAATGGAAACCCTACCAAATGTATTTTTCACAGAGCTAGAACAAATAACAAATTTCACAATTTGTATGGAAATACAGAAAAACTTTGAATAGCCAAACCAATCTTGAGAAAGAAGAATGGAACTGGAGGAATCAACCTGCCTAACTTGAGGCTCTACTACAAAGCCACAGTCATCAAGAGAGTATGGTACTGGCACAAAGACAGAAATATAGATCAACAGAACGAAATAGAAAGCCCAGAGATAAGTCCATGCACCATTGGACACCTTATCTTTGACAAAGGAAGCAAGAATATCCAATGGAGAAAGACAATCTCTTTAACCAGTGGTGCTGGGAAAACTGGCCAACTATCTGTAAAAGAATGAAACTAGAACCCTTTCTAACACCATACACAAAAAATAAACTCAAAATGGATTAAAGATCTAAATATACAACCAGAAACTATAAAACTCCTAGAGGAAAACATAGGTAAAACACTCTCTGACATAAATCACAGCAGGATCCTCTATGACTGACATCCCAGAATATTGGAAATAAAAGCAAAAAGAAAACAAATGGGACCTGATTAAAATTGACAGCTTCTGCATAACAAAGGAAATTAATTATTGCCATCTTCATTGGCACGGAGATTGCTAGGAGGATAAGTTTTCAAATGGCAAAGTGAAGACTTCAGACACAGCCCAGGGACATACAACTGGCTTTAGGTAGTGGGTCTGATGGCAGACATCACAGGCGCCTATGATGCCAGGCTGCATCAAAGATTTAGTGCAGAGCAGTCCTTCAATTGCATGGTTTCAGTACTGGAAGAAATGTCATATGCATCCACAAGATATTTTATAGCATCCAACAAACACACAAGGAAGAACTGTGTGCTAGGTTCTGGGTTAAAGCTTCGAAGTCAAAGTTGATAAAGACAAAATAGTCTTTATCTTAAGAGACCTAGCAGTCTAGTTCTCACAAAGTCATGGCCCCTGGAGGCAGGAGATATGATCCCAGGACTAGATGGCCATGTTTAACCCTGGGCCACACATGCCTTACCACTGGGAGCAGCCATTCCTTCACTTCACCCATTCTGGAAAGCAGGCCAGTTGACCATGTTTTCAAGAGAATTGGAAGTTTGGATATTTATCTATAATCTACTGATTTTAATGTTAGCAACTGATTTTTTTTCCCCAAAAAACAGTGGGAACGGAATCTCCACTGCGATGTGCTAGAATCAGCCTTCAGTCTCTGCAGGTTTTTATTTCTCGCCTAGAGTTGGGAGTGCATTGGGATCAAAGAGGAATTTAATTCATGTTGGTTGATTTAAAAAGAGACTGAATGCATACTGAACATGTGTGTTTCTTTTCTTTTTATAAAGAAAGATCATCAGGGACATACAAACCAACAAAATTTAACTGTTGAAGATAAATGGATATATATCTGATATAATTTCCGCATAGGGTCTNATGTGTGTTTCCTTTCTATTTATAAAGAAAGATCATCAGGGACATACAAACCAACAAAATTTAACTGTTGAAGATAAATGGATATATATCTGATATAATTTCCGCATAGGGTCTGTGTTATGAAAAATTTTGTCTGCCAAACCAAACATACAAAAAGTAATTTTGAAATGTCTTCATTTTTTAGCAGAGATGATTCATCAGCCTAATTTGGATTTGTGCTGAGGAATCTACAAATGTCTCCATGCGTAACTTCTGACTTTTAAGTACCTGATCTCATCCCACAGAACCTAAATGATGGTAAGTTCCAGTGGGCAAGGCCTCTAAGGTGGTCAGTGTCAGAGCAGCTGTGTGCCGAGTGGTCTACCACTCCCAGTTCTGATCCCAGGACCCATGAACATCACCAGACAGTAACAGGCTGCTGCCTACCAGAGGCAGCCTCAGCATCCTCAGCAATACACACCTCTGAGCCTCTTGTCCACTGATTGGCACTGAGCTTCAGCCTGGAACAAGTGTTTTGGAGCAAGTCCAGTCTCTGTCATCCAAGAGGTGGGAAACTGAACCTCGGGTTGTATGACTCATTCTAAAGCTGCAGGTATGTTAGTGAAGACTTGGGACCCAGGAACTCTGGTTCTCAGACTAGGAGACTTCCAGGAAGGGAAAGATGAGAGAAAACTCCTTTGCAGCCACTGCTGGGCAGCTCTCAGATATATGCAGGCACCAGAGTGGAAATTCCTTTCCCGTTTGCCCTCAAGTTTGGTTCTGAATTTGTCAGCAGACCTACCTTCTTGTAGCAGCAGGAAAGCAATACTGCATGCTGTTTCTTCTGGGTTCCAGGCACAGTTGGGAACCCCAGCTGTCATGACCCTAAGAGGCCATCGTGCAGGTGGTGACTGACTCACTCCCAAATCAGAGTCCCCAGAGCTCCTGCTCCTCATTCAGACAACACGGACCTTTGGGTGACTGGATAACATGAACCTCCTTTCACAGTGAGAAGCATTCTTTTCTCAGCCTTCTGGCAACTTAGATAAGTGTCTTATGTTTCCTCAGTAACCCCTGGCTGAGGGAGGCTGCAGTCTGAGACTAGCTTGGATGCAGGGGAATATGTTCTGTCTTTGATGCCCCAAATAGACCTTGGAGATTCAAAGGCCTTGACAGAATTACCATCACCCTTATGTTTTTTAGGGACTTTGTTTTATGAATCTTGTTGGAGAAAAAGGTCAGAAACTCAGGACAAGGCTGGGCATCTCTGGGTCCCAGCTGATTTTGAGTTGAGTTCCAGCCACCAGGCTTCACAGTCAGGTGCTGATGTTATTCACCAGCCAGCTTTGAGGAAGCAAAAAAGGACAGAGTTTTTGGTCAGAGAGTAGAGTTCTCAAAGGGGCATGGGAATCACACGGGCAAGATGAAACAAGAGCCATTATTTGTTTTTTTTTTGCTCTACCAGTTCGTTGGCAATTCTACTTCTGAGAACAAGTACATGGAGATAGTCAGAGGCATTGGTGGTGTCCCTGGCACCTGATGCTCCTGGTGATAACCAGTTTGTGGACACATCCCTGAGTCAAGAGCATATTCAGCCTTATAATAACCCAGGTTCTCCCTTCTTGGGAAGGCTGACATGGCTCATTGCTGCTAACTAACAAATGAAGCATGGGATGAGGTCATGGTGGTTGACCTGTAGGCCAAGTTCCAAGGATGGAAGGAAGATTGGAATGGCAGTGGAATGGTAGCCATTCATTAAACTTGGTTACCTTGGTCCTTAGCAGGGGCTACTTCCCATATCTAGAATGTTTTTCTCCCAGCTTTTTGCATGGCCAGGTCCTTCTCAACATTTAGCATCATCTCAAATGAGTCTCTCTCAGGCTTGCTTTCCCTGGCCAATCCACTCTCACAAGCACAGACCCTGAACCAAAAAGTGCCTAGACACTTCCCTCCATCAAAACAAGAATTATAGTTACCTATGTGGAAAGGTGGGAGAGGGATAAATGCAGAGTTTGAGATTAATCTATGTATACTACTTTATTTAATAGATAATCAACAAAGACCTACTGTATTGCACAGGAATTCTGCTCAATAGTCTGTAATATCCTGTATGGGAAAAGAATCTAGGAAAGAATGGATACATGTCTATGTATAAGGGAATTAATTTCTCATACAACAAATATTACTACGATGCTGTCAATCAACTATACTACTCTACAGATTAAAAGCTGATTAATTTCTCATACAACTAATATTAATACGATGCTGTAAATCAGCTATACTATTATGTAGATTAAAAGCTGATTTTTTTTTTAATGTTTACATGTAGAGACCCATGGATTTATTTAGACTTGCAGGATTTCAGATATGATGCTGGATATGCCAGAACGGGTGCAGAAATCTAGACATTTTCTGAGGTTGCATTTTCCTGAGCTTTGGAGTCTTTTGTTTCTAGTGTAACTTTTGATTTGTCTTTGGAGGATCTAATACAAGGGCTTGGAGACACCAGCTGGGTGTTAGTTGAAGGATGAAAAGGAGGTGCTAATGGGAGAGTGAAATCCCAGCTCACTAGCCTTAGGTTGGGGCACGTTTGAGGCACAAGTTACATTCCAAGTTCCCTGTGAAAACAGGCTCTTGCTTCCCCCTCAATGACTTGCATGATATCAGACCCAGACTGGTTTCATTCTTTTTCATGTCCTGCTTCCCCTGAGACCTCACTGGTTTCTCAGTGAAAACTTTTTTTTTTTTTTTTTTTAAATTTTGGCTGCACTAGGTCATCATTGCTCCTCAGGACTTCTCTATTTGCAGCGAGTAGGGGCTACTCTATAATTGTAGTGCACTGGCTTTTCAATCCTGTGCTTCTCCTGATGTAGATCAGTCTCTAGGGCACTCAGGCTCAGTAATTTGGCCCACCAGGTTAGTTGTCTTGGGGCATTTGCAATCTTCCCAAAGCAGGTCTCACACGCATATTTTAAACACTGGATCAAAAGAGAAAACCCTCTGGAAGGAATTAGAAATAAATCACTTTTATATGAAACTTGGCACCATGGCCTATTTATGAGGAGACTGATAGAGGATTGTCCTTGCTTCAAGCAACCTCCTGAGATCAGGACTGATTGAGGTTCCCCTCCCATGGGCTCCTACAGGATCTTGAAGCTGTCCTGGCATGTGGCTTTGTTCTTGCTTCAGTTTCTGAATCCCACACTAGAGCACAGCTTCCAGAGGACAGGGCTGTCACTCGCCTCACTTCTAAGTATACATCAGTAGATACTGTCTCATTCAGACCCTAATGTCAAGACAAGGCTAACACAAAGATCAGTTATTCTATTATGAGTGTTAGGTTACAGGTTCAACGATTGTAATCAAACCCTAAATAACAGTATCTTAAATACAATACCATTTCAACTCTCTTTCATATAATGTTAGTACAGGTCTCTTCACAAAGATGTGGGTCTACTTCTTTCTTGTCATATCTTCCACCTCTGCTACTTACTTCTGATCTAACATGTCTGCTCTATCTACTGTCATTACATCTGCATTCCACTAGTGGGACAGAAAATAACTTCCATTTGGAAGTGACATATCACCTCTACTCAAATTTCACTGGCCAAAGTATCTTCCATGATCATGGAAAACGTGGGGGTTGTGGGCACACAGAAGGGCAAGGGAATGTGATCCTACTTCAAAACATTCATGATGAGTAACAACAGCCACCACCATTCATTCATATCACTGTATTCATTCTTGTTTGCTTCTCCCCACAGAGTTCTTGGTCTGTTTTGGCCTGCAGATATGGATATGGATGAGGTTAACAGAGAGGACATGATCCAGGCTGTACCAATATGGAGAAAAGAAGAAAGGAAAGAAGATAAGAAAGTATAAAAATTCAAAATCTAAAAGAAAGCATGGTTATAATCATAATTTTGCATTTATACAATTTAGGTATAATGGTTGATGAATCAATTTATAAAATAAACAAATATAAAAATGTAAAACATAATTTTATTCACTAAACCAACAAAATAATAAGGCTATATCATATTAAACATATAGTAGTGTCAGGATTAAGTTTGGATGCATATTGCAAAAAACTAAAAGAACTATATCTTTAGCAAGATAAACTTGATTTTTCTCTCCCACTGTAAGAAAGCTGGAGGTGAGCCAGCCAGAGCTTGGGTGGTATCCATCTCCAAGGTTACATGATTGTCCAGTACAACTGCAGGAGTTCCAGCCATCACAACTAAAATGCAGAGAACAGTTAGGAAGAAACTAGGGAAGGGAAGAGTCCCATCTCTTAGCTAAATCAGCTCCTTGAAAGCAGTCTTTAAAGAAATCCCTCTTAAATATCTGCTTGCATCTCAGTCAGCAATCATGACTAAGAGCATGGCTGGGTAAGAAATGCAGTCCTGTAGTTACTGGGCTCATGGCTCTATAACAAACTATTTTCAGTTTTGAAAGAGAAGCAGAGAATAGATCATTTTTTAGGTAGCCTGCATCGCCTGCCTAAAAGAACAAACCTTTTCTGAATGGATTAGGTTGAACGGCTGGGCACAGTGTGGAAGTAAGGAGGAACAGCCATGAGAAACAGCTAGATGGACCTGAACTGTGCTCCAGAAAAAAAGAGACAGACTGGTCAGTAAAAAAGAGACAGACTGGTCAGTAGAGATCTTCTAAGTAATGAAGTGAGGATTATACACACGACATTACCCAACTTGGTTTGAAAACTGCTTTTCCAACTCAGGTCCCAATCTCTCTCAATTTTTCAGCTCCTAAATACCTTGTCTTTGTTACCTCACATTCTGACCTACCTGTCTCACCTTCCTTATTTCTGTTCATATCACTTCTTTATCTAATCCACCAACATTGCAATCTCCAGAACTGAGGAGTTAGCAATATTTTCTTGAAGTGGGTAGAAACACAATGCCTATTTCTACTTTAATATTTGTCCTTATCAAGGTCTTTTGAAGGAATGAGATGGCTAGAATTATGGAGATCTCACCTTTGAGGCCCGGTAAAAAGCATTTCTTGTTACATTGGTTGTTGGCGGTGATGCAATCTCATAGTTGTTGTACATCTGAGAAAGTATTTTATCTTGTTTTTGATATGTATTTTTCTTGGGTATAGAATTCTGATTCAGTTACATTTATCTCAGCATTTTAAGATGTGGTGCCAGTGTCCTCTGGCTAACATTGTTTCACATGCCTTATGTGCTGTCTTTCCCATTTTTGTTCTATTGGGTCTGTTTTTCCTTCTGGTTACATTTCTTTGGTTGATTGTTTTAAACAATGAATTATCATGCACCTTTGAATAGTTGTCCTATTTCTTGTCCTTGAATTAACTGAACTTCTGTGTTAATGGATTTAAAGCTTTCATCATATCTGCAAAATTTTCAGCCAGTAATTATGAAGTTCTTTTCTCTATTCTCCTTTCTTCACTTCCTGTGGGATTCCATTTACATATATTTCAGTATTCTTAAACTTGTTTCAAATCTCTGTGATGCAAAATTAATTCTTTCCCACAGACTTTTCATTCCTGTTTTCCATGTCTCTATTTAACATACACGATACTCTTCAGCTTCATGACTCTAAAGATTATTATTCTAAGAAGCATTTTAATGTCCTTCCCTGCTAATTATGTAATGTATATTTTAACAGTGTTTTTACTAATTGATTTTTCCCTCATTTTGGATATTTTCTTGCTTCTTTACACATTGGAAAAATTTTTCTCTTCTTAATTTTATTTATCTTAATGAGAGGATAATTAATTACAATATTTTGGTTGATGTAGGACAAATATTTTCACAATTGATATGGAAATTTTAAGTTGGATATTGGATATGGCAATTTTAACCCTTTGGATGCTGGATATTCTTAATTTTTAAAAATTACTCATGCTGTTTGCAGACACTGTTAATTTCTTGGAAACAATTGTATTTATTGAAGGCTTACTGTTCAGGTTTTTTAGCTGATATAAGACCAGCCTTTAGACCAGGTTTACTATTCCCCACTAGTAAGGCAATATTGTCTTCAGGGCTATACTGATGTCATGGGAATTATGAGTAATTTCCATGCTGGTGGGTGGGCACACCATTAGAGTTGGCGCAATTTGAGACTCAAGGATTATTCCCTATAATCCTGACCAGTACTACCAACTCTCTGCTGAAGGGTATCACCTGCACACTCACACAGTTATCTGTGTGTAGCTCTCTCCAGTGAACTCTAATTATCTAGAGTCTCAAATCTTTCTTCTTGGGAGACTGTTTGTCTCTGCCTACATAGCCCTTCCATGTATGTTTTGGAAACTATTTCTAGAGTTGTGGCAATTGTAGAACTCACCTTGTTTGCTCCCTGCCTCAGGAATCCATTCTCTGTTGCCTGACATTGGATATAAAAAACTGCTCTTTCATTTATCGCTATTTTCAAGTTGTTTGAGACAGGAGAATAAATGTGTCCTTTGTTCCTCTATGTCTAGCAAAATGGAGGTCCCCCTGCATTCAGAACTCACTAAATGCCTTGTGAATGCTAGGTGCTGACTTCTGTGAATGGGTGCAGACTAACTAGGGATATGGGGCTTTGGGGAGACCCGTTTTGCTGGAGAAACCTGACAGTTACAAATAGCATTTGCTATGGGTATGTTCAGTTCAGTTCAGTTGCTCAGTCATGTTTGACTCTTTGCAAGCCCATGGACTGCAGCACGCCAGGCTTCTCCGTCCTTCACCAACTCCTGGATATTGCTCAAACTCATGTCGTTGAGTCGGTGATGCCATCCAACCATCTCATCCTCTGTCATCCTCTTCTCCTCCTGCCTTCAGTCTTTCCCAGAAATAAGGTCCTTTCTAATTAGTAAGTTCTTCACATCAGTTGGCCAAAGTATTGGAGTTTCAGCTTCAGCATCTGTCCTTCCAATGAATATTCAAGATTGATTTCCTTTAGTATGGACTTGTTGGACCTCCTGGTAGTCCAAGGGACTCTCAAGAGTCTTGTCCAATACCACAGTTCAAAATCTTTTATTCTTCATTACTCACCATTCTTTATGCTCCAACTGTCACATCCATACATGACAACTGGAAAAATGGCTTTGATTATACTGAAATTTTTCAGCAAAGTAATGTCTTTGCTTTTAAAAATGCTGCTAGGCTTGTCATAACTTTTCTTCAAACAAGCAAGCATCTTTTAATTTCATGGCTGCAGTGATTATCTGCAGTGATTTTGGAGCCCCTAAAAATAAAGTCTCTTACTGTTTCCATTGTTTCCCCATCTATTTGCCATGAAGTGATGCGAAGAAATGCAATGATCTTCATTTTTTGAATGTGGAATTTAAGCCAGATGTTTCACTCTCCCCTTTCACTTTCATCAAGAGGTTCTTTAGTTTCTCTTCACGTTCTTTGATGAGAGTGGTCTCTTCTGCATATCTGAGGTTATTGATATTTCTCCCAACAAATGGGATTCCAGCCTGTGCTTCATCCAGTTGGGCATTTCACATGATGTACTCAGCATATAATTTAAATAAGCAGGATGACAATATAAAGATTTTACTTACTCCTTTCCTGATTTGGAACCAGTGTGCTGTTCCATGTTCATTTCTAAATGTTACTTCTGACCTGCATACAGATTTCTCAGAAGGCAGGCATGATGGTCTGGTATGCCAATCTCAGTAAGTTTTCCACAGGTTTGCTGTGATCCACACTATCAAAGGCTTTTACATGGTCAATAAAGCAGAAGTAAGTATATTTCTGGAATTCTCTTGCTTTTTCTATGATCCAGTGGATGATGGCAATTTGATCTCTGGTTCCTCTGCCTTTTCTAAATCCAGTTTGAACACATGTGATTTCACAGTTCATGTACTGTTGAAGACTTGCTTGGAAAAATTACTTTGGTACCATGTGAGATGAGTGCAAGTGTGTGGTAGTTGAACATACTTTGAAATCGCCTTTCTTTGGGATTGCAATGAAAACAACCTTTCCAATCCTGTGGCCACTGATGAGGTTTCCAAATTTGCTAGCGCATTAAGTAAGTACTTTAGCAGCATCATCTTTTAGGATTTGAAATAACTCAAGTGCCATTCCATCACAACCACTAGCTTTACTTGTAGTGATACTTCTTAAGGCCCTCTCGACTTCACAATTTAGGATGTCTAGCTCTAGGTGAGTGATCACATCATCGTGGTTATCTGGGTCATTAATATCCTTTTTGTATAGTTCTTCTATATATTCTTTCAACCTCTTCTTAATATATTCTGCTTCTCTTAGGTCCATGATATTTCTGTCTTTTATTGGGCCCATCTTTGCATGAAGCGATCCTTCCCTACCTCTAATTATCATTAGCAGATCTCTTGTCTTTCCCATTATATTATTTTCCTCTATATCTATGCACTGATTACTTAGAAAGGCTTTTTTAAAATCTCTCCTTGCTGTCTTTGGAACTCTGAATTCAGATTTTTATGTGTTTCTTTTCCCTTTCACCTTTTGCTTCTCTTCTTTTCTGTTATTTCTAAGGCATCATCAGACAACCATTTTGCCTTTTTGCATTTCATTTTATCGGGGATGGTCTTGATTAGGTACGTACAGATCAAAAAAAAGATTAGTGCATCCAGTTCCATTATTTCATGGCAAATACATGGAGAAACAATGAATGCAGTGACAGAGTTTATTTCCCTAGGCTCCAAAATAACTGCAGATAGTGACTTCAGCTGTGGGAAAACAAAACAAAACAAAACAGAACAACACTTGGTCCTTGGAAGAAAGACTATGAAAAACCTTGACAGAATACTAACAAGCATAGACATAACTTTACCAGCAAAGATATGTACAATCAAAGCTATGGTTTTTCCAGAAGTCGTGAATGGATGTGAGAGTTGGACCATAAAGAAAGCTGAGCACTAAAGAATTGATGCTTTTGCACTGTGTGGTGGACAAGACTCTTGAGAGTCCCTTGGACTGCAAGGAGATCCAACCAGTCCATCTTAAAGGAAATCAGTCCTGAATATTCATTGGAAAGACCGATGCTGAAGCAGAATCTCTATTATTTTGGCCAATTGATGGATAGAACTGACTTATTATAAAAGACCCCGATGGTGGGAAAGATTAAAAGCAGAAGGCAAAGGGAAAGACAGAAGACGAAATTGTTGGGTGGCATCATCAACTTGATGGACATGAGTTTGAGCAAGCTCTGGGAGTTGGTGATGGACAGAGAAGCCTGGCATGCTGCACCCCATGATATAGCAAAGAGTGAACATGACTGAGAGGTTGAACTGAATGGATGTACAGAGGACAATCAGGGAGCAGGCAGAAGTTTTTAAGGAAGGAAGAAGGAACAAGCCCTGGATAGCTGACAATTTTGGGTCAGCAGGCCATTTCAAGCTGGAGAAGCTGTAGGGAAGCAATTCTATGCCAGGTGGAAAGAATGGAAAGAGAAAGGCAGGGCGGCAATGCTAGGATTTCTCAGAGGACCAGATCCCACTTCTATTAAACTTTATCAATGTTCAATATGGTTAGGTGATTGGAAACATGAGTTTTGTTTTGGAAGTGGTAGAGCAATATTCAGTGGAAGGACTGATGATGAAGATGAAGCTCCAAACTTAGGCCAATGATGTCAAGACCCAGCTCTTTGGAAGAGACCCTGATGCTGGGAAAGATTGTTGGCAGAAGGAGAGGGATGAGAGTATGAGATGGCATCACCTATTCAAAGGACATGAGTTTGAGGAAACTATAAGAAACAGTGAAAGCCAGGGAGGCCTGTTTTGTTGCTGAACATGTAATCACAAAGAGTCAGACATGGCTTAGCAACTGAACGATACCAATGAGGACACAGGGTCCAGTGAAGGCTCTGGTCCTGGTTGGAGTGGAGAAAGATTCAGTTGGAAGGGGAGGCTTCACATTCAATGGTGCAGGTCCTTGAATCCAAGGCAAGGAGCACAAGATTTTGAATATGTTACCAAAAATTTTTTTCTAATAAACCAAAAATTGTTTTCTGCAGATGAGAGAGATTTGACTGAGCTTGTTCTCTAGATGTTACTGAGGGATGTCGAAGGGATCTGGAGTAGGCTGAGTCTGCAAACACCAGGTGACTGGCTGCTGGAGGGCGAGGCTTGTGGTAGACATCTGGCACTAGGTGCAAAACGGATCCAGAAACAGTGTCCCTTCTGGAGTGTACATGCCAATGTATCACATTGTTTCAGCAGGTCACTTCAAAGTTGTTTTGGGGCAAGCAAGAAATGGATGGGTGGTTTGCTTTTGTCAATTCCTGTGGGTAGTTAGATGACTAAATGTCTGGTTACTTCATTGCATGGTTGGAATTATACTTGGGAAAGAAAACTAGATCAAGTCCACACATATATGGTCATTAAACAGCAGGCATAGGAAGGTTTCTAATTTAATTTAATTTAAACATGAGGCGCCAAATGGGGACAGTTTCATTTAACAGTCCGAGATTGGACTGTACAGGTTGCCATAGCTGTTTCTATGACAAGTAGCCATAACAGCAACTTCTTGCTACGCTGGAGATGTGGGAAACCGAAAAGAGACCAACAGCCTTACAACTCTCCTTGCAGTGTGATTTCAGGCTAGAAGTAGTTGATAAGGAAAGGCTGAGTGGTAAGCCTGTGAAGGGAGCAATCTGAGCCAGTAATGATTAGCTCTTGTTGGGGCCCAGAAAACAGAGGCATCGGCTCAGTCAGAGTTCTGGGTCAGGTTCAGAGATAGATGTCATTTGGCTTGAATCAGTATTTAGCCTTGGGGATGGCAGCCATAACCTCTAAACAGAAGATTTCCATCTCCTCAGGTGGCAGAATAATTCATATTTGTTCCAGACTCAGGAACCCACTAAGCCCTCTCAGGGCCATCTCTTCTTAGCAGGCACACATGCATCTAGAGGGAATTATCATCATCGTGCCCATTGACCAGATGAGAAAACTGCGGTTAAGGGACTTGATAAAGGTCACACAGCTAAGCCCGTGAAAAGCCAAGCACAAACCCAGTGTAACAGTCCTCGAATTGTGTGTTTTTTTGCCACACCAACTGGGAGTGGTGGGTGGTCATCTAGCAACAATGCTTAGACAGAAGCAAACAGTATTCAGGCTTTAACTGAGGTAAGTAAGGAAAACCAGTAGAACATTCAGCTATGACCTAAATCAAATCCCTTATGACTGTATAGTGGAGATGAAAAATAGATTGAAGGGATTAGGTCTGGAAGCCTGAATATCTGTGGATGAAGGTTTGTAACATTGTACAGGAGGTGGTCACCAAAACCATCCCCAAGAAAAACAAATGTGAGAAGGAAAGTGGGTTACCTAAGGAGGCCTTAAAAACAGCTGAGAAAATAAGAGAAGTGAAAGGCAAAGGAGAAAGGGAAAGATATACTAAATGGAATGCAGATTTCCAGAGAATGGCAAGGGGATATGCTGGGAGCCAGCACGAGAGATCCCACCCATGACAAGGTCATGCAGAGAGACCTGACGGGCAAGGCGAGTCAGGTCTCAAGGGGTCCTCTGCCTGAGCATCTACCCCCAAAAACCAGAGTCTGCCTGTCTTATTGTACTGTATTTTCCACTCTCCTGACATAACAGGGGGCCATCTCTGATCACCTTCCTCTAAAAGGAATTAACTTAGGGCTCCAGTTAACAGTCTCCTGCATATAAAAAGAATGTCTCGGTTTCAACCCCTTTAATGGCTTTCTAACTTACCTGACCGGTCTGCCCAGACATTTACAACTTGTGAATTGTTTACAGCCCCTCAACTGCGAGAGACACGGAGCTTAAAACATCTTAAAGATATAGAGCCTTTTTAGAGCTAAGAATTAGTTTGGTGAAAGGATTCATTGGTTGAGTTAATGTTTGCCACCAGGCCTCCATATCCTTTATCTTTTAGGCACCTGGGAGGATATTAATCAATGTAATCAGGATGCAGATAAGAATATAGTAGTTTTGATGTCAGCAACACTAGACTTTTGAGTTAATTACTTTTCTCTTTGTTATAAATCACTGTACTTCTTTCATTGTTATAAATTGTTGTGTCCTTGCTATGTAAGAATGTAACTTTATTTAGCACTTTCTGAGAGTGGCACCAGACTTTGGGAAGAACAACACAAATAAGTTCTCTGGTTGACAGACCCTTATCAGAAAAGGGCCGTAAAATGTTAATTGGCCTTCTGCCCATTAGATGATGTAAATCACCTAAGACTTGTGTATATAGCTAGGCATGCAGAGAGAAAGACTGGTCTCTAAGAGTCATGGCTGCTGACGCTGCATAATTTTATATTATCCATTGATCTCTATGTACAATCAAAAGTATAAAAGGCCCTTCTGGACAATAGAGGATGGGAAAGTCACTGGAAAGACTGTGTCTTTTCTTACTCTATTTTCTGGCTGAATTCCCATCTGGGGCATGGAGGCTCGCCAATTCTACTTACTTGCCCTGGCTTCTAAGGCCCACGAGAGAGGGAGCCTACGATGGGGCACCCTCTGCTATTCAAATGGGCACCAGTGGCTTAACGTAGATGGTGTGAAACTCTTGTCCTAAGGCTTTATTAGCTTTCCCCATAAACCAAGTTATTTAGCCTCTTTTCTCCACTAAATTTTCCTACTATACTATTTTTTCCTAATCTTATATTTCTAAATAAATAAGCTTTTCCTTGCCTACTCCGTCTCCCCTTTGAATCACCCTGGATACACTGGGGCTTGACCCCAGCAGGGATATAAGAAAGTCTTCATAAGTGAACACTGCAAGAATTAGAGGAAAATAACAGAATTGTAAAGAGTATAGATTGCTTCAGGAAAACTGAAGCTACCAGAGGAACACTTCATGCAAGGATGGGCACAGTAAAGGACAGAAAAGTCAAAGACTTAACAGAAGCAGATGAGATTAAGAAGACGTGGCAAGAACACACAGAAGAACTGTATAAAAACAGTCACAATGACCGGGATAGGGATGATGCTTGTGTCACTCATGCAAAGCCAGATATACTGGAGTATGAAGTCAAGTGGTCCTTAGGAAGCATCACTACAAACAATGATAGGGGAGGTGATGGAATTCCAGTTGAGCTATTTAAAAATCCTAAAGAATGAGGCTGTAAAAGTGCTGCATTCAATATGTCAGCAAATTTGGAAAACTCAGCAGTGGCCACAGTGCTGGAAAAGGTCAATTTTCATTCCAATCCAAAAGAAAGGCAATTCCAGTGAATGTTAACCTATCATGCAATTGCACTCATCTCACTTGCTAGCAAGGTAATGCTCAAAATCCTTCAAGGTAAGCTTCAATACTACATGAACTGAAAACTTCCAGATGTACAAACTGGTTTGAGGAACCAGAGATCAAATTGGCAACATCCATTTGATCATAGAGAAAGCAAGGGAATCCCAGAAAACATTCGGTCTGCTTCACTGATTATGCTAAAGCCTTTCACATAAAGGACCACCACAAACTGTGGAAAATTCTTAAGGAAATGGAAGTACCAGATCACCTTACCTGTCTCCTGAAAAGTCTGTATGTAGGTCAAAAAGCAGCAGTTAGAATCATACATGGAACAACTGTAAGATTTAAAACTGGGAAAGAAGCGTGACAAGGTGTACATTGTCACTCTGGTTATTTAACTTCTATATAGGATGCATCATTTGATATGTTGGACTGCATAAATCCCAAGATGGAATAAAGAATGCTGAAAGAAATGTCAACATCCATAGATATGAAGATGACACTGCCCTAATGGCAGAAAGCAAAGAACTGTAGTGCCTCTTGATGAGAGGAGATGCAAACACTGGCTAAAAACTCAACATTCAAAACACTCTTCACAAATATATACTCAACACTCATGGCATCTGTTCCCAGCAAATCATGGCATATAGATGAGAGAAACGTGAAAACAGTGGGAAATTTTATTTTCTTGGGCTCCAAAACCACAATGGGCCTTGACTGCAGCCCAAAATTAAAAGACACTTCTTGGAAGGAAGAAAAGCTATGAAAAACCTGCACAGTGTATTAAAAAGCAGAGCCTCACTTTGCTACAGAGGAATGTATTGTCAAAGCTATGATATTTCCAGTAATCATGTACAGATGAGCGATCTGGACCATAAGAAAGGATGATTGCCAAGAACTGAGCTTTTGAACTGTGGTGCTTGAGAATATTCTTGAGAGTCCCTTATACAACAAGGAGATCAAACCAGTCAATCTGAAAGGAAATCAACATATGACGCCTGCTGACTCAGCTGAGGCATCTACTGAGGACCTCCAGGTGGAAAGAATGGATTCTTCCGCTGCAAAAGAGCGTAACCATGGCAGCTCCAAGCAAATACTTTGTAGCTCCACCCCTGGAGGAAGCTCAGAAAGGCTGAAGTCTCTGTGTACCTTGGATACCGCGATACATGCATTGCATTCTCCCAACAGCATTGGAGGCCAAGGAAGGGGCATTCTGGGCCCTGGAGGAGGGGGATGTCTCAAGGATCCACTGGGACCACCACTTAATACGTAGAACTGGAAAGGACAGAGCAGGCATATGTAGCAGAGAGCTGGTGACTGGTGTGTGGGAAAAAGAGGGAACCAGCTCTGCATGAAGCACCTCATCCAACATCCTCTGGAGGAGAAATCCAGTGGTAAGTTCGTCTGAGATGGGACAAAGAGAGTCTATTTCATTACCCCTTATAATTCCTCCGAAGGAAGAGGTGGTGGAGTTTGTGGGTCATCAAAATCTCTTCCATGGCCTAGACCATCTGCCAGTTGCTATCCTTGGGGCTGTCTCTCCCTAGCTTCAGTCATGTAGTTATGGAGGAAATTAACAATCATGTGTGCTGCTGAGTTGGGGCCAAAGACCATGTGAAGCCAGTCATAAGACCCCATGTCCCTGCCAGGATGGCTGATCTGGGGCTCTACATGTGAACTGAGGTGGGTCATTCAGAGAACACCCTTGAACTCTGATGTCTGCAATCCCTTTTCCTTACTAGGAGATGCCTTCAGGATATAAAACCCTAGGGCAGGTAGCTTGAACTTCCTCACTAGGTATAGAAGCCATCAAAGCAGACCGAAGGGAAATAGCCAGGGTGAAAGAGAATTGATGACTTCTGATTTCTTGGTTTCAGTAACTGAGATCTTTATATTTGCTCTGATTCTTGTATCCTGGATTCCCAGAATCATTTCAATGAGTCTCCCTTTTCCTTGAAGCCAGTTGGAGTAGGGCTCCTCTCAACTTTGATTCAGACTTGGTTCTAGATCTTGCACAACCAGACACAAACAGAGGCAACATTTGCTTCAACACCGTTAAGAGTGAAACACTTTATTCTTTACTGAGAATAGGGTGTACAGAACACCAAATACAGTTCACCAGCATCCTGGGCAGGAGTGCCCAAAGTGTGAGTGAATGTGTTTTAGGAACAGCCTTACTGATTCCTGAACCACTCCAAGCATTTACACTGCCGGTGCCAGGCCAATCCTGTCATTTCCTCGATCAAAGACTGAGAAATACAGCCTCAGGAAGATGTTACCCAGGACCCAGGACTCTGTAGATTTCCTCACTCTTTTCGCTCTCAAGGCAGTATAGCAGTGACCTCTAGAATCCTGGGGGAGTCAGAGACACACACCAGTCAGCATGAGCCCTTATCTGTGACTCTCCCCAATATCTATACCCAGCAAAATTCTTTGTTTTATTTCCCTTTTTTAGGAAGTGTCAAGGGGTTTTCTGAGCAGCAGGGGATATGAGATTTCATCCAAAGCCAAAGAGGGCCAAGACATGTGGTTGCCATGAGCAAGGGTGTGTTGAGTGGAGGATTGGGAGATGGGGAAACAGAGGAATGAAAAACAACAAAGTCCTACTGTAGAGCGTCAGATACTATATTCAATATTCAGTGATAAACCACATGAAAAAGAATAAGAAAAAAATATTGTATAACTAAGTCACATTTTTATGCAGCAGAACCTAATGCAACATAGAAGATCAGCCACACTTTGATATAATTATTTAGAAAAGAACAAGTGTCTCCATAGTTCCCCTCACTTCCTGTATCTTTCCTTCTGACTCCTGCTCCTTGTTTTCTCTGCAGAGAATGCTGGTTCTCCTCCTGAATCCCCACAATCTGTACTTTATTGAAAAAAAAAAAAACTTTATTTTGTATTGGAGTATAGCTGATTAACAATATTCTGAGTTTCAGGCGGACAGTAAAGGGACTCAACCATATGTATCCAGGTATCCTGGTCCCAAAGACACCCCTCCCATCCAGGCTGTCATATAACTGAGTGGAGTTCCCTGTGCTACAAACTATCTCAATGTAGGTTATCTATCTTAAATAGAGCAGTGCCCACAACACGTTCTTGAACACTTAGGAACTCTGAGAAGCCTCCTTCGGCCCAGATGCACCCTCTTTAGCCCCTCCAGGCTTGGGTGGGTAACGTATTCTGGTTCCCCATCCCCACTGGTCAGTCTGTAGCTCTCACCAGCCTTAGCAAGTCCCCAGTGCCTTAGTGCAGACCACCTTGAGATGCCATTTGCATGGAATCCAGTGCACTTTTGCCTAGAACCAAGCAACCCTCCATATGGTTCAATGAGTTTGTCATTTTAGAATTCCTGAAGTGCCCTGTCTTCCTCAAAGCCTTCTTTGAGCCCATCAGCCTGCTCTGAACCCTTACAGGGACGTGACATAAAGCCTTCACCCTGTGCCGGGGCTGAACAGTCACTGTGCGCAATTTATATATCTTATTATCCAACCTCCCCACTGAGTGGTCGGGTATCCCAACTGATAAGGAGGAACATATCCAGAGCAAGGAGAAGATGCAGGCGAGGACTAGGCTGACCATGTAATTATCATTCAAACCAGAAAAATCTTGAGAATGTAAGGCAGACCGTTAACTTATGCTGGGACTTCACACTTGGACTGTCCCCAGCCATTCTGCTTGTAACACGGCCTATTTCAAGGACTGTTAGAGCTGAATTTCATGTTCGTGCACCTAACGGTTCAGATTGAATTGAAGCTCTTTGAGGACTGAGGACATTAGTGTTCCCAACTCCCTGACTCCCACCATGCCATATGGTGTGCTATCTCCACATTTATTTCAGGAAAATCAGTGTCCCACACAGCCCTTTATTCTCAAGCGGTTGGTTTTCTGGGAGGCACTGGCCCAGCCACAGGGCTCAACTGCATCTGCAATGGTGTAACATAGCCTCCAGAGGGCGCGCTCCTCCCAGCAGCAGTCCATGGGTTCCTGCAAGCTCCAGTTTGAGAACCAACCCTCAGTATTGTCCCCTCACCTTGAGGATGTAGGCTCGACCTGGCACTGGGTACTTGATGCCATTGATGGTGAAGATAATAGAGGGCAGAGTATTGACCACAGAACATGAAACATAGTGCTGTTAAAGAGAGAGGGTGAGAGGCTGAGTATGGAGATCCTTATTGTGTGTAGACTGGGAGTGACCCTGGGGCATGACCCTTCACCTTGGAACCCCGTGGCCTGGCACCAATGAGCTTTTGTATGTTATCAACCAGTCTTCCTGGGCATTGGATATGTGATGACCCGGTGTCCACAATGGCCCCGCAGCCGTTGGAACAAGCAATAACCTCTCTTTTCATGGTGATGCTGAGAGACAATGGAAGAAAGAGGGCATCAAGGTCACTCTGAGTCTCCCCAGAGTTGCCCCCTTCCTGAGTGTCTCCTAAACAGCCCTTCATCTCTTGCCCTCTTTTTCTTTGCTCTCGACACAGCACCTTTCTTGACATCCTCGAATGCAGTACTTGAATATACCAGAATCTTTTGTACCTTGACACAGGCTGGTCTTTCTTCCTAGAAGACTCCACCCCCCTTTGACTAGCAAATTTCTTCTCATCTTCCAGATTCCAGCTTAATTGTATTGTTTTCGGGAAGTCTTTCCCCTGGCGTTTGTCAGTCTCCTATCTAGGTCACTCTCTGTAGACCCTTCCTCATGACTTCTGCTGCTGCTGCTGCTAACTCACTTCAGTCGCGTCCAACTCTGTGCGACCTCATAGAGGTCAGCCCACCAGGATCTGCTGTCCCTGGGATTTTTCATGAAAGAGTACTGGAGTGGGTTGCCATTGCCTTCTCCTTCTCATGTCTAGCATGTACCAAAGTCACAATTCATTATGTGGGCGAGTCACTTCATGTACATCTGCCTTCTTAGATGTGAGGGCGAGTTTTATTCTCCTTGCATTCCTAAAGTGCCTGGCGCACAGTGGATGCCCAATGCTTGTCTGTTCAATGTGTGAATGAAGACTGAGAAAAGAATAAGAAACATCCAGAGAGCTGTATCTGATGGGGAACAAATAACAGGTGTCACACAGAATTAAGATGGAGATTCACAGAGGCAGCAGATTCACATAGTAGTGGGAGAGAGGGGCTCCTCTGGGACAGGGTGTCTCCCAGCACTGCTCCTACAACCAGCTCAAACCCTGAGACCCTGGCCAGGAAATACATGACTAGCCCACACAAACTGCAAAGGATAAGTCAGCTTCTGTCTGAGGGTATCACAACAGAATCCTATCAATTATGCCTCTTGTTCTCAGGTCACTCCTGGATCCCACCTTCCTGATTCTCTGTTATAGCCACTGCCCCACTGTGTGCCCATGAACATGGGGTGCCTTTTTTTTTAGTTTCTTTCAAGTCTTAAGAGTGCAGCCAGCCTCTCTCCACTGCAGGGTATCTGCTCCCTAAGAAAACCAGTTTCCCCATTTTCTCAGGAATGTCCCTGTTTTTAAAATGACATTATTCTGTACTGAGAACTTCCTACGTCCTAGGTAGCCCTGGACAGTTGGTCATGTTGTCATAACTCTGTTCAGGCTGGAGAAATTCTCCCTGATCTTCTGTTCACCACATTGTAGAGTCCTCTAACCATGCTCCCCACCATAAAGGGCAGTGGGTGCAGGCCTTTCCCAGCTGCACAGACCTCTCTGGACCCTTTTAGGACCCTGGTCAGAGCCTTGCTCAGAAGGCCTGGGGATTGTAAAACCATGGATTTTTTTGTGTATTTATGTGCTTGTGTGTTTGTTTGTATGTGTGTTTGTATGTGTCTCTGTGAGTGCTTGTGTGTCTCTGACTAGCTATGCATGTTTTTATGTGTCTCTGTGTAGGTTTATATATGTCTGCTTGTATGTTTCCAAGTGTCTGTGTCTGTCTGTGTCATTGTGGGTGGCGTGTATGTCCGTGTGACTGTGTGTCTGAGAATGCATTTGTGTGTTTCTGCCTCTGTCCATGTACAGTAGTGGGAGCATCAGTTGGGATGACCATCAGAGGGAGAGGCTTACCGGTCTATGTGTATAGTCCAGTCTCTTGCTCGGACCAATGGTACCCAGTTGAGCTCTCCCTTGTAGTAGCGGTGGTCCACCCCACCAAACATCACCACACTGCCCTCCTGCGCGTCTCTATAGAGAGAAGTAAGGGGGGGTATCCTTGGAGGACAGTAACAACAGCACTGTCTGAGAGCTGTGCTGGTCTAACCATCAATGCCCTAATAAGGTCCCCATGTACAGATGCATAAATCGATTCCAGGAGAGATAGAGATCCAGACTGAGGTATATTACTGTCTCATGAGTGGCATAGAAGAGCTTAGAAGGTGAATCACTTGTCTGAGCTCTAACCACTATGTCTTCTGAAGATGCCCTGGACCTTTAGCGACCTGAGTGCTCAGACACCCTCAGAGTACCCGGGTGCTGAAGTGTTTTGGCTTTCCCCGTGTCCACCTTGCATTTTTTCAGGAAAATCAAGGCCTGGGAGTTCTAAGGGTGTGGGTTTAGGTCACCCAGAGTTGGCTCCACTGGCTTGTGACCTACACTGTCCAAAGGGCCCCACACTCAGAAGGGACCCCACCTCTGCTCTCCCTGTCTTGAAATGGCTAATATTGCTTGAACGAGGGGTCCCACACTTTTGAGTCACACACTTTCATTTCTCCCTGGCTCCACAAATTGGGTGCCTTCCTGGGCTCTGTTTAAATGCTAATTAGGAAGGAAAGATATCCACCATCCTTCTCCTTCCTTCCTTATCAAAGTCATGAGCAAATCGTAATTCTTTTTCCTCCAACTTGTTTTCTGTTGCCTTCCTTTTGCCTCCCTCATATTTCATCGCCTGGCCAAGTTACTGGTCTTGAGCCCAGGAGTAGGGTTGTGTTCCAATAAAATTTTATTTATAAAAGTCACAGTGAAGCCAGGTAGGGCCCTGGGGCCATAGTTATCCTTGGTTATATTACTCTCAGGATACTTCTTTATCAAGTATTCTATAATTTTTGTGCAATTGAAAGCATCTTTCAGCTAATTTGGAGAAAGGAATTGTCCATCTCAGACTTACTTGCTCAAGTAGAAGGCAAAAACAGGCTCAGAAAAGGCACCTTGATTCTTCAGCTTGTCAAAGATGGGGATGGCTCCAGAGCAGGATTGGTTGGGGTAGCTCAAGCCCAAGATGCCATCAGATTTTCTGACCTCAATGCCGTATTCTGCCACGCTTAGACCGATTGGCTGTTCTGTACTTACAAGGTCCCCAATCTGTGGGAGAGAAGAATGTTCCCACTTACAGATACGTGAAGTGGGGCTAGGACTGGGCTGGGGTGCATTGCCATTAGATCCTTAGTGAAGAACTGAGGCTGGGCTCTGTCTTTGGGTGCACACAGACGGTTAGAGCAAGGTTGAAGGGGAATTGGGATTCCATTTGAGAGAGGCTGTGAATTTTAAAACAACTGCCCCTCTGAAAAACATCACCTGAGTGAGTCAATTGGCCTCAAGTCTTCTGTCCAGGTGGGGCAACCAAGAGTCAGGCCACGTTGCATTGGTGCCACCTTATTGACAAAATAATTTAGAGCAAGATAGCCTTCTCTTCGGCATCACTGTGACCTAATGACAGGAATGGACTGAATTCTCTATAAGGTACTGTGGATTCTGCATCTGTCCAGGAAGATAGAAGCCAATAAAAACAATCTTGCTTGCAGGGTTATACGAAATTACTGACTGGGGAATTCACTTTTGGGGATACGTGTATATTTCTGTGAGTATGTATGAGAGAGAAAGAGAGAGAGGTGAACTACTCAAGTGTTTTGGGGGAGGTAAGCCATAGATTTATTAGACTCTCAAGGGTCCTCTAGAGTGAGAACTCATTTATCAGGCCCTTTGACTTCTCAGGCCTCCAGTTTCCCACTGTGGATACCCGAAGCCCTTGATTGCCCCCAGGGTCCCCACATCAGTTTTATCCTGTCCCCAAACACCCCGCAGCAGCTTCAGTCCTGAAAAGCCAGCCTAACTCCACCTTTTACCACATGTGTGCCCTCAGCACGGCCCTTGCTGTCTGGACCTCAGTTTCCTCATATGTCCCATGAGCTAATCAGAGTAACTGCTTTGTGGGATTGTTGCAGAATTAAACCAGTTATCACCTGAAAGTGGTGGGAACAGTCTATTAATATAAAAGTGGCTGCTTTTATCCCTTCTCGCTCTGAGCGAAATGAACCTTGAACTGCTCATGGGCAGAGGAGCTGCAAGTCCACACCTCAAGCCACACTCTGGGCGAGCTAATCTGTTTTTCATGCATCACCACGGACACTGCCACCCCAGAGACGTGATCCTGTGAATAAGATGGCAAATATCTATGGGAGTTAGGCTAGGAAGGGTCCTGCCAGATGGTCCTGCCTCTGTTTCACAAGCAGTGATCGCCTCATATCCAGTCCTGACTCAGCATTTGTTACACTGTTACCCGAACTGTGTCATGAGCAACAACTCCTTCCATTCTCCCAGCTCCATAGATGATCCTGAACGTCTTATTGGTAGGCCGGAAGGTGGAAGACTGATGATGTCTGAACCTAACGTGTGTAGCTGCAGACACAAGAGATGAGTGTCACCAGGTGCCAAGGGTGGAAAAAAGGGTGGCAGGGCAAGTGAAAGATGGTCCTGGTTGGGGGTGCCTGTACTCACAACAGGCTGAGGTGTTGCAAAAGACGGAGGGCACCCACAAGTCAGATGAGCCTGTGTCAAAGACAACCTGGAATTCCTGAGGGGGGGTTCCAATGGTGATGTTACCCACGTAGCATATCTACATGGGAAATGAGGGAGTGGGTTAGTGCAGAACTGGCTAACCTCTATTCCCACACTGATGACTACCTCTGGTGTCACATATTTCTTGAGACCACTTTCTAACTACCATTCAGTTCACAGACTTTGGTCACAGAGGTATCTGCATTTGATATATTTTTCCTGTGCTACATTGTATGCAAGATATTGACTCTATGAACAGGCGTTGAAGTGGTACCTCCTGCATGGGAAGACCAGAGGCATAACCACTGGACTGCAGGACCACTGGACACCCAGGGAAGTCCTGGCGCCTTCATTCGGGAAGCTCTGTCATCTCTTCAAAACAAGCCTTAGCACCCCCTTCTCCAGAAGGTCCTTCTTGATCAACTCTAGCCACTCCCTCTACACTCAGACCACATCCAATCAACACCACACTGGTGACCCTTTCATTTGACATGTATTTACTCCTTGCCTATCTCTCAGGCTGACATGGGCATTTTTGAAGACAAAATTAGCCCTTTTCAAATCTAAAAACAGTAATCACTGTGTTAGTTTCTTATGGCTATACACAGAATACAGGTTTAGTACCTTTTCCTGCTGTTGTTCTTGCATCTGTGGAAACTGAATTCCTCTACCTGGGGATTCACAATTGCTTTGCAGTTGGTTCTACCTTTTTCTCACTGATGGCTCACTCTTCATCTGTAACTGAGTGGCTCGCCTAGTTCCTAAGGAACAATTACCCTCAAACTAATGAAACATGTTTGACACAGAAATGGATATTTACCTGCCACCTGGTAATGGCCAGGCCCAGCCACAAAACCAACAGTTGAGGATGAGAGTGCCTTCTCCTCTGGGTGGGGTACCTGTTTTCCAGTGTCTCGGGCTTCTGCAGGAATCCCGACCCCAACATCCCACCTGGCACCTCCAGATGAGCCCCAAGCTAAGCTAGAGCACCAGGGAGTACTGTGGAGCACCATCCTGCCAAAATACTCACATCTCTGATGTTTCTCAGTGGGTGAATAGTTAGATTTGAGCCATGAAAAGAAATCTGGGGCAGTCTGTAAGGATGGTCCTTCAAGACATCTTTCAGCATGTTTTTTCCACTGAGGGTTTTTCTCATGGTCTTCACTCTCCTTAGAGGTATTCTTTCACCGAGCATTTGACAAAGAAAACAAAGAAGATGCTACAATTAGCTGTCAGTGTTAATGTATAACTGTCATTTTAATGATCCTGTGCGTTTTCTAATCATTTTTATGAGGCACATTATTATCATAATTTTATGCATATACCATGGCAAAGACATAGATTTGAATACAGGTTCTTTTCTGCCATCTCGGGTAAGCCATATGACAGTGTGGTGTCTCAGTGTCCCCTTCGGTAAAATGGTGGAATGTAACAGTACACACCCTCCAAATAGGATACCTTGAGGATAAGTGAAGTGATGGATATAAGGAACCTGATAAATAGGAAGTGTCAACAATGACAGCCATTAGCATTGCTGTTGCCATCCCACTAATTCTTTGTCAAAGAACCTCAAGGAAGGAGGTAGGAGGGGGACTCATTGTATTTTACAAGGGAGAAATTTCAAATGCAAGAGGTTTCTGAGTTGGCTGTGGTCACACTGCTTGTCAGATATAAGATAGTTTATCTTTCTTCAAGTTGAAAGAGAAGAGTTGAAAGAAGAATCCAAGATCTAGGGAACAAGTAAGGGAAATTCAGAGGCTTGAGGAGGAAGGACGAGTCAAATGAAAAACTTAAAAGCAAACAACACAAAGAGAAATAGAGTCCCAGTGACTTCCAAAGCGATGGAGAGATAAATGACAGTGATACAGAGATGCAGACATAGGCATACACACACTGAAACAGGGTAAAAAGAGGACATGTTGAACAAAATGTAAAAAAGTGCTATTCCACAGGACCACATCAACATCTGCATAGACTGTGTGCTGAACAGTTGCGAGGAGTTGCATTTTCAACAGGTCCTGACATGACTGGACCCCAAGTGTTGTGCAACCCAAATCTACACCAAGACTTTGGGACCCATAGTTCCTATAGCTAGTTACTTATCCATAAGTCAGAGTTGAACTTTAAGACTCTTACAGTAATATTCTTTTCCATTCTAAACCTGATGGTTGGAAGAATAATCAGATGAAAAGAAAAATCTGAGAAAGGAATATTATGTGACACACAGTCCCCATGCTTACTTGACTAGGCACTCTGTGAAGGCTGCCAGCCCAAGGAGCACAAGCCACTTCATACTTCTTTTCTGGCTCCAAGTACTCAGGGAAGTTTAGGTTCTTAGCATGTAGTGCTGACTGGGAGCTCCTAGTTATATATGCTCTGACCTACCCTAGTTTTCCCCTACAGGCCACTAAAAGTTCTGAAAAAAACACAAAGGTCTCGATAAACACTTTACCTTCATCAGTGTCCATTGGCGAGGGGACTTTGAAGCTTTTCAGAATACAGAGAATTGAGCTGTAATCTCTTCCTTGAATCTTGGCTAGAAAATCAAGCTGAGCTGCATGGACATCTAAGAAGATGGAAAACCTTGCCTACTTGGAGAAAAAACTGCTAACAACATCATGAAAATGGATATTATGGGCCATGCTCGACAGGTGTGGTTTCATGTCGTCTTCCTGGCTACTTTGTGAAATATGCATTACTGACTTCTTGAGACTTCGCATTACTGACTTCACATTACTCTTCATTGCTGAGGACATTGCTAGGATGATAAGTTGTCAAATGGCAAAGTGAAGACTTCAGGGACAGCCCAGGGACATACAACTGGGTTTAGGTAGTGGGTCTAATGGCAGACTTAGGGGCACTTATGATGCCAGGCTGCATCAAAGATTTAGAGCAGAGCAGTACTTCAATTGCATGGTTTCTGTATTGGAAGAAATGTCAGATGCAGCCACAAGCTATTTTATATCATCCAACAACTCTACAAGGAAGAACTGTGTGCTAGGTTCTGGGTTAAAGGCTTCAAAGTCAAAGTTGATCAAGACAAAAGTAGTCTTTATCTTAAGAGAGCTAGAAGTCTAGTTCTCACAAACTCAAGGCCCGAGGAGGCAGGATATAGGATACTAGAACTAGGTGGCCATGTTGGAATCTGGGCAGCACAGGCCTTACCTCTGTTAGCAGCCTTTCCTCCACTTCACCCATGCTCGAAAGCAGGCCAGTTGGCCATGATTTCAAGAAAATCAGACGTTTGGATATTTATGTACAATGTACTGATTTTAATGTTAGCAACTAATTTTATTTTCCTGAAAAAAAGTGGGAACAAAATCTCCACAACGATGTGCTGGAATCAGCCTTCAGTCTCTGCAGGTTTTTGTTTCTGGCCTAGAGTTGGGAGTGCAGTGGGGACAGAGAGTAATTTAATTCATGTTGGTTGATTTTAAAAGAGACTGAATGCATACTAAACATGCTGACTCATTTGAAAAGACACTGATATTAGGAAAAATTGAAGGCAAGAGGAGAAGCGGAAAACAGATGTTGAGATGGTTGGATAGCATCACCTAGTCGATGGACATGAGCTTGAGAAAGCTCTGGGGGTTGGTGATGGATAGGGAAGCCTGGTCTGTTGCAGTCTATGGTGTTGCAAGGAGACAGACATAACTGAAGGACTGAACTGAACTGAAAAAATTGAGAACAAAGACTAAAAAATCTAATTGCGTCAAGATGTTGACTAGCTACCTATAACAACACATTACATAAGTGGCTTTAAAATTCAGACTTATGACTCTACATTCAGAGTGAAATATCTTCTAAGGAAAAACAAAAATCCTGCCCAACAACACAAAACCAAAGAAATCCCTCCCCACAAAAAAGGAAATAATTCTGACACTATATTCAACAATTTCAGTTCAGTTCAGTTCCTCAGTCATATTCAACTCTTGTGAGCCCATGAACGGCAGCACACAAGGCCTCCTTGTCCATCACCAACCTGGAGTCCACACATATTCATGTCCCTTGAGTTGTTGATGCTATCCAACCATCTCATCCTTTGTCATCCACTTCTCTTGCCCTCAAACTTTCCCAACATCAGGGCCTTTTCAAATGAGTCAGCTCTTTGCATCAGGTGGCCAAATATTGGAGTTTCAGCTTTAGCATCAGTCCTTTCAGTGAACATTCAGGACTGATTTCCTTTAGGATGGACTGGGTGGCATCTCCTTGCAGTCCAAGGGACATTCAAGATTCTTCGCCAACACCACCATTCAAAAGTCCAGTTCTAAGTGTTGCTTCCTGACCTGCATACAGGTTTCTCAAGAGGCATTTACATGGTCTTGTATTCCCATATTTTTCGGAGTTTTACACATTTTATTGTGATCCACACAGTCAAAGACTTTGGCATAATCAGTAGAGCAGAAGCAGGTGTTTTTCTGGAATTTCTTGCCTTTTTAATCCATCAGATGTTGGCAATACGATCTCTGGTTCCTCTGCCTTTTCTAGAACCAGCTCGATCATCTGGAAGTTCATGATTCACGTATTGCTGAAGCCTGGCTTGGAGGATTTTTAGCATTACTTTACTAGTGTGTGAGATTTGTGCAATTGTGTGGTAGTTAGAGCAATCTTTGGCACTGCTTTTCTTTGGGATTTCAATGAAAACTGACCTTGTCTAGTGCTGTGGCCACTGCTGAGTTTTCCAAATTTACTAGCATATTGAGTGCAGCATTTTCACAGCATCATCTTTCAGGATTTGAAATAGTTCAACTGGAATTCCATCACCTCCACTAGCTTTGTTCATAGTGATGCTTCCTAAGGCTCATTGCTTCACATTCTAGGATGTCTGGCTCTAGGTGGGTGATCACACCATAGTGATTATCTGGGTCGTGAAGATCTTTTCTATACAGTTCCTCTGTGTATTCTTGCTAACTCTTCTCAATATCTTTTGCTTCTGTTAGGTCCATACAATTTCTGTCCTTTATTGAGCTCATCTTTGCTTGACATATTCCCTTGGTATCTCTAATTTTCTTGAAGTGATCTCTAGGCTTTCCCATTCTGTTGTTTTCCTCTATTTCTTTGCATTGATCGCTGAGGATGGCTTTCTTATCTCTCCTTGCTATTCTTCAGAACTCTGCATTCAAGTGGGTAAATCTGCTTTTCTCCTTTGTTTTTTGTTTCCCTTCTTTTCACAACTATCTGTAGGGCCTCCTCAGACAGCCATTTGGCTTTTTGGATTTCTTTTCCTTGGGGATGGTATTGATTCCTGTCACCTGTACAATGTCATGAACCTCCGTCCATTGCTCATCAGGCACTCTGTCTATTAGATCTAGTCCCTTAAATCTATTTCTCACTTCCACTGTATAGTCCTAAGGGATTTGATTTAGGTCATACCTGAATGGTCTAGTGCTTTCCTCCACTTTCTTCAATTTCAGGCTTAATTTGCCAATAAGGAGTTCATGATCTGAGCCACCATCAGCTCCCAGTCTTGTTTTTGCTGACTGTATAGAGCTTCTCCATTTTTGGCTGCAAAGAATATAATCAGTCCGATTTTGGTGCCAACCATCTGGTGATGTCCATGTGTAGAGTCTTCTCTTGTGTTGTTGGAAGATGGTGTTTGCTATGACCAGTGCGTTCTCTTGGCAGAATGCCTTTGCGCTGCTTCATTCTGTACTCCAAGGCCAAATTTGCCTGTTACTCCTGGTGTTTCTTGACTCCTACTTTTTCATTCCAGTCCCTTACAATGACAATGATACCTTTTTTGGTGTTAGTTCTAGAAGATCTTGTAGGTCTTCATTGAACTGTTGAGCTTCAGCTTCTTCAGCCTTACTGATCAGGGCATAGACTTGGATTACTGTGGTATTGAATGTTTGCCTTGGAAACGAACAGAGATCATAATGTCATTTTTGAGACTACATCCAAGTACTGCATTTTAGCCTCTTGTTGACCATGATGTCTACTCCATTTCTTCTATGGGATTCCTGCCCACAGTAATAGATATAATGGTAATCTGAGTTAAATTCACCCATTCCAGTCCATCTAAATTCGCTGATTCCTAGAATGTCTGTGTTCACTCCTGTTTGACCACTTTCAATTTGCCTTGATTCATCAACCTAACAATCCAGGTTCCTATGCAATATTGCTCTCTACAGCATCGAATCTTGCTTCTATCAACAGTGCTACCCACAGCTCTGTGTTGTTTTTGCTTTGATTCCATCCCTTCATTATTTCTGGAGTTATTTCTCCACTGATCTCCAGTAGCATATTGGGCACCTACCGACCTGGGGAGTTCATCTTTCAATGTTCTTTTGCTTATCATACTGTTCATGGGGTTCTCAAGGCAAGAATACTGAAATGGTTTGCTATTCCCTTCTCGAGTGGACCACATTCTGTCAGACCTCTCCACCATGACCCATCCATCTAGGTTAGCCCCACACAGCATGGCTTAGTTTCTTTGAGTTAGACAAGGCTGTGGTCCATGTGATCAGATTGGCTAGTTGTCTGTGCATGTGGTTTCAGTCTGTCTGCACTCTGATGCCCTCTCTCAGTGCCTACTGTCTTACTTGGGTTTCTCTTATTTTGGACGTGGGGTATCACTTCACTGCTCTCCAGCAAAGCACAGCCACTGCTCTTTACCTTGGAAGTAGGGTAGCTCTTCTTGGTTGTTGCCCCTGATTTGGACATGAGGTAGTTCCTCTCTGCCACACTTCTTTGGAAGTAGGGTAGCTCTTCTTGGTTGTTGCCCCTGATTTGGACATGAGGTAGTTCCTCTCTGCCACACTTCTGTGCTGCCATTGTAGCCATCATGCATCTGCACCGCCATCGCAGCTGAGGCGAGCAAAAGTTCAACAACTTATTGTTCCTCATATGGTTTCTGTTATTGTGACAGAATTGTATGTATGTTAACAGGTAAAAGCAAGAATATAATTAAAACTAATGTTTTAAAGTAAGCCTTTCAGTGGCTAGGAAAAAAGGTTCACATATAACATAAAGAAGTTTAATTCAAACCCTGCTGTCTTAAATCTTGAACTGAAAGCATAAATTTGTACCAACTAATTACATTCCTTTTTATTTTAATTTTTAAGGAAAACGGGTTCTTCCTCCTCCAACCATTGTAAAGCCTAAAATCAGCTTGATGACAGTGCCTGTTCAGGGGTCTAACATGTAGCTTCTAAATACATTTCCCATCAGAAGATCTTAAAGAGATGGCTGATTTCAGGACTGGGTAGAGAAATGCACAAAATTATCTTAGGAATCATGAAGACCCAGAAAACTGAGGGACATCAAAGACCAGTGGGGACTGGGCAGAATGTTTAGGAATCCAAATAAAAAGGCCAGACATCTACCAGTTTGTTGGGCAGAATGATGTTTCTGCTTCTCAACACACTGTTTATGTTTCTCATAGCTTTCCTGCCAAGAAACTAATGTCTTCTGATTTCATGGCTGCAGGCACCAGTCACAGTGGTTTTAGAAGCTAAGATGAAGAAATCTGTCAGTGCTTCCACCTTTTCTCCTTCTATTTGCCATGAAGGATGTGGCTGAATCCCATGATCTTAGTTTATTAATATTGAATTTTAAGCTGGCTGAATGTGTCCAAATGTTAATAGGAAAGATGTAATTTGTCCCTGTGATAGACTGCTAGGACACCAACTCACCATTTGGAGCACTGAGAAAGGAAAATAAACATCAATATTTATGCTATTTTTGTTTCTATTAAGCATAGGTTATGTAACTACAAACAGTTCCAGGAAAACAAGCTAGATTCCCCCTTTTGGGGGTAATGAGAAAGTGATGGGGTATAGCTATAATACAGATGAAGCCTCACTCACTGGCCTGCAGCTCACCTCCTTCTGTGGAGGTCTGGTACCTAATAGACAAAGAACTGGTACTGGTCCTGACCCACTGTGCTGGTATTGTGGACTCCTGCTCTAAAACCAATAGTGGGACATTCTGTAAGACAAACCACCCTGCTTCCACCCAGTTTCTGAACAAATGAAGGACATTAAAATTAGGAGAGGAATGGTTATTTAGTCCTAAAGGAGAACAACCAAGTGCAACATATGACTACATTCTTTCAATAAACTGTGAAAAGACATCTGCTTCTTGAGCATCAGGGAAATTTTCACATGGGCTGGATATAAAATGTTCATTTGGGGGGGAAAAACAGAGCATTCTTTTCATATCCTATCATTCTACCACAGATACTCATTATGTAGATCTGGTGAAATATTCATCAAATGAAAATGAATAAGCATTAAGACAGAGAGAATGAAACGATGGTCTGTCTTGATTTAAAAACAGAGAGCTGCTATGCTATGCGTAGCTGCTATGGATTGTATTGTGTCTCCCCTTGACTGCCAACATGTTGGTATTAGGAAGTAGGGCCTTTGAGAGGTACCCAGGTTGATATGGAGTTTTAATGGTGGTCCCTCATGATGGTATTAGCCTCTCCTTCTTTTTCTCTCTTATTCTCCCTCTTCTTCCTTCTCTTCTGCCACCACATGTGAGAACATATCAAGAAGAGAAAGACTGAAGCAACTCAAGAATGTCTTCGCTGAACTCAACTGGCCATCATGTTGATGTTGCATAGTCTCCAGTCTATGACAACATGTGGGACTAAGAGGTTAGTTTTGTAGTTACTGATGCCAAATGATGAAATATAGGGTTCATGACACTCTTCTTTCTTATATTTGGTATGTTTGAAATTTTTGCATAAGAGGTTTATGGAAAGTCCATTTTGAAGGTTCTTTCTTAGTGATACCCTGAGGAGTCGAAGAATGCAGATTTAGGCAGGTCCCAAATGAATGAGTGGTTGGAGGACCACATGCTCCTTATTCCAACTCATCTCTTGTCATCTGAAAACTGTCCCCCACAACTGACACGCTTACCACCCCCTTCCCTAATCTGCATCTCCATTCCTCTCCTAAGCTCAGTCATCTAGCTGTAGATGTTGATGACTCAGGACAGGGTCTGGAAGCAGAAGGAATGTGGACATTTTTTAGGAAGAATGGACTGGGAAGACCCGTCTTGGTTTTCCCTCCTTTAGTGCTATCTGCAGGTGAGGGATTGGGCCTGGGTAGGGAGGGAGCCACAAGTGGGACTGCCTAGATATCTACAAGTGAAGGGCAGAAAAATTCAGAACCCAGTAACCAGGAGGTGGGCAGTGTGCACAGGACCAAGGAGGGATGGAAGAAACACTGGGAAAAAGATAGTGCCTACCAGAGGGCCAGACCTTCTTGAGTCTTCTGGTTAAACGTGCAAGTCACATCCTTCCTGCTGGAATTTCTGCTCCAGATATGGAGGGGAGAGAGCTCTATTCACTCCTAATGAGGCAAAGGGAGAGGGACAGTGTTCCCCAGAGGCCCTTTGATGCCACTCTAACTGTGGGTATCATCCCAAGCCAGAGACCAAATGGCAGATCATCCAAAAGATGACCTACTTTAAAATGAATTTAAAGATCTATAGAGTGAACTGTTGGACTCTAGGGGAGGGAGGGAGGGAAAGGGTGGGATGAAAAAAATAAAATAAAATAAAATGAATTTAAACTACTACAAAATTTGTCTAAGAGTTCTGGCATATCTAGTTCCCAGAGTTTTTTGGAGAGATGATTCATCACCCAAATTTGGGTTTCTGCTGAGGAATCTACATGCTTCCCCATTGGCAACTCCTGAATTATAGCTACCTGATCTCATCCCACAGAACCCAAATGATGGTAAGTTACAGGGGGCAAGGCCTCTAAGGTCCTCCATGGCCTAGCAGCTGGATACCAAGTGGCCTACACCTCACAGTCCTGAAACCAGTATCCATGAACATCACCAGACAGTTACATCGCCCTGCCCACCAGAGGCAATCCCATCATCCTCAGCAACAGCCACCTCTGAGCCACTTGTCCACTGATAGGCATTGAGCCTCATTCTGGAACAAGTGTTCAGGAGCATGTCCAGACTCCTTCATCCAAAAAATGGGAAACTGAACCCTGGGGTGTATGACTCATCTTAGCTGTAGGTAGGTTAGTGAAGACATGGGACCCAAGAACTCCGGTTCCCAGGCTAGAAGACTTCCAGGAACGGAAAGATGAGAGAAAACTCCATTGCATTCACTGCTGGGTAGCTCTCAGATGTCTGCAAGCACCAGAGTGGAAGTTCCTTTCACGTTGCCCCTCAAGTCAGGTTCGGATTTTATTAGCAGACCTGCCTCCCTGTAGCAGCAGGAATGCAATATTCAGGGCTGTTTCTTCTGGGTTCCAGGCACAGTGGGAGAGCCCCAGCTATAGTGACCCTAGGAGGCCATCATGCAGGTGGTGACTGACTCACTCCCAACTTGGAATCCCTAGAACTCCCAATCCTCATTCAGACAACACAGACCTTTGGTTGACTGGGTAACATGGACCTGCATTCACAGGGAGAAGCATTCTCTTCTCAGCCTTCTGGCAACTTAGATATGCACTTTATGTTTCCTCAGGGAACCACTGGCTGAGCGATGTCGGGGTCTGAGACTAGCCTGGATGCAGGGGATGTGTTCCCACTTTGATGAGCCAAATAGACCTTGGAGATTCAAAGGCCTTGAGAGAATTACAGTCACTCTTATATTTTGTAGGGACTTTGCTTTATTAATCTGGTTGGAGAAAAAGGATAGAAACACAGGACAAGCCTAGACATCTCTGCATCCCAGCTGGCTGTGATTAGAGTTCCAGCCACCAGGCTTCACAGTCAGGTGCTTGTGTTATTTACAAGCCACCTTTGAAGAAGCAAAAGAGGAAAGAGTTTTTGGGCAGAGAGCAGTGTGGTCAAAGTGCTGAGGAAATCACACAGGGCAAGATGAAACAAGAGTCTTTACTTGTTTCTTGGCTCTATCAGTTCCTTGGCTTTTCTACTCCTGAGAACAAGTACATGGAGATAGTCAGAGCATTGGTGGTGCCCCTGGCACCTGATGGTCCTGGTGATAACCAGTTTGTGGACAAGTCCCTGAGTCCAGAGCATATTCAGCCTAGTGATAGCCCCAGGTTCTCCCTCTTAGAGAAGGCTGACATGGCTCATTGCTGCTAACTCACAACTGAAGCATGGGATGAGGTCATGGTGGTTGACCTGTGGGTCAAGATCCAAGCATGGAAGGAAGATTGGCAGTGGAAGGGTAGCCATTTATTAAACTTGTTTAACTTGGTCCTTAGCAAGGTCGACTTCCCTTATCTAGAATGTTTTTCTCCCAGATATTTGTATGGCCAAATCCTTCTCCACATTCAGCATCATCTCAAATGATTCTCTGTCAGGCTTGCTTTCCCTGGCCACTCCACTCTCACAAGCACAGACCCTGATACAAAAGTGCTGATAGAAACTTCCCTCCATCAAAACAATAATTATAGTTACCAATGTGGAAAGGTGGCAGATGGATAAATTGAGAGTTTGACATTAATGTATGTATACTACTTTATTTAATAGATAATCAACTGTACAGCACAGGAATTCTGCTCAATAGTCTGTAATATCCTGTATTGGGAAAGAATCTAAGAAACAATGGATACACGTGTATGTATAAGGAAATTAATTTCCCATACATCTAATATTAATGCAATGCTGCAAATCAACTACAACCTATGTAATTAAAACTTGAATTAAAAAAAATGATTACACGTAGAGACCCACGGAGTTCTTTAGACTCGAAGAATTTCAGATATGATGTTGGAGATGGCAGAATGGGTGAAGAAATCTAGACATTATCTGAGTTTGCATTTTCCTGAACTTTGGTGTCTTTGCTTCTAGTGTCACCTTTGATTTGTCTTTGGAGGATTTAATACAAGGGCTTGGAGACACCAGCTGGGTGTTAGTTGAAGGATGAGAGGGAGGCACTAGTGGGAGAGTGAAATCCCAGCTCCCTAGCCTTGGGTTGGGACATGTCTGAGGCACAACTTATATCCCAAGTTCCCTGTGAAAACAGGCTGTAGCTTCCCTCTCCATGACTTCCCTAATATCAGACCCAGACTAGTTTCATCATTTTTCATGTCCTGCTTCCCCTGAGACATCACTGGTTTCTCTTGGAGAATCTTTTTTTTCTTTTTTGCCAGAAATAGGTCTTCATTGCGCAGAAAGCAATGGCGCCCCAATCCAGTACTCTTGCCTGGAAAATCCCATGAATGGAGGAGCCTGGAAGGCTGCGGTGCATGGGGTTGCTGAGGATCAGACACGACTGAAAGACTTCACTTTCACTTTTCACTTTCATGCATTGGAGAAGGAAATGGCAACCCACTCCACTGTTCTTGCCTGGAGAATCCCAGGGACGGGGGAGCCTGGTGGGCTGCCGTCTATGAGGACTCACAGAGTCGGACACGACTAAAGTGACTTAGCAACAGCAGCAGGTATTCATTGCTGCTCAGGACTTCTATATTGTCAGCGATCAAGGGCTACTCTATAATTGCAGTGCACTTGCTTTTCAATCCTGTGCTTCTCTTAATGGTGATCCCAGGCTCTAAGTCACTCAGGCTCAGTAGCTGTGGGTCACCAGCTTCGTTGCCCTGGAGCATTTGAAATCTTCCCAAACCAGTCCTCAAATGCACATCTTAAGCACTGGATCAAAGGGAAAACCCTCTGGAAGGAATTTGAAATCACTCACTATTACATGAAACTTGGCATCATGGCCTATTTGTGAGGAGACTGATAGAGGATTGTCCCTGCTTCAAGCAACCTCCTGAGATCAGGACTGATTGAGGTTCCCCTCCCAAGGGTCCCTAAGGATCATGAATCTCTCCTTCCATGTGGCTTTGTTCTTTCTTCAGTTTCTGAATCCCACGCTAGAACAAAGCTTCCAGAGGGCAGGGCTGTCACTTGACTCACTTCTAAGTATATATCACTAGATACTGTCTCATTCAGATCGTAATGTCAAGACAAGCCTAATACAAAGATCAGTTATTCTATTATGACTATTAGGTTACAAGTTCAACGACTGTAATCAAACCTAAATAACATTGTCTTAAACACAACTTCAATTCTCTGTTATATGTTAGTACAGGTCTCTCCACAGAGATGAGGGCCCACTTCTTTCTTGTCACATCTTACACCTGTGCTGCTTACCTTTGGTCTAACATGGCTACTCCAGCTCCTGTCATTATACCTGCATTCCTGTTAGTGGGACAGAACATATATACAACTTAGGTATAATGGCTAATGAATCTATATATAAAATGAAAAACTAGAGAAATGTAAAACATAAATATATTCACTAAATCCAACAAAATAATAAGGCTATGTATATCATATTAAACACATAGTAGTATCAGGATTAAGTTTGGATGCACATTGCAAAAAACTAAAACAACTATAACTTTAGCAAGATAAACTTGATTTTTCTCTCCCTCTGAAACAAAGCTGGGGGTAGGCCAGCCAGAGATTGCGTGGTATCCATCTCCAAGGTTACATGATTGTGCAATAAAACTGCAGGAGTTCTAGCCATCACAAGTAAAATCCAGACATCAGTTAAGAAGAAAGTAAGGAAGGGAAGAGTCCCATCTTTCAGCTAAATTAGCTCCTTGAATGCAGTCTTCCAAGAAATCCCTCTTACAGATCTGCTTGCATCTCTAAGTCACCAGTCATGACTAAGGCATGGGTGTATAGGAAGGGCAGTCCTGTAGCTACTGGCCTCATGGCTATATAACAAACTATTTTCAGTTTTGAAAGAGAAGCAGAGAATTGATCATTTTGTAGGTAGCCTGCAGCACCTGCCTTAAAGAACAACAACAACAAAAGAATGGAATAGGCTGAATGGCTGTCCACAGTGTCAGAGCCAGGAGAAAGCAGCAGCAATCAGAAACAGCTAGATGGATCTGAACTGTGCTCCAGAAAATAGAGGCAGACTGGTCTGTAGAAATCTTCTAAGGGATGAAGTGAGGATTACACATAACACATGACCCAATTTGTTTTGAAAACTGCTTTTCCAACTCAGGTCCCAAATCTCTCTCAATTCTTCAGCTTCTAAATATCTTGTCTTTGTTACCTCACATTTTGACCTATCTGTTTCACCTTCCTTATTTTTGTTCACCTCACTTCTCCAATAGTCCACCAGCATTACAAGATCCAGTATTGAGAACTTAGCAACACTTTCTAGAAGTGGGTAGAAACACAATGACTATTTCTACTTTAGTATTTGTTTGTCCTGATCAAGGTCTTTTGAAAAGACTGAAATGGCTAGAATTATGGAGATCTCACATTTCCTCTAAAATTCCAACCAAGAATGTGACTTCCTTGGACCTGGAGGGGATGCGTTCACTTTTGGATTCACAGGTTTTAGCAGAACAGTAAGTCCCCTGTATATGAACAAGTTCCATTTGAAAGGGGGTTTCAAAAATCCCAATTTCTTCATAAATCCAGAAAAGTTAATTAGGTAGCCAACTAAGACAATTGGCTATATATTACTGTAGTTTAATAGCTTTATGATACTTTTCACACAAATAATACATAAAAAGCAAACACAAACAATAAAAGAAACATTTTAAATCTTGCGTACCTGGATAGGGCATGGCAACCCACTCCAGTATTCTGGTCTGGAGAATCCCCATGGCAAGAGGAGCCTGGTATACTGCAGTCCATATGTTGAAAATTCAGATACAGCTGAGAAACTAAGTACACCTTTAAAAATAGAATAGTAGTAGCATCTCCATTACCACATTTATGCTTCCTTTCAGACAGTGTAGGCTTGAAATAAAAGTCCTGCACTATTGTACTCCATACAGTTCTGTACAGTAAAGTACACAAAATGCACACCAACTTGTCTTGGATGTGCCCACGACAATGGGTGTCAGATCTGTGAATTAACTGATGTGATTGCACATGAAAATGCACTTTTACATGTTTGGAAGTTTTCAGCTTGAACTTTTGTATGTAACAAACTTGCTACACAGGTTTTCAGTGAATGTATGTAGTGAAGGAACAAGAAAGGAGAGTAAGGAGCTGCCTGTTCTTTCCCTTTTTGTGTGTATTATGGCCACTCTGAATAGGAATTTCTTTGGGGGTAATCGAGGCCCAGTGTATGGGCACATGGATGCAAGTGACAGAGGACCAAGATCCCAGGAGGTAGGACCAGAACCGTGGTGGGTTGAAAAGAGCCAAGAGTGCGAAATAGGAAGAAACAAGTTTTCACTGGTTTATGTGAAAGACTCAGCACATATCGTCTGGCTTTGTGTGTAGTGATTGAGCTGTGGTTTAGAGGATCAGTCCCTGTTGCCCAGGATGAGCAAGAGAGGAGACTGAACCGTGAAAATCAAACATGTATGTCTAGTATTGTCTATGTATGTCAAGGATGTCTAGTATTGAAGAGATATAAGTCCTGTCAATTTATCTGCTCTTTCCTGGGCAGAATTAGTGTTGTTAAAGTGGGAAGGTCTGCACTATGCTAGTACCTCTTCTTCTGTCCAGTGAACATTGATTTCTAATGCCATTTCTTTATAAACAGAGGATATACTTTGTATGATTGAAGTCTTCTAAATTACTGTTCCTTATAAACTTTTGGTATTGTTCTGTGCCCAGGCACATGGGGCCCTGGGGCCTGGCAGACTCTGTTTTGGCTTCATAGTGCAGTGTATGGGTATCTGCTGTCATCTGGGGCCTGGTTTATATCTTCAGTCTGGGTACACATCTGAGGGGTTAATTCTAATTGGTTTAACTCCATTATCTTACTGTTTATCTTCAGTTTGTCTCATGTTCTTTCTTTGTATGTCTCCTTTTATCCCTGACTTCTTTGTGACTAGTAGTTTTTGGATTCCCTTTTATATCTTTTGTCACTTTACTCACTGTAACTGTTTTTTAAGTAGTTTAAGATCCATGGTATGAATCTTTAATTTGCCAGTCTATCATTATTAATTACGATAATTATTAAATTATTTATTCATTTAACATTTCTTTGTCTGTACTGGGTCTTAGTGTGCCATGCAGGATCTTCCTTCTGGTAGGGACTCTCTATTTGAGGAGGGCTCACTCAGTACTTGCAGCATGTAAACTCTATTTGAGACCTACAGGCATAGTTGCTCAGTGGCATGAGGCATCTTAGTTCTCTGGCAAAGGAACAAAACTTTGCCATTTGCAAATGCATTGCATTGCAAAGCAGATCCGTAACCAAAAAAGTTTTGACCACCAAAAAAGTCCCTATATTTACCTTTTAATACATATTACATGTTTATCATTTTGAGTACTGTTCATTCCTCCTGTAGATCCAGATTTTTCACTTTGCTTAAATTCCTTCTGACTTGAGACCTGTTAAAAAACATTTATTACATTGGTCTGTTGGTGATGATGCAGTCTTGTAGTAGATGTCTGTCTGAGAAAGTATTCTATCTTGTTTTTGATATGTATTTTTCTTGGGTATAGAATTCGGAGTCAATTATATTTCTCTCAGCAATTAAGATGTGGAGCCAGTGTACCCTGGCTAACATTGTTTCAATTGCCTAATCTGCTGTCATCCACATTTTTTGTTCTACTGTGTCTGTTTTTCCTTCTGGTTACATTTTTTTTGGTTGATTGTCTTAATCTACAAATTATGATGTGCCTTTGTAGACTTGTCATATTTTTTCTTCTCAAGTTAAATGAGTTTCTGTGTTAATGGCTTTAAAGCTTTCATCATACCTGGAAATTTTTCAACCAGTAATTATGAAGTTTTTTCTTACTTGTGTTTTTACTAATTGATTTTGCCCTCGTTATGGATATTTTCTTGCTTCTTTGAGCATCTGGATTTTTTTCTTTTAAATTTATTTTTTTATCTTAATCACAGAATAATTACCTTACAATATTGAGATGAAACTGGGACAAATACATTCACAATTTATATGGAAATTTTAAATTGGATTGTGGATGTGGTCACTTTACATTTGGATGCTGGATATTTTTTAATTTTTATAAATTATTCCTTTCACTGTTTGCAAACACTGTTAATTTCTTGGAAACAATTGCTTTTTGAAGGCCTGCTGTAAATATTTTTAAGCAGAGGTGAATCCAGCCTTTAGACCAGGTTTACTATTCCCCATTAGCAAGGCAATATTGTCTTCAGGACCCTACTGATCTCATGGGAATTATGAGTAATTTTGGGGACAGTCCTAAGATGGTGGAGGAATAGGACAGGGAGAACACTTTCTCCCCAAAAGACTCGTCAAAAGAACATTTGAACGCTGAGTAAATTCCACAAAACTACTTCTGAATGTAGGCAGAGGATACCAGGCACCCAGAAAAGCAGCCCATTGTCTTTGAAAGGAGGTAGGAAAAAATGTAACACATAAAAAGAGAGGCAAAAGAGGTAGGGATGGAGATCTGTCACGGGAAGGGAGTCTTAAAAAATAGAGAAGCTTCCAAACACCAGGAAACACTCTCACTGGCGAGTCTGTGGCGAGCCTTGGAACCTCAGAGGGCAACATAAGTGGGAGGAAAAATAAATAAATAATTTAAACCCACAGATACATGCCCAGTGGAAACTCCCAGCAGAGAAGCAGTGCAGATGCCCGCATCTGCCACTAGCAAGCGGGGACTGGGCAGGGGGGTGCGGGCTGCATTGCTTAGAATAAGGCCCAGGCCTGAATGCCCCAAGGGCAATCTGAGGGAACTAACTTGAGATAGTAAACCAGACACTGGGATAGCTATCCTGGTGAAAAGTCTTAAAGTAAGACACTGCCTGGCCTGCTCACAGTCAAAGGAGTGAGCAGTGGTAGCTTGCTGTGGACCGGCCCATCCCCTGTCCCTGGCAGCCAGAGCCAGAAGGGGGCAATCATGGCCCCAGAGAGTCATCATCTACCAAACTGCAAGCAGCAGCAGCTGCTGCTGCTAAGTCGCTTCAGTCGTGTGCGACTCTGTTCAATCCCTTAGACGGCAGCCCACCAGGCTTCTGTGTCCCTGGGATTCTCCAGGCAAGAATACTGCAAGCAGGCTTCATTGCTAACCAAGCCTTCTTGGGATTCTGGATGGTCAATATCCTCCTGAGAAGGTACGTCGGTTGTACCCAGAAAATTGAGCAGCAGGTATGGGAGAGGTAATAAGTAGGAGCAACTGTGCTCGCCAAACACCTGGCCATGGTCACCTGAGTGGCTCGGACCTGGGAAGGGCACACAACATAGGCCCAACCGAGTCTGTGCCTTTGAGGAGTACCCAAGTAAATGAATCTGAGCGGCTTACCCTGGGAAGTGCATGCAACCCAGGGCCCGCCTCAGACAGTTCTCAGCAAAGCAACCTAGAGCCTGAACAGTATAGACTGGGAAAGCACACATGCCGTGAGCAGTGTCTCCCCTGAGACACTGGGAGACTACCCATACACACCAGTGATATTTGTTTGCAGTGTTCCTCCATCCCCCCAGCAAGAGTGAACAAGTGAGCCTATAAAATTGTCTACCAACAACCCCTTCGGTCAGGGCAGAAATTAGACACTGAAGAGACCAGCAAACAGAAGAAGGTACAACAGAGGGAACCACCCTGGAAGTGACAGGCGCAATAGATTAAAACCCTGCAGTTAGCACCGACTACATAAGAAGGGGCCTATAGATCTTGAGAAGTATAAGCTGGAAAAGGAACTATCTGAAACTGAACTAACGCCACACTGTCCACAACACCAGAGAAAGTCCTAGATATATTTTTACTGTTTTCATTCTTTAAATTTAATTTTTTTTAAAAATTAAGTCCTCTACTGCTCCTTTAAATTTCATTTTTATAA